>CM048746.1:157286012-157853512 GCA_026315105.1 Locusta migratoria | reverse complement strand
TAACATCACCATTTAAGGAATACCAGTGTAACGGAAAACTAAGTTATTTTCAGCTCTTGTTTCTAATTTCTCAGTGAATGATAGCTTTCATTATATTTTTAACTTGGAACCATTGCTTTGTCTCTGTATGGGACATATGTATTAATATGGTTATGTGCATTAATATGCGTATGCATTTAAAATGGGACAAAAGGAGAAGGGAAGTAAAGCAGTTTGTACTGGCAGAAAGCATGTAGATAGAGTGAAGGCAGGAGAGGAGCTATTAAAATTTTTAGTGGTTTTCAAATGAAACATGAGGGGAGAAATAGATAATACAACAGAAGACACATACAAATACACTTCCTGAAGATATCGTTAATGTAAATTATACATTGTGTTAATAATAACATACATATTACTTAACATTGTTTCTTGTTTTTCATACATATTACGAAATCTATTACCTAACATGGCATATTTTTAATGTAAACCAGAAACCAAGCACAATACATTTGAATTAGTTTATATTAATATACTCTAGCCTTATTTTAAATATTGTCTAAAGTTTTATTACTAAAATGACACAACTATAACAATTATTCTTTCTGTCAAAAATAATACATTAACAAATAGCTGGTAAAGAGTGGGGTAAAATCAATGCCAGCTCATGGTCAGTTTCATTGGTGGGACCCAGACAAAAGGATAGTACCCAGTATAATGGAATCAGTCTGAAGCGTTCATTATATAACCTCCATTTATATAACATCATTTAAAAGCATTCGAAAGATATTAAATATGCTAATTATGCAGTAATTAACATAATCAATGGAACACTGCAGCTAATAAAAATTTATACGAATGTGCAATAAACATTTTTATTTTATTACTTTTTGTGGTGGGGGTGGGGTGGGGGGGTTAATGTGTGTGTAACATTGTAGTTGTTCTAATCCACCAGCTCCACTGGTTTTCTGTGCAGTTTTGTGGGTGTGTGAGTTTATGCTGTTGTGACACAATTTATTGAAGAACTTTGGCAGCTTAGAGGTGTTTGGATTCGAACTGAAGTTCACCAGCTCTTCTCGTGTTGAAGTTTGTACTTGTTGTAGTTGTGCTTCTGTGTACTACTTGTGATGCCAAAATCAGAATGAACTTAGGAGGATGTATAGGACTTCTTCCCCATCAGTAATGCACTAGAGAGACAAGGACCCTCCTGGCTTTTGCCTTATGGCCAAGGTAAAAACTCTGGGAAAAACATTGGCTAGGATCATTTTCATATGTATTTTATCTAACTAGCATGTTAACTAATTAGGCCTGTGTTCTGACAGGTTATTTATACAGTAAATGTGCACATCTTTTCTCCTGGCTGACAAACGTGCCAATTACTCTGTTGTTGAAGTTTGGAATATCACTGATTTCCTCCTTGGGAATGGAATAAACAGCCAGTGAGTTCAGCTTTTCCTGACTCATACTGTTCCTGAGGAAGGTTTTGATTCTTTTTAAGGTGCTGAAACTGCTCTTTGCATCTACTGTTGAAATTGGTGTAGTTAGTGCAATTTGTAATGTTCTGTGCAATTCAGTGAATGATTCTTCAAAGGAATGTTCCAAAAAGAAAGTAAACAGCTCACAAACCAATGTAATGCCTTTAAAGGTATCAATGCGATAAATTACTGACAGTTCATTTTTCCATTTATCATGACAAATAAATGGACTCTAGTTTAATGAAAAAGTATTGACCAAAGTGGCTGGAAAATGTTTTCTAAAGAAGCAAACTTTTTTTGGATCAATGATTTCAAAGCTGCTAAATACATGAGAGTTTTGAAATCTTCTTTTCAGTTGGTTGATCATAATGTCACACACTTTTTTCACATCTGTCAGATTAAGTTCACTGTTACATTTGGAACATTTTCTTGGAGGAACAATACATTCGTCATTAGAAACTTGAAACCCTTGAACATTCCCTCATATTTCAGATACAGCACACTCAAAATGTAATGCATTGGATGTGGTAATGGCATTTGTACTCTGCATCTGAACTGTGTAATAGAAAATATCAACATGTTTCACGATATCATAAAAAAAAATTAGGAGGAACAAAAAGTGTGGATTGTGAAAGAAATTTCTTAAGACAACTGCTTCTCTATTGTAACATTGTCCCAGGAATCCTCTTCCTATCTTTTCAGAACATTACAATAAGTGCAATTTGTTTTCTTTGACAGTATTTACAATGCAGGACTGGAAGTTCCATCTAGTTGAAGAGAATGAAGGAATTCTCTTGTTGCAGACAGTCTGTAACAGAACACTCCACTTGGGAGATGAAGTAAAAAAACGTTCTGAAACCTGCAATATTTGCAAAGAACAACCTCAATGACTTTATGCTTTTACTGCAAACATTCTGAAGAACCAAATTCATTTGGTGCACATAATAGTGAATGTACTTGGCATGTGGGATAGTGTTCTGCATCAGTGTCTGCACACCACTGTGACTGCTGTTCATTACTGGGGTGCCATTGTATGCCTGAGCAATGAGTTTATCTTTAACATTGAAAGGTTCCAGACTTCTTTTTAAAATGTTTTAATCCATAATTGGATTGTTGTGCACCGTGACCATTGATATAATTCCTGGGAATAACACAGCTTTCAGTCACAATAAATCTGTTTATTACTCACTGGTCGATTTCAGCCATCATCAGTGTCATATCATAGGTATGTTTTGCAATCTGCTATTTACATTAATGCTGACTCTCATTTTCATTGTGAGCTCTTAGTTCAAACTCATGAATTCCACAAAACATTAAGCACTCTACTATTCTGTTTAATGTAAGTCTGTTCTTCATAACTAATTCATTATCTTTCTGAATTGACATTTTATACACCAGATAAATCTGAGCAGCAATGTTAATTGTGTCAAACATTTTATATTTCCAAGCATTTTCTAAATGAAGTCCACTTTCCTCATGTTTCTTAATTCATTCACTTAAATGCTTTAGATCCTTGCACCCGACTGTTGTCCACAATCCTTCGGCACCAAACGACACACAGTAGAAACAAAAATTTTCGTTTCTCTTCACTCACAGTTAGCCAAGACTTTTTGCAAAACCATGTATTGCAGAAGTACTCTTCTTCTTTCTGTTGAGTTGAGACATCAAGAAATCTTTTGGTTTATGTGCCCCTGACTGCTTGAATTTAGCTTCTCTTCCATACTTAATAAATGAAAGGGCATTTTAAGCAAAGAGTCTATTTTATTCATTTTATACTCAGTTACGAACACTCAATTTGCAACAACACAGCTCCAGAATACGGAACACTACTGACAGGTGGTCTTGTTTGCTGTTTCACACGTTTCCTATTGCCAAGTAGCAGTGGGGAGGAGAGGGGGGAGGAGTGCAGTAAGGCACTTGACATAGGTGCTAAGGACCCAGGGTCACCGGCCTCAAACTCTGCAAACCTATGGACAGGTGTGCGCAGGGTGGGAAGTGGGAGCACGACAGGTACAGCCCGCTTCACTGGGGTACAGGGGGAGAGGGGTGCCAGGCTGCAGATTTCAGGCCTATCACTAGGGAAAGGGCAAGGAGAGGATAGGAGCTTGGGAAACAGGGGTTGTAATAAGGGCCAGCCGTCACTGGCCCTCAGCTGTCAGCATGGCTGCGTAACGAATCAGGGGGGGGGGGGGGGAATCTACATCCACCAGGCACATGTTAGTGGGCCCTCAGCTACGCTGCGGTCAAAGGCAAACAAAACCATTTGATTGTGTCATTGTAAATTGAGTTAGGATGTTGAGGGGATTATGTCACCCTCCAACTGTTTGATATAATACTTGAAAAGTATATCACAAATTTTCTGGTGGGGCCAGGCCACTGTGGCCCTTTGATTTACCCCTGGGTAAAATATTTTTGTATAAGTGAAGGTGCAGAAACTTGAGAAAGCAGATTTTTTTTATGACTTGAAGTGTACATAGTGAAAGAAATACAGTTGTGAACTCCAAATGACAGCATTTTTCAGTCTTGTTAGTGAAAAATCACTTTATATATTTGATCCTGCCTTTCCTTCTGAAATTTCTCAGTGAAATATATACTGGTGACTTTGCAGTATATTATAGAAATGTGATGTATGCAGTAAAATGTTGTAGCTTGATTTTTCCGTGTTGGGTCTGAATGTAAATTCTCAGATTATAGTAGTAAGTGACAGCAAATGAAAAAGTAATAAAAACAGACAGAAATAATTTTTTACAGGGTGCAGTGTAAGAATCTATGTTTATTACTTACTTTAATACTAATTCAGCATCATTCACTGTCACTGGCCAGACACATTGCGTCACACCATCTTACAACCACTATTAAAACTGATACATTAGAAGAAAAAATTACACAACACTTTTATAAACAAGTGTAACTAACACCACTTTGTAGCTGTTAAATTATGTCCTGTTTGTGGCTTCACATGTGACGATATGAATGTTTTCCAGTCTACAGAGTTCCTCTTACACAGAAAATCTCATTCACAGAATATAATAGCTGTTGCTTAAGCACACACATCAGTCTGCTTCTGAACATTCTCAGTGGTAATGTCTGGATATATTTTGGGCAGCAGTGGAAAAACTGTCAAGTGTCTTACTCAGGCAACAGCTTGGAATATCAGGAGTTGGAATTGTGTATTTCTTGTATTTTTCAGAAGGATCCTTAAATGTCCTCTATATAGACGAGAGCTAAAAACATACATACCTGTTATTGTCAGAGTGATACATTCATTTTGACTACTAAGACTGCAGTGTTTCACACTTTCCAAAATTTTAACTTAAAAGCTGAATAGTGACTGAAAGTAGGTAGTGATAGTGTTAATACAAAAGTTGTATCATATGTACTGAGTTTTTAGAATGACTGATACATGATGAAACACAAAAAAATAGTGAAATAGAGACTGATTTACTGAAAAAATAATTTTCTATTATTGCTATGTATAGAAATTTACAATGTGTTAAACATTACACTCAGTGCAACAGTTTTTATTGTAGCATGGTACATTGGACAGTTCACATTCTTTCTTACTCTGTGCCACATTCATAATTATAGATTGGTGAGATTTCTTAGGCGTTAACAATAAAAGCAGATGAGAATTGTCATTTTTATTAGACTTGAAGTCCAAGAATTGATACCAGTAAGGTAGTGTACTAATCTGATCAATAAAAAATTTAGCATGATGGAACATGTTACTTGCACTTGAAACTCCTTTTGTTAGTCATAAACTAGTGACACCAGATTACATTTGAGAAAACTCATCCTTAAGTAATTCTGAACACAATAACTGGGATACCAGAGTGTCTTGCAGTGACACATGCCTGAATTCTAACTGGAATATGTCTTAATTGATAGCTGTAGTGGCACATTAAAATGTTAGTCATGACAAAACTGAATACTACAATATTTTTAGATTCATCTTGTGTAACCTAAATACTGATTGTCCATGTAAAGCAGAAATATTGTAAATTGGTTTTGTTTTCAATTAAAATTTAAAGATGATGACACAAAATTTCCCAATAGTATTTCAGGCGTGTTGAACCTTCCGTACACGCATGAACTCAATAAAATGTGATGTATGTTAAGTTTTTCTACAAGTTGAAATATCTGTGGCATTTATCAGTGAAATATATTCCTTTTTATTTAACTGTAAGAAGCTCTGAATAGTAACATATGTTAGGCTAAAAGTAATGGCTAACTAAGGAATTCACAAATTAAGTCGTAAACTTAAAAACAATTGTTCAGAACTGAATAATCTGCATATAGTGACTAAAACAAAATTGAAATTGTGAATTCTCAAATAATGTATACTTACAGTGAGCATTGAAACTAAATAGTTTTGTAATGGATCAGTATGTACGATTGTTAGTAGCAGAACTTAAATTTCATGTCTGGTTGATTACATGACAGTTTGAATCTAGTTTACTAATGTGCTAGACTGAGAATAGCTTGTACCTGGTCATGGTTATGAGGAACTTATGGCTATTTTATTTATGAAATCAGCAAGAAAATTATATTTTTAAAACTAATTAAGCTGCTACTAAGCACTAAAAGTACAAGGATTTATTTTATCTGGAAGTGTGGAATACTTTGTGAATTTTGACACTCTCCTCTTGTATGTGGTAGTAAAGAGTAGAAAAGACAATTACAATGAAATATATTGTAGTTCTACTTAAAGTTTGAAATATTGGAACTGTAAAACTGTTCTCTGTAATCTTTTGTACAAAGAGCTTATTTCCTTGTGTACAAATGTAGGTCTATATTTTTACAGTTTTAAATGGTTACAAGAGAGCAGTCTGTTTGGACTTCAGTTATCAAAATAAATTTCAAAATTGACTCTTGAAATTTAACACAACTCAGAGTGTTTTTAAGGAATAGAACTATAAGTGTATAAAGAAATCATTTCTATTAAAAGAACATATTGTAAATGGAAGGGGATGAAGTCAACAATAAGTTTTCAAAAATTTCAGAAATACCCATATGCCTTCTAACAAAATATGAGCACTACAGGAATATGGAAAAAATGATAGTAATAGTGAACTAAATAAAATTAACTCATATTTTTAATGAAATGATGATGTACTATTTCCAGAAGCTCTTTGTTTGACCCATTAATGAATCACTTCCAACCATTTATCTTATTAACAACATAAACATTAAAAAAATTAAATATATAAAAACATGATTGATGAGTTGTTATATTAAATTTATTAATGTACACCTAAAGGCAACTAATGCTCCCTTCATCTTCACGTAAGGACTTTACCTGACTTTTAAAGCGGAGCTATTTTTCAATATTACAGCTATTTTTATAACATATCAGCAGAAACAAAAAAAAATATTTGATTGCATAATGCATTGTATTCTGACTGAGTGATTGACGTGGATCTTAAACGCTTTCATTGCTGTGAAATTGTCAATTGGTACACTTGTCATTGCTAAATATAAGTTGTTTCGTTGTAGAAATATACCATGCCTGAAAAACCTCTACAACAAATAAAGAAACTTTCTGGAGTACATTCAGTCTTGATTGTAATGTTGCAAAATGACAAAAGTTCACTGCCACCGATGAAAGTCAGTAGTTTTCAGAAGAAATGTTTAATTTATCTTTTGTATCTATGCTTCTTGTTTGTTGCTAAATAAATGTCCCTAATGCTTAAATTAATTTCATTAAAGCAAGTAAAATATTACAATAAAATTCTAATACTGTCACGGGTAATGTTAATTTTTGATGTTTAAATTATTTGTCCAAAATGTTAACATATTTCATGCCCACCATTGTGATTGTGAACTGCAAAGTAATACAGAACTTCAAATTTTGGGATTCATGTTTTACATAATTATTCCATTTAGTAAACAGTGGTAGACCTATCAGTGAAATTCTTTTGCATAAATTCTGTATGTGATTTCTTGTCTAAGACAAAAACACTTACTCCTAATAGTTTGTTGGCCCTTCCTCTGGTCTGTACCACTGTACTGGTGATTATTGTTAGATATGAGCTCTTCATTTGTCACTTTCTTTTTCCTGTTTAAAAACATAAACTCTGAACCTTGAAATTCAGAAAAACATTGAAGTGTTCAAATGTGTCAAGGTATACAGTAAGTACTTGATTCTGACATTGTTTGTGTGTGTGTATGTGTGTGTGTGTGTGTGTGTGTGTGTGTGTGTGTGTGAATAATTAAGACTAATTTTATCATGTAATATATAAAATTATATTTAACTTATAAAATTTTAATAAGCATGTATTGGACATGCAAATGTCACTGCAAGGCATTTCACCAGATTTCTTCCACTGTGAGTGTTTATGATTATTTATATTCATGACTATGTAATTGTGTCTTCCCTGACTTCTACTTTCGTTAGACCATAATCTTGCTTTCCATTACATTCACTAATCTTTTGTGTAGGCCTATTTTCTATATAGGGAACATCAAAACACACAATGACAGAATTCAACAATTGATAAGGATAGCTTGCAACTCACTGGAGGGAAAAAAGAAGGGGAAAAAAAGCTGAGCCATAGACAGGCTCACTACAAATACAATCACACACAGACAACTAAGCTTTCAGTCACAGCCTTTGTTAGAAAAAAGACATACAGTCTCATTCATACAATGACACTAGCACAAGTCACTAACACACAATCATCTCCTACTGCTGTGTTCTGAATAACACTCCACAGTAAGAGGGAGTTGCAGCAGAGATTGGAGAGGAGTTGGAACAAGGAGGAGGAAGTTGAGTGTGAGAATAAATATAGTGACGCCTTATAGAGCTAGTAGGTACAATGGGCAGACAGAGATGCAATTTAGGAATGCAGTGGGGAAGACACTCAAAAAGGGAGAGGGGGCTGCTTTTGTGGGTAATGCAATTTACTAACTGTGCTGCAATCACTGCACAACTTTTTATATTAGTATGACTACCAACCAGCTGTCAATGAGGATGATTGGCTATCACCAAACTGTGTTCAAAAGCAAGTTAGATCATCATGTGGCACAGCATCAGCTGAACATAACTTGCTTGTTTTCAGTGGGTTGCTTCTCAGTGTAGGCCATCGGGATCCACTCACTACTAGCTTTACTGAACTGCATGGATGGCAGTTATCCTTACAGTAAATTATCCAAATTACCAAAGCCCCAACCTATAGTAACCCAGTCCCCACATCGTAGTTCTTGGCTCATCTATCCTACATCCCTCCCAATTCACTTGTTAACGACCAGCTTTGCTACATGTAATTTTTTCCCCTTCATTCACCTACACAAAATTACTTCGGCTTCTCCCCCACCACAACCAGGCCTCCCCACTGCATTCTGCAGCTGCATCATTTCCACCCATAGTATTTAATGTGCTCTGAAAGGCAGAGCTTATATCCACCCATACAGTCACCTTGCATCCTTCTTGTTTCCCCAGTCCTCCCACCCCTATCTGAGTAGCTCTTCCCATGGAGAATTACATGAAACACAGCAACTGGAGATGACAGCAGTATTTTAGTGAGTTGAATGTTAATGTGTGTCCTTTTTCTGACATACGCGGTGGCCGAATGGTAAGTTGTGTGCAAACAACTGCCCTTTTTTGCATGCCTGTTATGGCTCAATGGTTGTCTTTGCTGTGGATTGCTTTCTGTCCTCATTAATTATTGAGTCCCAACCTGGACTTCCTATTCTTAAATGTCAGAATTCATAACAATTTTTGAGCAAAGTGCCTTTTAACTTACCTTATTTTTATTTTACTGTTAATTTTAATCTACAAGCAGCTTCTCCAAGCATTTCGTGTCAGAATAAAATCTTGTGGAAGTTTACATCTGCAAGTTGCTTGGGCAAATTAATCTCAGGGATATGCTATGAGTACTTGTAGAAGTCTTTCCACTAGAGTCACATTGTGAGACATATAAGTGAAAGTTTTAAGTGTTGTGCTTAAAACCCAGAGCAGTTCCTCTGTTGTTGCTACTGAAGGAAAATTACAGTACAATGTAACACAAAACATTAAGAAAAACAGAAATGTTTGCATGAAGAATAGGATACTGAGACACACCTACTTTAGTTATCAAAAACTCTATTGAATGAAATAAAATTACAGAACTTATCATAAGATCATCATCATCATCATCTCAAAGACTTAACTATGTTTGCTTGGAAAATAGACTTATCCATTTTCTTCTATCTTCCCGTCATCTCCACTCATCTCCTTTCTGTTGCACACAGCCCTCCACTTCTTTCAGTCTTTCCCCCTCTCATTTCATCTTATTTTCCTTCCAGGATATTATCTTCTCCTCATTCAAACTGGATATTGTACCCTCAATTCACATACTGATTTCACCACCTTTACATTCATTTCATGCAGATCAGTGTCTTCCTTCATTTCCTTTTCTTCAGTGCATCCTCCACTTCCAACCATGTTAAACCCTCTTCTGTTTTCAGTTCCCCTACTGTCTCCTCTCTTTCTTCATCACATTGGATTTAGATTGAGGCATTTTTACTGTACTTTTCCTGTGTGATCTTGATTTCTTGTTTGTTTTCTACCTCTTGATGATTCATGTTCTCCATATGAACATAGTCTATTGTATCGTTCTTTATACCTTTACTATTCTTCTCCACCATCCTTTCCCATTCTTCCAGCCATTTCCTTCTCTTTTCTGCCACCACTCCTTCTGCTTCTTTCTTTTTTATTTGATCTCTTCTCTGTCCTGTCCTGTTCTGTAAGCACACACACCAAAGGCTCTAGACTTATTATACATTGTATCTTTAGTTTTGTTATTCCAGAGTGCTGTTCCATTCCATATTTTTTATTCTTTATCCTACCACACAATACTTCTGCCCCTTGTCTTTACTCCATTCCTTTTATATATCTTCTGGTTTTCTGACTCTCTCTTGTGGATAGACCTTTTCAGGTTCACTACTAGCAGCAGATGGTCACATTCCAACACCTCTGATGGTATTGCCTTCTCTCTTGTCTAGAACCAAGAGTTCTCAACAAACAGTGCATTTCTTTGGCAGAAATATAAGTCCTCTGTCCAGTGGTGGACTAGGGTGAGGGAGGGGGCAGGCCTCTTGGGGGGGGGGGCTCCAAATACCTTGAAAGCACTCCCCCCCTTAAGACTGGCCCTTGCCTCTCAGCCTGGGGGCCTTCCAATTCTGGAGTTACTTTTTTATACCAATACATGTATTTCCAAGTGGACGAGGGAGGAGGGGGGGGGGGGGGCTCATTTTGTTTTGCTGCTGCCCTGGGCCTCCAATCCAACAGCCATAGTCTGCCACTGCTTCTGCCTTCATTTTTACTGCCCCAAACGACTAGTCATAGCACATTTACATAGCCTTGTCTTTGCCCTCCAATATGTGCATTTAAATTCTCCAGTACCTTCATAGTCCTCTTTCTAATCTTCTACTGCATTTCCTCTTCAAACTCTTGTTTTTCTTTACTTAAGTATCCTTCCTGTGGGCACACACTATTGTTACCTGCCCTGTCTTTCCCTTTAGTGATATTTTCACTTTTCAGAATATCACTTACATTCATTACTTCTTCTTTTAATCCATTTCTCACTGCCACTCCACTTCTCCTTCCATCCTCTTTTCTGCTCCAATAGCATAAATAATCTTTCCTAAATTCTTTTCTTTTCTTTTTTTCTCTTTCTTCCTCATTTCTGCCTGCTGTAGTAGATCCAGCTTCTTTCTTTCCATCATATCCACAATATCCTCAATGTACCCAGTCATAGTTTGTAAATTCAAACTTTCAATTTGTAGATCAAGTATGTCAAATCTGCCCAGTGAGAGAGTTGAGAGTTGTTCCATTATTGGAAGCAGTGTGTGTGTGTGTGTGTGTGTGTGTGTGTGTGTGTGTGTGTGTGTGTGTGTGTGATTATCCACTACTACTTTCTACACCAACCATAGGTGTACCAGAGCCCTGTTAAACCTGCCATCTTTTAGGTTTCCTGCAGAACCATCACAGCTACCGTAGTGGTCCCAGGGAACCTAAAGTTCTCACTGTACTTCATTGCTGGAGGCAATCCCCTACTTTGAGTCACTGCCCATCTCCCACATTGTGGGTTGGGTTGTACTTAGATGAGACAATCAGAGGACTTATCTGTTCTGAGAATGTTTGAATATCTTGTTTGTTGTATATTCAAATACTTGAGAACAGTATACAAAAATCAGGAATGAAATGTTGTCAGTCACCACTCACCTTTTAATTACTCTTCAGTTTTCATGAACAGTATCTATTAGGTGTTTTTTTTTCCTTACAAATATTCAGCACTTGTGTATGTTAATATTAAAAGACTTGACTAAAATTTATATATCTCTGTACTCCTACTCTACTTTCCCTTCTTGTGAATTAGATAATTCATTTCATATTTCCATGGCTGATGAATTTCTATTACATGTGTTTAAGGGTTCCAGGAGTACACCTGATTTTTCACCACTCTCTTTTTCATTACTAACATATTCATAACAGTATTAAGTGCATGTAACATTTCCTATTTTGTGAAAAAAATGTCTAGTAACTTGCAAATTTTGCAGGTGAATTGCAGAAGATTACTTGCTAGTGAACAAATGCATTTATATTTATTCATTACCTGCATGCTTAACATTGTTTTGTAAGCTGCAATGTTCTGGGTAGAATACAATTAGTTCAAAGAGTAAAAGTAAGACATCTATACAGCCCCTTCTCTCTCTCTCTCTCTCTCTCTCTCTCTCTCTCTCTCTCTCTCTCTCTCTCTCTCTGTGTGTGTGTGTGTGTGTGTGTGTGTGTGTGTGTCTAGTGACTCAGCTCTGAACCAGATTTATTTGATCCTATAGCTCTCAGATATTCTGCATATTATTCTTCCATCCATGACACAGTCTATTCAATAAATTCACTTACAACCCCTGCAAAATCTACAGCCAGAAACTTAGCTTGAAAGTGGAAACCCGAATACTTCATCAGTCAGTTTGTTGTTACATTTATTTCATTTTTATAATTACTGTCAAAGCATTATTATTTACCTGACCATTGTAATCATAATTTCACAAAGAAGAATTGTACAAATATTCGGGCTTGCAAATAGAAATGTCAATTTCTTTTGTATTTGTTCTTGTTGTAGATAAGGTGATAGTTTAGGGTAATATTCTCTGTTATGTAGAAGAGTGCTGCTGTTTTGTAAATTTGTAAACTTCTGTTGCTGATCTCATTAGGAAGTGATTACAACTTCCCACCTTGAAGAAAACTTTAAATTCAGGAACATATATTTTATTGTTACCTGCTGTTAGGAAATGTAAAATTGCAACTGTAACATATGGCAAATATGTATTGTAACTGTGGATTTCATTTATCATAAAGAGTGGTGTTTTTGAACCTGTATGTGATATATATAGGAGATAACAAAGTACTCCATTTGTAAATCTAAAATTGATACTATGAACTCAACATGATGTCAAGAAATATAGAATGTTTAAATTCCATCCATGAAGCTATTACAAGTACTGCCAAGTAGTGTTTGTTTATGAATAAATGCTTGAAAGCAATTGTATAATATAAAAGACAAAAAACCAAAAATCTCAGTGCAATAGATCCTTTGTAGACATATTCATTCAGTCTTTGTCCTGGAGAATTGTTTATGACTTTATTATGTCAATAAATCATTGTGAAATCCTACAACCATAAGAAACCTTATAAGTTTGTTGTTCTTTACTAATAATTTAAAAGTTCATGAATATTCCCCAATGTATGGCAAAGTTGTTAATTTCCTGTGGGTATTGTTTGTTGTAATCATCAACATTCATTTAACGGATGACTGCTACACCTAAATCTACATAAATATTTTGCTAATGACATTTAAGTGCATGGCAGAGGGTTCATCCTCTAATAGCATGCAGGGAAAAAGGAACACCTGAATCTCTCCATTTTTTTATCTGATTTCTCTTACTTTTTTTATGATGATCACGTCTCCATATGTAGGTGGGTGCTAACAAAATAAGTATGCATTCAGAAGAGAAAGTTGCAGACAAAAATTTTGCAAATATAACTCGTCACAACAAATAATTCATTTATTTTAATGATTTCCATCCCAACACATGCATCATTTCTGTGACACTCTCTCCCCTATATTGTGATAATACAAAATCAGCTGTTCTTCCTTGAACTTTCTCTACGTCCTCCACCTGTCCCACTTGGTGGGGGATCCTACAATGTGCAACAGTACTTCAAAAAAGGATGCACAAGTGTAGTGTAAGTAGTTTCTTTAGTAGAACTGTTGCACCTTTTAAGTGTTCTGCCAGTGAAACATAACCTTTGGTTCACCTTCCCTACAATATTATCTGTGTGTACTTCTTGATTTAAGTTGTTCCTAGGTATTGAATTTACAGTCTTTAGATTTGACTGATTTATTGTGTAAATGAAGATAAATGGAATGCTGAGGAATGTAATTATGCCAAGATGTGATGACACAATGCACAGTGATATCATTGTGTACTGCAACTTTTATTCACTATTATATAAAATTGCTTCCAGACACACTTAACAAAATTCAGTTTTATATTACCAGTGTGGAATTCCTGATATCATCTGTGAATGTGCCATTAGGTTACCATCTAAGTTGAGGGAATTTATTTTATTTTATTTATTTACCCTTGTTGCGAACCAGCTGCCTTTGGGTATATAGCTGGTCATGATTACAAAAACTATATGATACATTTGTGTGACTGTGATACATTGTTTTCTTCATTCATTTACAGTAATTAGTAAAACAATTACAAAGAAAAGTGTAAAAACTTATCACAAGGAAAATGGAAAGGCAACTTAAAAACATCAACTATTTTAAGAAGAGAATAATAGAAGATAGGAAAGATTGGTTTGAGTGACAGTCTGAAGAATAAGAGTGGAAAGTCCAGTGTGGGGGCCCTCGGAATTTACTTCGAGTCCTGCCATCATGGAGTTTTCTCATTTTGAGACTCTTATGATTGGCTATATTTCTAGGTTACATTTCGCATTTGTTTATATCGTCCTTTGTGTCGGGGCTGTCATCTGTGGTGTAATTTGTACTGTTTGCGCGTTCAGTGTCAGATTCATCTTAAGTGTTTTGTCTTCTGTTGTGGGCGTTTTGTGTTACATTACGTCTTACGTTCTGTGTGTACTCGTCTTTTTTTCGTAGTGAAATTCGTCCGTCAACCTGTTCATTATGTCCCATCCATTCTTATCTTGTATTAGTTCATTTAGGTCTTTAGCCGTGTCAAACATAGTGTGATTGTGTGTTTTATAGAGGTGACTGTGTTCTGGGGTCCCAATTTCTCCATACGTACATCATGGATTGTCACCGAGACCCACACGTGTGAGGTGTGTGGGGGTAGGGGCCGTGTCCCATTAGGAAGTTGAGGGAAGCAAAGAATTTTACTTGTAAGCTACATTCAGGCTCACATGCCATAGGACTCATCATAGAAGCACCCTTCTCCATCACCACAACATGCTGTCTAAACATGAGACTGGGAAGAGAAGGGGCAAACCGTTAATGTGCCATATTGGTGCAGTCACACTGTATACTGCTTTATTTTATATTTCTCAACAGCATAGTTATCAAAAGAAATTTTAAGCTATTTAATTAATTTTGCTGTTTTAAAGAACTCATAATTTTTATTTTGTTCAAACAGCCAATGTATTGATAGATGCAAACAATTTCATAAATTTTGCATTCAGGCTACAATGTAATTGTGATTAACTTATGTTTCATAATTGAAGAAAGGCCTTTTGTACACATACATTGATCAAAATATTGTAGCACTTTTGTAATATCTTTATCTGATTACAGGAACTGCACCTGAGGAAAACAGTGATGTGATTGTGACTTTATGTGCAGCATGTTTTATTACAGAGATAAAGGTTTTTTTATGTTTTGTGCACTTTTGTATAAGTCCAGATAATAATTATGAAGTGATGAATTATTACTAATATTGAAGAATTTAAAGATCTGAAAATGACAATGAATAAAGTTTAATGAAAAGTTTCGTGTAAACTCTTATAAAGTGGATACAAACTCTCCATACTCTTTGTTCATTTCAGTTGAAGTCTGTTGCAACTCACAGTGGAGTAATGAATGTTACTTCAAAAATTTTACTATTTATGCCCTCAGTTTCTTCATGTGATTATTGTCTCTTAATATAACACTATACAGAACAATGAAAGCCATATGTTGTTCATTGTAGAAGGCAAGGGTTACTCTCAACTTAGGCCAAGCTATCACACCAACTCTACCTTGGTTGTGAATAGCCCCTTCCTTCTATTCTCTATGTTACAATGATCAACAGATGGGTTTCATTGATGTGTACATGAAGAATTGTCACTGGTGTTACATCAAGATTAGATGAAGGCCGAGATGCAGGCTAAGTGAGCATGTTAGCTGTTCCAAATTGCCTCACAGTATGATGCAGTTAGCATGGATACCATACCATGCTCAAAATGGCATGGAATCAGACAGGGTTTGAAACCCACATAAACCACATTAGACAAGTGCATAACTATTATTTTCAACTTCACAAGTTACGGAACAAGACTGAATATACAACATGGCTGGCAGGAGCATATAAGCTGCCCCAAGAAGCCACACAGACTTACCCCCCCCCCCCAAATCCCCCTGAAGTATGCCCTGATTAAGCGAGGGGCGGTGGGGTGACCTCGGCATCAGGTAGAGCATGACGCGGCATTCGATTGACAGTTCGATGGTATTTTTAGGCAGCGGTGCCGATGAGCCAGTGGTGTCTTCACTACATAGTCCAGAAGCCGGCGAGGGCAATGGATCACTCCCTGAGGTCATGAGGATGGGGGGGGCACAGAGGTGCATAGATAAGAACCTCCAATTGTGGTGTTCCCTCTTCTTTGTCTGCCAATCTACTCCCTACTTGTGGAAGAAGGGACCACAAAAATAAAAGTGAAACTATAAAAACACCTTAATATATACTCATCCTGTTTTTGGTGGTCTCTTCTTTGTTGTTGCTCTGCTTATTATTCTTTTATTCTTGGCCTTGCGTTGTGTGTTCTTCTGGAGCTAAAACTTGTAAATTTTCCTGGAAGTCTATCTACTGTGGATACTTTTCTTGAAATAATACACTTCAAGTTAAACTCTTCAAAATTTTATTTTCTATAACAAGTTTGCTGTTCACAAACATGCCATTACAAAAGCATCTGTCATTCATCACATCCAAGCAGACAGTGTCAACAATGGCAAACTTTGTCTTCCACTCCTCTTTCACCTCTCAATACAAATGAATGTTCATTATATTGACAATTTTTCAAGATTGTTGAATATAGAAAGATACGCATGTAAATAAAATTTATAACTTAAATATTTTGTTTTCTTATTTAAATTTGGTGTGTGTTGTCTTGTGTGATCATAAATGCATTTTGAAATGTGTTGTTGACATGTGGTTTATTCTGACTGAGATAAATAGCATCATTTAGTTTATCATCAGAAATATAATGTTTTGACACTTTGCATGACTGTTCAGTCAAATTTGTGTGTGTTATCAGATGGTGTATTATTTTATTGAGTGTATTTTGGTGTAGTTATTTCGTTTGTTTGTGATCAACATTCACCTGGATTTGAAAAGTACCGTTATATTTATTTATTTATTTGGTAATTACTCATGTGATTAGCATTAATTGCATCTGTGAGATTGATATTTGTTATCAGTGCATCGTAATGATTCTAGTGAGATAATAGATTTTGTCGGCCTATTTTTATTTATAATATTTGTTTATTTGCATCATATGCCAATGATGATTGCAACATTAAATACTACTAAAAATAAATAAACAGGTTTGTGGTGCATATGTATAGTTTGTAATGATTTCAGAATACAACTTCATATATTATCTTGTTTATGGTTACTTAAACCTTTTTGAGTTGAAAAATATAAGTTGTTTACATTCAAGTTTTAGTAAAGGTATCATAATGAAACACAGCTGATTAGAACATTTTATATGGGTAATAATAACACTTTGACTGAAAAGATTTGGGACTGAACTGTTGTTGTTGTGGTCTTCAGTCCAGAGACTGGTCCGATGCAGCTCTCCACCCTACTCTATCCTGAGCAAGCCTTTTCATCTCCTCATAAGAACGACAACCCACATCCACTTGAATCTGCTTACTATACGCGTCTCTTGGTCTCCCTCTGCGATTTTTACCCCACACACTTCCCTCCAACGCTAAATTCACAATTCCTTGATGTCTAAGAATGTGTCCTACCAATCTATCCCTTCTTTTAGTCAATGTATGCCAGAAATTTCTTTTCTCCCCAATTCGGTTCAGTACCTCCTCATTAGTTACGCGATCCACCCACCTAATCTTCAGCATTCTTCTGTAGCACCACATTTCAAAAGCCTCTATCCTCTTTCTGTCCACACTGCTTATCGTCCATGTTTCACTCCCATACAAGGCAACACTCCATACAAATGCCTTCAGAAAGGACTTCCTTAGGCTTAAATCAATATTCGATGTTAACAAATTTCTCTTTTTCAAAAACGCCTTTCTACCCATTGCCATTCTGCATTTTATATCATCTGTACTGCGACCATCATTTGTTATTTTACTGCCCAAGTAACAAAACTCATTTACCTCCTTTATTGCTTCGTTTCCCAATCTAATTCCTTCAGCATCACCTGATTTTCTTACACTGCACTCCATTACCCTAGTTTTACCCTTGTTAATGTTCATCTTATATGCACCTTTCAGCACACTGTCCATTCCGTTCAATTGCTCTTCCAGGTCCTTTGCTGTATCTGACAGAATTACTATGTCGTCGGCAAAACGCAATGTTTTTAATTCTTCACCCTGAACTTTAATTCCTTCTCCAAATTTCTCCTTGCTTTCCTTTATAGCTTGCTCAATGTACAAATTGAACAACACTGGGGAAAGGCTACAACCCTGTCTTACTCCCTTTCCAACCACTGCAACCCTTTCATGCCCTTCAACTCTGACAACCGCTGTCTGATTTTTGTACAAGTTGCAAATAACCTTACGCTCCCTATATTTTACTCCTGCTTGCTTCAGAACTTGAAAGAGTTTATTCCAATCAACATTGTCAAAAGCCTTCTCCAAATCTACAAAAGCTAGAAATGTTGGTTTGCCTTTTCTTAATCTATCTTCTAGGATAAGCCGTAAAGTGAGTATTGCCTCCCGTGTTCCTACATTTCTCCTGAACCCAAACTGATCTTCCCCGAGGTCTGCTTCTACCAGTTTTTCCATCCTTCTGTATATAATTCGTGTTAATATTTTGCAACCATGACTTATTAAACTGATGGTTCTGTAGTTTTCACACCTGTCTGCACCCGCTTTCTTTGGAATGGGGATTATAACATTTTTCTTGAAGTCTGAGGGTACTTCGCCTGTCTCATACATCTTACACACAATGTGAAACAATTTTGTCATGGCTGGTTCTCCCAGAGACTTCAGTAACTCTGACGGGATATCATCTACTCCAGGGGCCTTGTTTCGACTTAGATCTTTCAGTGCTCTGTCAAATTCATCTCTCAGTATAGTATCTCCTATTTCATCATCATCTACATCCTCTTCCCTTCCTACAATAGTGTCTCGAAGTTCATTTCCTTTGTAGAGCCCCTCTATATACTCTTTCCACCTTTCAGCTTTCCCTTCTTTGCTGAGAACTGGTTTTCCATCCGTGTCCTTGATATTCATAGAGCTGTTTTTCTTATCGCCAAATGTTTCTTTTATTTTCCGGTAGGCTGTATCTATTTTTCCCCTATTTATACATTCTTCTACATCCTTGCATTTGCCTTCTAGCCATTCCTGCTTAGCCATTTTGCACTTCCTGTCAATCTCATTTCTTAGTCGTCTGTACTCTATTTTGCCTGTTTCATTTATTGCATTTTTATATTTTCTCCTTTGATCGATTAAATTTAGTATCTCCTGTGATATCCAAGGATTCTTTGTAGGTCTTGCCTTCCTACCTATTTTGTCCTCTGCTGCCTTCACTATTTCATCTCTCAATTTTACCCATTCCTCCTCAACTGTTTTATTTTCCCCTGTTTCTGTCAATTGTTGCCTGAAGCTCCCTCTGAAATTCTTAAGAACTTCAGGTTCCTTCAATTTATCTAGGTCCCATCTCCTTATTATCCTACCTTTCTGTAGTTTCTTCAGTTTCAGCCTACAGTTCATAACCAACAAGTTATGGTCAGAGTCTATGTCTGCCCCTGGGTATGTCCTACACTTCAAAACCTGGTTCCGAAATCTATGTCTTACCATTATAAAATCTATCTGGTATCTCCCGGTGTCTCCTGGTCTCTTCCACGTATACAACCTTCTTTTGTGATTCTTAAACCAGGTGTTTGTTATAACTAAATTATGTTCCGTGCAAAATTCTACCAGGCGGCTTCCTCTTTCATTCCTTTTGCCCAGACCATATTCACCCACTATCTTCCCTTCCCTTCCTTGTCCTACTACCGAATTCCAGTCTCCCATAACAATTAAGTTTTCCTCTCCTTTAATTGTCTGAATAATTTCCTTTAGCTCCTCATATATTTCTTCGATCTCCTCATCATCGGCAGAGCTAGTTGGCATATAAACCTGTACTACTGTTGTCGGTGTTGGCTTCGTATCTATCTTGACAATGATAATGCGATCGCTGTGCTGGTCATAGTAGTTTACCCGCATTCCTATTTTCTTATTCATTATCAATCCTACTCCTGTGATACCCCCAACTGATTTTGTATTTATAATCCTGTACTCGCCTGACCAGAAATCCTGTTCATCCTGCCACCGAACTTCACTAATCCCCACTATATCTAACTTCAACCTATCCATTTCACTTTTTAAATTTTCTAATTTTCCTACTCGATTAAGGGATCTAACATTCCACGCTCCGACCCGTAGAATGCCAGTATTGTCTTTCCTGATGATCACATCCTCCTGAGTAGTCCCCGCCCGGAGATCCGAATGGGGGACTATTTTACCTCCGGAATATTTTACCCGAGAGGATGCCATCATCATATGTTCACACAGTAGAGCTGCATGTCCTCGGGAAAGGTAACGGCTGTAGTTTCCCCTTGCTTTCAGCCGTTCGCAGTAGCTGTGCGGCAAAGCCACATTAGCTGATGTTACAAGGCCAGCTCAGTCAATCATCCAGACTGTTGCCCCTGTAACTACTGAAAAGGCTGCTGCCCCTCTTCAGGAACCACACGTTTGTCTGGCCTCTCCACAGATACCCCTCCGCTGTGGTTGCACCTACGGTACGGCTATCTGTATCGTTGAGGCACGCAAGCCACCCCACCTCGGCAATGTCTGTGGTTCATGGGAGTGGGGGACTGAACTATTGGGTAGAAATATAGGATATGCATATATAGAAATGTTACATAATGTTGGAAGAAAGAAAGCACGCACGTCCGGGAGGCGCACATCGCGTGCGAGACTGATGTGTTTCAGGAGATGCCACTCGACAGGAGAGGGAGGGAGTGAGGTAGAAGTAGATAAGTATAACATGAAAAGGGACCAATCACCTCAATGTAATGAAGAGGTCAGCACATAGGAGAGAGGGGACGGGGACAATAATGAACTTAGGGGCTGCGGAGGCAGAAAGTGGGGAACATGCAAAACCTCGAAAGGGCAAAGAAGGGGACAGTATGGAGGAAGGAAGGGAGGGGACAGTGGGTTGCCAGAACTGATGGCTCAGGAGGAGGAGGGGGTGGAGTGAGGATCGGAGAAATGCACAGGACTGCCTAAGCTGTCATTCGCGGGCAGTGTATTGTCAGTTAGCATGGAGGTAAGCTTGACATAAGCTGGTTTAACCCTATCTACTGAGACCATCACTGTGAAATTGTTGATAGAGATGATGACAGTGTAGTTGCCACATTTCAGGACATGGTACAGTCCAGAGTGGGGAAGGGTGGGGGGTCAGAATCGTCTCAGAGGAAAATGAAAGAGCAATCCCCTAGTGAATGTATGACTTGGGAGAAAGGGGGGGGGGGGGCGGAGATATCTTGGAGCAATGAATCCTGATACATTTAACAAGGGATGGTAATTCAGTGGGCGGAGATGGGGGTGACAGATGCACCAGCTCACCTGAAAGTGTTAATTTCTGACCATAAGCAAACTCGTCCACCGTGCCCTGCAGATCCTCTTTATAAGGGGTATGAAGACCAAGCAAGACTGTACCTTACCATGTCGTAGATTGTTGTTTCTTGATGTTCTTGTTGATTGTTGTTCTCAGAAGTGGTTGGCTGTAATTTTATGGGTCAAAACTAATCAGCTACAAGTAACGTTGGCAACATGTAGGATTGCAGTTCATTTACATTTTAATTCATTATTAGTGTCCCATTGTCCTCATTTATGGCCAGCATACAAATCTCAATTACAATTACTTAGACCCACACATCAATAATACGAATTTATACGGTTCGTGTGTGGAACACACAAGTCTGAGGTGTACAGTGTGGCACAAATGTTAATAGTCCAGTCATAACACTTGTAGAAACACTTCCCACACGCATAACCTTGAAGAACTTTTAACATAATGTTCAAACATAGAGTTCAGAGTTACATGGATTGTGCCTCAGATCACAGACTAAACAATACTTTACTACATGGCGTGAACACATCCTATTTATATCTTCCAAACAATGTCACTGAAAATTATGTATTGTTAATTATGTACATTAAATTAATTACAATGGAAAAGTAAACAATTGCTTGCAACTGACTATAGTAAAAGATAGTGTAAATAATACTGAGTAAATTGATATACAAATTTCTGTTAAATTAATAGTATTTCCTTTACGTATTCAACAAAATAGGATTGTCAACAATACTCCCGTAATTAACAGTAATTATTCAGAAACTAATGTGGGCAGAATTTTACTAACATTACATGTGAAAGACCGTAATAACTACTTTAATATTATGAGAAAATAATTTATTTAGTTTTCTTGGAAATACTAATTAGCTTACTATCTAAAATGTAACTATATTTCTCTGGCATTAACTAATTAATATTTGCTAATTAAACAAGATTCTGTGACATCCAATAATAGAAAATGACTTCAGCTAGTCAGTTAGAAAAAAGACTAACAAAAATTTTGGAAAAGAAAGTGATGATACACTAATTACATTCATAACTGTTATTATGTAACAGTGGTATCGGGAGGTTCTGTAATGCAAGCAGATGGGAATAAATCCCAAAATGCTCCATTACAAGACCAGTGTCAGAGCCTCGGTCCATAGCGAGTCATGACACCAAAGCGCAGCTTTCAATGTGCGATACCAATGCACCACCAGACCGTTTCCGTGTGGGTGATAGATGGTGGTGTGGAAGTGGCCGATTCTGAAAAGATTGCATAGGGCACTGAAAAGAGAAGACTCAAATTGCCTACCTTGGTTGGTTGTTATGATGGAGGGGCAGCCAAAACAAGTAATCCAAGTGGTGTGGTTGACAGTGGTTAAGATGAAGAGAAAGCCATCGGCAGGAGTAAGGGGACTGACCAGGTTGACATGAAAACATCCAACCGACAACTAATCTGGTGGAAGCTTTTATATGGAAGACTCAAATTGCCTACCTTGGTTAGTTGTGATGATGGAGGGGCAGCCAAAACAAGTAATCCAAGTAGTGTGGTTGACAGTGGTTAAGATGAAGAGAAAGCCATCGGCAGTAGGAAGGGGACTGACCAAGTTGACATGAAAACATCCAACCGACAACTAATCTGGTGGAAGCTTTTATATCAGGATGAGCTAGACTGTGAAGTTTGTCGAAGATCTCACATAGTAGGCTACGAGGGATGAAGGGGCATAGCTTGCCAGTCGATTTGTCATACTAGACCTCACCCAAGATGCCTGGGAAGATGGTTCAGATAGGTTTAAGAGAAGAGCTGCTATCATGTATTAGTTGCATCATGTCCTCATCTGCAGTTTGGAGAGCGGTCAGATTAGAGAGGTCTAGAAGGGAGAAGACTACATGAATGTAGGATAAGAAATCGTCAACAATATTGTCGGCACCCTTGATGTAACTTACATCAGTAGTGAATTGTGAAATAAAATCAAAATAACAGAACCGGCAGGGAGGAGGATCTGCTGGAGGATTGCAAATGACAGCTGCAAGCGGTTTGTCGTTGCTGAGGACATAGAAAGAGAGACCATTAATGACAGTGTGGAAGAGTTTGATAGCCTCTTATACTGACAGGAGCTCTATATCAAAAGAAGAATACTTCTTTTGAGCATTATTGAGCTTTTTTTGGGAAGAATTGCAGGAGAGAAGTGTCGCCATTAACAGTCTTCTTTTGAGCATTATTGAGCTTTTTTTGGGAAGAACTGCAGGAGAGAAGTGTCACCATTAACAGTCTGACTGAGAACTGCACTAATCGATGTGTTACTTGTGTCAATCATGATGAAAAGTCCATCATCGGGATGAGGTTGAGCAATGGTGACAGCCTTTGCTAAGAGATCCTTGAGAGCAGAGAAAGCAAAACCATGGCATCATTCCAGGGAATGGGACAAGTACTAGAGGTATGTTTACTGCTTAGTCGTTGTAGAGAGGTGCTTGGAGCTTGGCGGCACCGGGTAAGTGGCATCAGTAATAGTTAATTGTCTCAAGAAAATACCATAATTGTTTGAAAGTTGAGGGAAGGAGCAAGTTCCTGATGTGATCAACCTTCTCTTGTGGAGGAGCAATCCCATTTGCAGAAACAGTGAAACCAAGGAACAGTGTAGAGCATTGATATAACTGTTTCTTGTCGTTATTAAGTTCTACGCCAGCTGAAGTGAGAGTGTTGAGAACGATCTGCACATGTTTCTTGATCTCCTCAACCCAATCACTTAACACTAATATGTCATTGAGATAAGTGAAACAAAATTTCAAGGGGAAAAGGATCTCATTGATAAAACATTGTCATGTCTGTGTTGCATTTTTCAAGCTGAATGGCATAAAACAATAATGAAACAAGCCAATGGGGGTCATGACTGCAATTTTTTTCTACATCTTTGGGAGCCATCGGAATTTGATGATATGCATGCTTGCAGTCCACTACAGAAAACATTTTCATATCTGGCAAAGTTTGCATGAATTCATCAATGTTAGGAATTGGATAGTTGTCCATTATACTCCTGGCACTGAGTCTGCAATAGTCGCCACACATGCACTAAGTAGTGTCCTTCTTTTCCACTAAATGAATAGGCAACAACCAGTTACTGGATACCAGCCTGCAAAAGTTCGGTGATCTGTTTGATGGGTTTTGATGGCTGCAAGTTTCTCAGGGCAAAGAAGGTGCAGTTTGCTAGAGATGACAGTGCCTTTAGTTAAACGAAGTGCGGAAGCATGTGTTCGTTTACAAGCATGCACAACATTTATTTTGGTCACAGGAGGCGGTGCAAGGTCACATGTGTCATCGGGGTTCGTGGTACTGAGCGAGACCCAAGGTGGGGCAGTGGCTGAAGGATATGTCTTAGCAGGAGATGGCTCAAAAGAGTTCATGATAGTTGTGGGATACCAAGGCACCAAAGTAGTAGATGTGCTGGCCACAGCTGGGTGCAAAGGAGGCACTGCATCATGAGCACAAGATGGCAGTGTATGAAATCTGTTCACACAATTCCACCAAGCATGGGTGGAAGCATGTAAGTTGGAGAAGTTTTAGTTTCAGACACATGCTCAAAAAATGGAGCAGGTGAGTGTTAAACAGAAGAAGATTGCCACAGGGGTGCGGCAGCAGCAGTATGGGAGGCAGCTGCTAGAGAGACAAAGTTCTGGTGGAACACCTGAGCAAGGTGTTGGCATGGCAACCAATTTTTGTTTCCAATTGTCCATGTAGGTGCAGCACATAGACACAGAACTGTCACATAAACTGGTAACCTCGCACTCACAGAGGGAACACAGGTACCGATTGTCCTTCTGAGGTGGTCAAAGAGTTGCAATGTCTTGTTTAATAGAGGCCAGTTGAGTCTCTGTCTCACGTCACAGATGAAGAACTTGTTCATGTTCACTAGACCACTTTGACAGGTGAGTTTCAAATTGGTCATTAGTTTTAATGCACTCACAGACAGTATTTTCACTCACGATAGAAGAGCCAGAGCTTGACAGATTATATGAAAATGTGTGTGTGATGGGTGATGAAACACCAAGTGGCACACAACATCAGGGGAAAGTTTGTGGTGTAATAAAAAGTCAATGCTCATGATAGGTTCCGGAATATCAGCCACCAGAAAGTTCCAATTGAGTGTGTAGCTCGGTGACAGGTGAACACCGAAGATCATTGAACAGTACATGGCAGTTCAGTGGCATTGACAGCCTAAAGTAGAGCATGATGTGGGCAAAGCAGGCCAGTAGCCACGCAAGTGGGTAACAGAAATATCAGCACTGGTGTCTATGAGAAAACAGGCACCAGGAACACAGTCACGTAAATACAGGCAACTGCCCAAACGTGATGCATCACAAACAGAATGAAGCACATGTTGGCACCTGTTCTTGTCCATGCTGGAGGCAGCGCCTCAATTCTCTTGTACTTTGCATTTGGATGAAGGCATGGCAGACAACACTTCTTCACAGCATCACTGAATCGACTATGGTAAAAACAGTGCAAGTAGTGAGAAGCCAGTTCCTGTGGGAAGTGGCTGAGTGGAGGAGGCTTCTCATCTGAGTCAGATGAGCTGTCAGCTGGTCAGTGGCAAAGGGGGATAAGGGGGAAGGGGGCTGAGAGGGGTGGGACCGCCCAGAGCCTCCGGTCTTAGGGGGCCTCCAAATACCTGGAAAGGACCTTTGGTTCTTTTTTATTTTTATTTATTTTTTTTTATTTTTTTTTATTTTATTTTATTATTATTATATATATATATATATAGATATATATATATATATATATATATATATATATATATATATATATATATATATATAAATTTTTTTTTTTTTTGAGCGCGCTTGGCATCTTGTTCTGCTGGGGCCTCCAAATCTCGAAAGCTATTTTTTCAGACTGTCCTGTGCTTCTCGTCCTGGAAGGGGCTTCCAATGTGGGGGCCTCATTTCGTTTCGGCACCATCCCGGGCTTCCAACAGCCTTAGTCCACCACTGCAGCTGGTAGTGCCTGTGGTCGAGGCACAGAAGGCAAAGCTGATACTTGTTAAGTGTGAAAGTGACAATCCAGGCCCGGCTGCTTGCAGGTGGCTTCCGCACTGCATGGGTGATCATGCAGGGCTGCAGGGAGGTGCTGCAAGGCCCGAGACTTGGAGATGAATCGGGACTGATGTGCCTCATGGAGAAAGGCCTCATACACACTGTCGGCAAAGCAGATGCAAGAACTTGGAGGCTGAAGAATGTTGTAGATGAGGGCTGTCTGCACAGCAAACAGAACTTTGTTCGACCAGACAGCCCATGAGGGTGGAGTCAGACATGTCATGTTCATTGACTAGCAATCAGAGGTGGCACCATAGTTGTAAAGGCTTCTTGTCTCCTAAAAGCTCTTCATGGATAATGTATCAGCTCGTCTCATCAGGAGTGCTGGTGACTCTCTCCAGGATGGTCTTCTTGGCAGCGGTATAGTGATTGGCAGTTGGGGGAAAGGTTATGCGGTCACATATCAGGTTGACATGTTCATGAAGGTGAGTGATCAGACACAGGTAGCGAGTGGCATTACTGAGCAAATAGTCGTTGAAGATTTGCTCCACAATAGCGAACCAAGTTGTGTGAGACCCGAAAAAGAAACCCAGTAGCTTGGGCAGGAATCCAAGAGGAGGATACAGAGGTGGATCTGGAGCATCAGGCAAGGCTCCTCCAGCAACAGTGTTGATGGACATTTGCTGGGGTGGCATCAGAATGGAACACAGCATGCCCAGTGTCCCCCCCAGAAGAACTGTAAAGGCATGCAGACGAGCATTGTAACAGCACCGAAGTTCGGCATGAATGAGGCACCGGTGTGCATTGTGAAGATGGGTGACTGCACAAAATTGAGAATGGCCACGGTAGTCCTTGTATGTCAGCTGTGTGATAGAGCAGGAGTGACTGTTGCACTCGCAACTTGGCAGACGCCTCACATGATGTGGAGCACGATTGCACATGGGAAACACTGACACTCTGAGCATGAGTAATGTTTGTGTCACTACTGCAATGATGCCACAGGGACAGCAGTTGCAATAATTTTGCAGATGCAGCACTGTTGTTGTACCAGTCCCTTGTGTGGATGAAAAAAGGTGTGCCTGAGGTGTGGGTGAACTGTCCCAAATTGCTGGAATGATTCAAGGTAGAACCCGGGGTGAGACTATTGGAGTAACACATTATCCTGAAGCACCAAATAAGTTCAAATACGGTGTAGAAACCACATCTTGCTGCCGAGCATGGTTGGTGGAAAGATACAGTATCATGCACAGTGAGGTGGTTGCAGATCTCTCATTCAAATTTTGAGGTCCAAAAGGGCCACAATTGGTATATTGTTAACACATGGAAGTTGATTTGGTAATGCAACAGCACTAAATACAGGGGAGATGCCAGAAAGAACACTTGACATCATAAAACCAGAGTCTGTACAGTTCCTCACTGTACATGAAGTTCTCAGTGTGGTGAACATTTCCTGAGAAAGTCCATATCGTGAATACGAGGACGAAATGCTTGAAGAAATAGGAAGAGCAGGTCCTTGCATTGAGGAAACAGATGCAGCTCAAAAGCCAGGTGGTGGACGAACCATCGTGGTCACTGTGGTGAGCAGGCATAGAGCAAAGACCACCATATTTTCACGAATAAACTGACTCTGAAGCACTGAATTTCACTGCACAGGCCGAAATAACAAGAACTAATGAACTCAGGGTCACCAGTATGGAATTAGACAGGGTTTGGGCCCCCACATGAAACCACATTAGTCAAGTGCAATAACTTTTATTGTCGACTCTACAAGTCACAGAACAAGATTGAATATACAACATCACTGGCAGGGGCAGAGAAGCTTTCCCAAAAGAGCTCAGCTGCAAATAGAATACATAGTTCTAATGGTTGATAGGTGGTCACATTGCCACAATGGCACTGAGACAGGTGTGAGTTGTGTGGCAATTAGAAAAGGATTTTTCCTTCAATAAAAACATGTAGACTAGCTTCAGTTACATATGTTTAATCTTACTCTTAAGGTTGAAACATTACAAACATTTTAATAGCTAAACCAACTGTTGAACTAAAATACTAACTCAATAGCCCTAGCAACAGTAGCTACAGAATTCTAATGAAACACTGAACAGAGCTGAATCTCAATAACTGTCTCCAAAGCTGTCTCTAAAATTGACCTCACTGGTACCACAGCACAAATCTATATATACATTTTTTAACAATAAGTGATTTGAAATACATTACTGGACTTAACATAAATTTTAAGTTTCAATTTAAAGTTTACAATTTATGATTGTGAACACAAATCTTTACTGAGAATTTGGTTTGTAGGTAATAAGATTTCTTCCCAGCTTTATGTTAGGACGACATGAAGCTACCTAGTGGAGCACCAGAGGATGCTAGTAAAACAGTATTAATGTTTACAAAGTTATTCAGTTGTTATCAGATTTCATGGTGTAGATGCTAGCTCAGCATGAGCTAGATCAGCAGGTCGTGTCAGCTTGCCATCTCGCTGCGTCTTCTTTCTGCTGGCTGCCATGAGCCATTCAAATGGGCAGTACCTATGGCATTGCATCAGGGAGTCAAAGAAGAGACAACCAGGAGAAGGTGTGCTTGATTACCCCTTCAGTTTATGCAGCTGCTTGTAGGATGACACTTGGAACCACTAGAGTCTGATGCTGTGGTGACAGATTAACTCTTGGTACTGGCTAGCAGGATTAGCACCAGAGTCTGAGCTGGCCTCAGGCAGCAACCATACTCAGTGTTATGAAGATGGCAGAGCGGCTGACTGCATTGAGCCATTATTCTAGGATGAGCAAGGCCGTTCCCCATTGGGGTTCGAATCCTCCCTCGAGCACGGATGTTTGTGCTGTCTTTAGTATAAGTTAGTTCCTAAGTAGTTTGTAAGTTTAGGGACTGATGACCCCACCGTTGAGTCCCATAAGCTTTACAAACATGTGAACATTTTTTGAAGATGGTAGTACCTCAGTTCACCATCTCCACTTGATGATAATCAGTTTGAAGTGTAGTAGTTCCTGGACTCTATCTTCCATCTATGGCTAGTGTCAACTAGCCTATGCTGGTTTATCTAAGACATTAGTTGCATACAGTGATTATATGATAGGATCAACGACCACTCTCTTGAGTCTTGAGCATCCCAATGATCAAGTGACCACAACTTCCAAAAGCAGGTGTGTGTGTATATAAATTATAGAGGGAAACTTTCCCAGTGGGATAAACAAAAATAAAAATAAAAAAGAGATGACTTACCAAAAGGACCGGCTCGTCGATAGAAACAAATAAAATCACACACAAACACACATACAAGCTTTCGCCACCACTGGCAGCTTCTTCAGGAAAAAGAGGAAAAAAGGGGAGGAAAAAGGGAAGGATATGGGTTTTAAGGAAGTGGAAAAGGAGTCATTCTAATCCCAAGAGTGGAAGGACTTACCTTAGGGGAAAAAAGGAAGGTAAACAAATACACACACACTCAGACATATTGAAACGCAAACACACCTAGACAGACATTTGTAAAAAGCAAAGAAGTTGGACAGAGATACCAATTGAGGCAGAGGCTCTGTCCACAGAACCAAGGCAAAGATGCTAAAGATAGTGGGCGGGAATTTGAGTTAGCGGAGATTGAGACCAGGTGGGCAACGGGAGGAGAGAATAAGTGAAGGGCAAGTTCCCATCTCCGGAGTTCTAAAAGGTTGGTGTCGGTGGGAAGTATCCAGATAACCCGGACGGTGTAACACTGCGCCAAGATGTGCTGGCCGTGCACCAAGGCATGTTTAGCCACAGGGTGATCCTCATTACCAACAAACACTGTCTGCCTGTGACCGTTCATGCGAATGGACAGTTTGTTGCTGGGCATTCCCACATAGAACACTTCACCGTGCAGGCATGTTAGTTGGTAAATCACGTGGGTGCTATCGCAAGTGGCTCTGCCCTTGATCGTGTACACCTTCCGGGTTACTGGACTGGAGTAAGTGGTGGTGGAAGGGTGCATAGGGCAGGTTTTACAACAGGGGCGGTTGCATGGGTAGGAGCCAGAGGGTAGGGAAGGTGGTTTGGGGGTTTAATAGGGATGGACTAGGAGGTTACGAAGGTTAGGTGGGTGGCGGAAAGACACTCTTGATGGAGTGGGAAGGATGTCATTATGGATGGATCTCATTTCGGGGCAGGATTTAAGGAAGTCGTATCCCTGCTGGAGAGCCACATTCAGAGTCCACTCCAGTCCCGGAAAGTATCCGGTGACAGGGGCACTTCTGGGATTCTTCGGTGGAAGGTTCTGGATTTGGAGGAATGAGGAGGTGGCTCTGGTAATTTGCTTCTGAACCAGATCAGGAGGATAGCTGCGGGATGTGAAAGCTGTTATTAGGTTATTGGTGTACTGGTTCAGGGATTCGGGACTGGAGCAGACTCTTTTGCCACGAAGACCTAAGCTGTAGGGGAGGGAACGTTTGATATGGAATGGATGGCAGCTGTCATAATGGAGGTACTGTTGTTTGTTGGTAGGTTTGATGTGGACGGATGTGTGAAGTTGGCCGTCGGACAGATGGAGGTCAACATCGAGGAAGGTGGCATGGGATTTGGAATAGGACCAGGTGAATTTGATGGGGCCAAAGGAGTTGAGGTTGGAGAGGAAATTCTGGAGTTCTTCTTCACTGTTAGTTCAGATCATGAAGATGTCATCAATGAATCTGTACCAAACTTTGGGTTGACAGGCTTGGGTATCCAGGAAGGTTTCCTCTAAGCGTCCCATAAATAAGTTTGCGTACGAGGGGGCCATCCTGGTTCCCATGGCTGTTCCCTTTAGTTGTTGGTATGTCTGGCCCTCAAAGGTGAAGAAGTTGTGGGTTAGGATGAAGCTGGCTAGGGTATTAAGGAAAGAGGTTTTAGGTAGGGAAGTGAGTGGTCGGCGTGAAAGGAAATACTCCATCGCAGCGAGGCCCTGGGCATGTGGGATATTTGTGTATAAGGAAGTAGCATCAGTGGTTACAAGGATGGTTTCTGGAGGTAACAGGCTGGGTAAGGATTTCAGGTGATCGAGGAAGTGGTTGGTGTCTTTGAGACTGCACATGATGGGTTGAAGGTGTTGGTCTATGTAGGCAGAGATTCGTTCTGTGGGGGCTTGGTAACCGGCCACAATTGGCCAGCCTGGATGATTAGGTTTGTGAAGGTAGAAGGTAGGGGTGCAGGGTGTTGGTGGGGTCATGAGTTTGATGGACTCGGGTGAAAGGTTTTGTAGGGGGCCTAAGGATCTGAGAATTCCCTGAATCTCTGCCTGGACATCAGGAATGGGGTCGTCTTGACAGACTTTGTAGGTAGTATTGTCTGAAAGCTGGCACAGTCCCTCAGCCACATACTTCCACCGATCAAGCACCACGGTCGTAGATCCCTTGTCGGCAGGGAGAATGATGATGGAATGGTCAGCCTTCAGATCACGGATAGCTCGGGATTCAGCTGCAGTAATGTTGGGAGAAGGATTAAGGTTTTTCAGGAAGGACTGAGAGGCAAGGTTGGAAGTAAGGAATTCCTGAAAGGTTTGAAGGGGGTGATTTTGAGGGAGAGCAGGTGGGTCTCGCTGTGATGGAGGACGGTACTGTTCCAGGTAGGGTTCAATTTGAATGATGTCTTGGGGAACTGGATCATCAGGAGTAGGATTATTTTTCTTTGTGGAAAAGTGATATCTCCAGCCAAGGCTACGAGTATAGGATAGTAGGTCTTTGACAAGGGCTGTTTGGTTGAATTTGGGAGTGGGACTAAAGGTGAGGCCTTTGGATAGGACGGAGGTTTCAGATTGGGAGAGAGGTTTAGAGGAGAGGTTGACTACAGAATTAGGATGTTGTGCTTGTTTGTCCAGTGTTCACTCTTGTGAAAGAGTTAGGTGTAGTTATGAAATATTTACAGACTAATGAATATACCCTCCCCCTTTTCTTCTGTCACAGTTAATAGAACTGCTGATTGTGGGATTTCAATGTAGTGACTGCTGTGATTACAAGAGGCACTAGTGTAGCATTTATGGCACAACTGATGACTTGTTTCTACCTACCTTGGCTGGCATTTGCTTGCGCTATCTAAGATTTCAATGAATTTGTCTGTTACTATTTTGCACTGTAATAGAAAAACACTAACATTTAAATAGTTCTTTATAAAGAAAGTACTTCATTTATGGTATTACATTTTTGTATCTGTTTGTCATTAGTTATTTACGAGATGTTGTGACATTTCCAATAATTGCATATTAATGAATTCACAGTAGTAATTGGATTATTAAATTCATAATACACAGGTATCGTCTATATTGGTCACAAATATATGAAATATTATGACATCTTGTTCAAAAAAACAAGTTTTCTATAATTATACATCTTCATTGTTCTTTTTAAGGATTGTTATTATTTATTATTAATTATTTTGTTCATATCTTATGATTTCCCATTATTGATAATCATTTCATATTTTTGTACAGTTTAATTCATTACACAAACTGTCCTTCGATTGATGTCAACAGGGGTTAGTACCAGTATACACCCCTCCCCAGCAGGTCAATCAAGCCTTTCATGCTTGAGGTGCTGTTTGAGTACCCTGGTGTAGCTGTAATTAATAACTTGTTTGTGGTATTCTTGGTCCTCTGCAAAAGTTTCAGCTGACATTCTTCCCATTGAAAGCTGTATGCAGCACCCACACCAACACTCTTAATCATGAAAATTCAAAGCCACAGTGAGTGACAGATCAAGTACGAGACAGGTCAGAGGTAGAGGTTGCACTCAGATGCCATTCAATGCTCATGTAGCACATGTTCCAGTGACTGACTGACCAACCTTGATTTACATACAGCAAATACATGAAGACAGATGATACATACATGCATTCCTAGCTTTTCAATCACCTACATTACACATCTGATTGCAACTCTAAACAAAATTTACATTTAACAGCAGGACAGACTTCGACCTATAAAATTTTGACTTCTTTTCTGTGGCAAACTGCAAAGTGAGATAGGTAATATTTACAGTACCGGTACACAAAAGTGAAATGAAATTCTTCATACTAGATTTCTTGTTCAAATCTCTCATTTTACATGCAGTACTAAACTGACAAATTAACCTCAACACTTAGATAATTAAGTGGAAAAATTACCATAACAAAATTTTCTCATATCCGAACTACCTAAATGTTTCTTGCCTTGATACTATTTTTGATTGTAACCTATTTGATGGTTTAGTAACAACTTCATCATATAAGCTGTTCTGTACTTATATCTACAAACTTACAAACTAAAAGAGAGGATAGTATTGACAGTTTGAGTTAACTTTTTTGACAGTAGTACAGTGTAAGGATAAGATGCAGCACCAGAAATCAAACTCTGTCATTCTTTCCTTGTCTGTACAACTTCAATACCATGATAATATAGTAAGAAGGACAGTTTACAACTTACCACAAAGATGTGGTGATGAGCTGCAACAGGCACATACAAAAGACACACACACACACACACACACACACACACACACTAAAACACACTAAAACACTTTCAGCTATTGGCCATAGCCTTCTTCAGAGAATAGAAAAACTAAATCGCATCCTACACCAAGGTTTTGATTTTCTGTCCTCGTGCCAAGAAATGAGACGTTCTACCCAAGATCCTTCCCACAACTCCAAAAGTGGTGTTCTGTCACCCTCCCAACCTCCATAACATCCTAGTCCATCCCTATACCACCCTGAAACCCAGCCCACTGCCACAGGGCTCATATCTTTGTGGAAGACCCCGCTGCAAGACCTGTCCAATCCACCCAATTAGCACTTTCTATTCCAGTCCTGTCACAGGCTTATCCTACCATATCAGAGGCCAGTCCACCTGTGAAAGCAGCCATCTATTTTACCAACTGTGCTGGAATCCCTGTTCAGCTTTCTATATTGGCATGACCACTAAGCAGCTGTCCAGGATGAATGACCACCGCCAAACTGTGGACAAAAACAAGGTGGAGCACCCTGTGGCACAGCATGCAGTGGAGCAAATGCTTGATTTCAAAAGCTGCTTCACAACCCAGGCCATCTGGATCCTCCCATCTACCACCAGCTTTCTGAACTGCACAGATGGGAGTTATCCTTACAGTACATACTCGAAATCATCGAGGCCTCAAACTATGGTAACTTCCCTTTTTTCCACACCTTACAGTTCCAATGTCTATCTTAAGCCTCTCCTATTTTGAATGATAGTGTGTGTGTGTGTGTGTGTGTGTGTGTGTGTGTGTGTGTGTGTGTGTGTGTGTACGTACAAGCACGTGTGTATGTGCAGCGTGACCTTGCTTTATTTTTTTTATTTTATGTATATTATTTTTTTTTTTATTTTATTCCCCCTCACCTGCCTCCCCAATCCACTCCTAAACAGCATCTAGGCTGTGCTGTACCCATCCCCACCACCATGACAACCTTCCTATCCCCTCTCCTACCCAATTCACACAATGCAGAGCGTGATTTGAAGTGCGGTAGCCAGAGGTGACGCTTGTATGACTTGTGTGCCTGTTTAATTGTGTGAATGTTCTATTTCTTGAAGAAAGCCATGGCCAATAGCTGAAAGTGTTGTATGCTTGTGTCTTTTGTATGTGCATGATGCAGCTCATTGCCATGTCTTTGCAGTGAGTTGTAAACTGTTATTGCTAAATTATTAATTCCAACCTGGACTTTCCATTATTCAATACCATAATGCCAGCTGCAGTGGCTGAAGGTCTGCGGCGCACCAGTCACATTCTGCATGGCCACTATGGTTGGGGGTTCGAATCCCCTTGGACATGGATATTTGTGCTGTCCTTAGTATTAGTTAGTTCATAAGTAGTTTGTAAGTTTAGGGATTGATGACCCCATAGTTAAGTCTCATAAGCTCTACAAACATTTGAACATTTGAATACCATAATGTTTCATATGCCTAACAGTTTGATTTTGGATCAAGCAGTCAATAAGCTTTTGGATGGTGTATCTCAAAAATCTTAAATGAAGCAATGTAAGTGGCAAGATTATTTATAAACTTAGATCTCTCATGGGATCAAACTAAGACCGAATCATCAATGTTAAATTGAGTGTCTATGCTTTAGGGTATTTCCTTATTTCTCCATGGTTCTCCTCACTATCTCTGCTCTTTCCTGAGGGCTCATACTTTTATATGCAGAAAATTTGATTAGTTCCCTTACCAGGCTGGATAATTTCTTTCCACGAGTTATCTCATGTGGGTAATATCCTATGGATGAATGCTGTAGACTATTCACTACATCTTCAAAATTATTAACTGTCCCCCATTTTATCTCGTGCATCTTTCTACTGGATTACTTGCTGGATGATAGGCTGAAATTTCAACAACCAGTTATAATTTACATCTTTGAAAAAACCAAATGCTATGCTGAAAGAAGCAAAATGTAATGTATAAAACAAAATGTCTAGTTTAGAAAAAAAAAATGATTGTGTTTTCTTAGCTGGTACAAATGATATTAATGGAGCAAAACATGCTTTTATGCAGTGATGTCTCATTAAAAAATGGTGGGCGTGCTGTACTCTTTGTCACTCAACTAAACAGCCTGGGAAGTGGGAGGGAGGTGGGCAAAAAGCACAGACTTCTATGGAAAGTGCAGCAGTGAGAGGGGTACTGACAACACATGTTTGATGATTGACATTTGCTAATCATTTCAAAAAACACCTCCTGACCTAGATGGGCCTCTTTGGCTGTTATTAATGGAGCACTGGTCATGCTCTGCTGTGACATACTGGCTCTCCGGCAGTGTCACAATCAGCCACACTAATCGTGAGGGATCTCGCACCTCAATTTATCGTTGTCTCAGGTACCACTGCTGCTGCTGCTGCTACAGTATCTGCAACAATGTAATGTTGCAACATCTCAGCACTTACACAGTGCCTGTTAATATGTTGCCTTGCAATGATTGTGTATTAATTCCAATTTCATTTTGCGCATTAGTAATGAAGTTGACAAAAATTATTTTAATAAATCTAGTGCGAGCCATCAACACTGTCTTCTGTATTTTATTACTCATATTGAGTTTTTGATTTTTATAGCTAACTCCCATTATATAAATTATTTTATCTGCAAAAATATTTTCAGTTAACTTGATAAGAATAGTGAATGGGAAATTCTCGCACCAAAACAAAAATAAAATATCTATAAAGCACACTTTCACAATTGTCATCCATTTGTAATATTAATACTTAATGCATCAACAGTTGTCATATGTTGCAAAAACATTTCCAAACATAGTGTTTAAACATTTGAAAAATCTATATTTATAAAAATGAAATGGATAATGGAAATTTAGTACAGACACAGATGGAACATTGTAGGTCTGATGACAGCTGAGCAGCTTGCTTTTGGGCAGGATGTGCCCCTCGGATGGATGAACACTGATTTCTCTCCCTGCAGAACAAGTCAGTGAGGAAGACCAAACAAAGGGTGGAGAGGTGGCATCCATGAGGACTTGCCAGAGATCCACATAGTGGGGCCCTGGTGACAGGAGGCAGCACACAGGAGCCAGTGCAAGTGCAAACGATCCTCTGGACCTGATCACATCAAGAAGCAAGACAAACACATGTCTCATTTATGCTAAGAGAAGCATATATTTTAAAAGTATGACAAACTATTGACATTGCAGTGGCAGATTGTACAATGTTTGAAGTTGTGAATAAAACTTTCAATGAAGTTACAGACGAATAGTGAAAAAAATAGTCTTAGGCCTATCTTATATTGACACCCTTTGGACAGCCTTACTTGAACATTTTAAAATTATTGAATGTATCAGGAATAGAATCAGGAATTCCTTTTTATTTTTTAAAGAAAGAGTGCAGCCCCTCCACGCCTACACTAGCATGGTGACCATCACAAAAGTTCTACTGTCACCTCTGCATTTGTTAGCAATTCAGTTGAGATTGCTCGATGTGAGTGTGATGTTTGTACATGTGGGCAGCATAGATAATGTACGAAAAATGAACAAAGGGTAGCAGTTTTAAGGGCAGACGGAAATAAGTACCAAGGCAAGTGCCAAGCGGAAAAGAAAACCTCTGTGACAGTCTAGTTGGGAAGTAAGGACTTTAACAATTGCTTGCTATCTGTGACAGGCATGCAAGAATAATGTATTAGAAATCATACAAGATTGGTACCAGTTAACTTTTCAATGTTCGTCATGAGAGTATCAGTCCGAGTCAGTGAGAGGTGTAGCTGTGGCCAGGTGCTGACAATGTCTATGACCGCTATATTAATAGTCAGCTAACTGTGGAGATGGTCACAAGTAGCGGCTGAAACTGAAACTAATAACCCCACCACTGAGGAAGCCAGACATACTGTACAATTATGCTCAAGTTGTCAATAATAATATCAATTTTTTTAAATACTCACAACAGAAATGACATTTCTCAGTCTTGTTATGGAAATATATTTGATTTTAAAGAAAATTACAAATAGATTTCCTTGCAAAAATGTCACTTGTACATCATTTCAAAATAATAGAGAGCTGCATGCATGTACAGATATACAAGTATTTTGAAAATAATAACTTACTGAATGAAAGTCAGTTTGGATTTAGATCAAACCTCTCAACCATAAAAGCTGTCGAAAGTCTGATAACTGCAATTCATAATGGTTATGAAAGGAAGCAGACCATATGTGCTACACTTATAGACCTAAGTAAAGCCTTCGACTCCGTATCACATGAGATTATTGTAAAAAAGCTAGAATTCTATGGTGTTGCAGGCTAAACATTAAATTTATTTAAATCTTATCTGAGCTGCAGGCAACAACTAGTATATGTTAACAATGAGAGGTCAAAATTAATGACAATTAAGAGAGGAATCCCACAAGGGTCTGTCCTTGGACCATTCCTTTTTATTGTCAATATTAATGATTTTCCAAATTATATATCCTGTAAAAATGTGCTGTATGCAGATGATATGACAATGATTATATCTGGTGAAAATAAACAGGTAGTGAAAGACAAAAATAAGCAACTTTATGAAAAAAGTAATCAGTGGTGTAAAGCCAATCAGTTAAGTATAAATACTACAAAAACTGAGGAAATATATTTTAACTTAAAGGTACGAAAAGAAGACAATCAATGTGTTAAACTGCTGGGCCTTAAAATAGATCAACGACTTTCTTGGGATGATCAAATAAAAAATGTATCTAGCAAACTCGCACGTGTGATTTTTCTATTGTATAAATTAAGGCAGTGTGTAAGCAAAAAATTACTGATTCTCTATTACTATGCATTCTTTCAGTCACAGTTGCAGTATGGAGTATTGCTATGGGGAAATGCACCAGACACATCCCTTATTTTCAAACTGCAGAACAAAGCAATTAGATGTATACAAGGGCTGGGACCTAGAGAATCCTGTAGGAAACACTTCAGTGAGCTCAGTATAATGACACTCCCAAGTCTCTACATGTACTACTGTCTACTTCATATAAAAGAAAATATACATAAATTTACTGTCAGATTGGATGTACATACACACAATACTAGAAACAGTACTAAGTTAGATATTCCATATTCAAGACTGTCCCTGATACACAATAGCCACAAACAACTAGGTCTTAAATTATATAATAAGCTACCACAGTCTGTAAAAATCCTTACATTAAGTAATTTTAGAACAGTGTTAGAGGTATGGTTCAAAAACACGCCATATTACTCAGTTGAAGAATACCTCCAAAGTAACTTAGAGAATATGCACAATTAAATTAAATTCATAGATTGATAGTAATTAAGATGTATAATGACAGATAATTATCTACGTAAAAGAAAAACTGTAATAATGTGTAAATTATGTGATCAATTTGTAATCTAAAAAAGATAAAATGTATATGTAAAACCCTATATGACGAAGCCAATTGCGTGGTGAACATGCTGAAAGGCTAATAAATAAACAAATAAAAACAAACAAACATCTATCCTGGATCAAGCACAAGAATTTCTCTATGACATCATAGAAAGGGGCTTGCTCTGCAGAATTGTAAGAGTTTGCTTCTCTATGGAAAGTAGACTGAAGTCGCTCAGTCATTCCTGCTATTGTGTGCTTCATAGATACGAGTTGATTCTTCTAAGAGCCGGAAATGATCTTTCCACTGAAGATGTACTACATGGAATTGCCAGTATCAATTTGATAATTCAAACACTTCACCGAACTCTGAAATCAAGCAATGCTTCATCAATGAAAATATTTCACACACATTTTCTGACGAGATCTCAGGCATATTGTATAGTACAATGAGTTCATTTTTAAAGCATCATAGTCTAACAGTGGTTCATAAATTGTGGACAGTTTATGTAATAAATGGCCAAGAAATTATTGTTTGTAATTTTCATAGTTTTGAAAGTAAAAGAGCTGGAAAAATTCCAGATTATCAAAAGAAGAGAACCTTTGTTCTATTTTGCATATAATGTGGTCAACTATTTCAAAATACAAATGATGATAAATGACCATTTCTGTTTGATCTGAATGGTGTCTCTTCCTCTCTGTTTGCAATACGTATCACAGTTTTGAGCCACAGACAATTTCCAAAAAATATCTATCCCTTTAGAATTGGAGCTATTCTGAAACCACCTTAATCTTCTTGCTGCAATAAACTACATCATAGTTTTTAATTTGCTGTAGGTTATACAACACATCTATGTAACTGAACAGCTTAGAAAATATTTCCAACAAGAAAATTGACTGAAAATTGTTCAGAAAACCCTGAGATTGTACCACTGCATTGCTGACCCAATTATCAGTGTTATCCGGAACACTGTCAAAGAATTGTAACAATTCTACTATGTGTTTTGTAGCTGTGTAGACCAATCTGGATGAGAAATTCCAGCTAGTTGGAGCAAGTGATGGCAACTTTCTTTGAACAAATTCCTGTAATGCACAAGTTCTATTAGCAAACTTGTAAAAAAAAAATGAAGAAAGACCACTTAGAGTTTGAAAAATGTTTTGCATGCTTTTCCGTTAGACATAATTTGCTGCAAAACCAAATTTAATACATGGGCTTAGCAGTGAGTGAAAAGGGTCATGACATTTTTTGACAAGACCTTACTCTGCAGCCCATTAATATGACCACTCATTACTGATGCTCCATCGTACATCTGGCCAACCAACTTCTCCCCAAGGACTAATTCACCAACTATGTGTTCAACATGAGCAAGCAAACCATTAGCTGTTCTGTCGACACTTGCATCAACAAAACCAACAAATCTTTCACATACATTGCCTCTGAACATAACATAAAACTTGACATATTCTATTTACACAATATGTCAGAAGTTTCATCAAGCATTATGGCTACAAAGTCTGCTGATTTTATTTCCTGTTTAAGTGATTCCTTGACTACTTCAGAAACTGCTTTAATAGGGTCATTTTGTTTAGTTGCGGAAGTCCCTCAAAACACAGTGGATGTATTCAAGTGTGCCTCTAACAATGGATCAATAGTTTTTCAATACAGCAATTCCAGGTAATTTTTTTTCCTCATAACTTTGTTGTGCTGTTAATATAAACTTGGTGCTGCTCCCTTAATAAGATATTGACTATATCCTTCCCACACATTTTCAACTGTAAAAATGATTGAATGTGACTATGTGATTCTGAATGTCTTTGTTGCCCAACTGATAGGTGATTTAAGTCTGAAAAACTGTTTATTCGATGACAATTTTTCTCTGGGAAACAGCAAACATGGCCAACAGAAAAAATTATTTACATCAGGGCAGCATGTCAACTCAACAGACAAATGTCTAATGTAACTGTCTTTTTTGCCCTTATGCTCCGATGCTAGGTAAGATAATGTTGGCTTTGGCCTACCTTTCCTCAATACTTCCAGCTTTTCTGTAGAGTTCTAATTGAAAGCAATTCTTCAAGCAAAATTCTACTGATGCATTTACATCCATTGTAAGTTCTGAACTGGAAGAAGCACTGTTAAAAACTAAAACTTGTTGAACAAAACAATTCACTGTATTTTAAATGGAACTACCATCTACAATTTTGGACAAAAATGGAAAATAGCTTGGTAAACCTGTTTAAAATGCACAACACCCACATGTGAAAGCCCAGTGAGTTGGCTACTAACGAGTCATGCAATGCGTTCACTGCACATCTAGAGTGACATCAAACCGCAGCCCTCTTTGGAGAACTGCATATGCGTGCATCCTCCCACCCTACCCCCATGCCCACAGTTTCTCAACCTCACCTCAGAATGTTCCCCCTTCATAAGGCCCACTTGTGAAATCCTGTTAACTAGTGAGGTGTGTGATGGCTTGGCCGCACACCTAGAGCGACAAAGTGCAGACCTCTCCCAAGAATTGTGTGCGGGTGCACCCTCCCACCTCAGCCCTTGTCGCCTCATTTCCTCAGTGCTGTGTACAGCCGTGCCACAGGACACTTCCCCTCCATAAGACTCAGCTCAGCTGCTGGCCAGCAACGAGAGGGCTGTCAGCCTGTCCCGTTGCAGTATGGAAGGTGCACATTAGTTCATTTTCTGCCGTTGACTGTAGTTCATAGTACTCTTATTAAGTAAAAGAACAAAACATTGCTGTTCCTCCACCACTTATTTTCCAAACATCAAATAAGAAAACCAGAAGTATTTGTAAAATTGAGAGCTTTTGGCAGGGAGTGTGGTGCATGCCGAGCACACATTGAATATACACATCTGGTTTTATCACATCAGTAAATGAAAACATTTCAAAAACTAGGCACACACAATTAATTCTTTGACATGCCAAATGAAAACTGTAAAATATACTAAATGAATAGTTACTTGATGAGGCATCTCACAGTATACACATCAGAGTTTTAGATGTAAACAGCTTCCTTCAACAGAGAGACTTGTAATGAAGCATGTTGGGATTTATTCCCATCTGCTTGCATTACTGAACCTCCCGATACTACTGTTGCTTAGTAATAGATATGAATGTAATTAGTCAATCATCATTTACGTTTCCTAAACTTTTGTTATTCTTTTTTTCTAACTTGACTAGCTGAAGTCATTTTCTATTATTTGATGCCAGAGAAGTTTGTTTAATTAACAAATAATAATTAGTTAATGCTGTGATATGCAAATGATTAGCTTATTCAGAGCATTCACACAAGGTTGGCGCTGGTGGCGACACCTACAACATGCTGACATGACGGAAGTTTCCAACCGATTTCTCAAAGACAAACAGCAGTTGACCGGCATTGCCTGGTGAAATATTGTTGTGATGCCTCGTGTAAGGTGGAGGAATGTGTACCATCATGTTTCCGACTTTTATAAAGGTCGGATTGTGGCCTATCATATCATGATATTACTGCTCGCATTGGTCGAGATCCAATGACTGTTAGCAGAATATGGAATCGGTGGATTTAGGAAGGCAATACGGAACACCATGCTGGATCCCAATGGCCTCTTATCACTAGCAGTTTCGATGACAGGTTCTTACCTACATGGCTGTAATGGATCATGCAGCCACATCTTGATCCCTGAGTCAGAAGATATGGATGTTTGCAAGACAACCACCTTCAGCATGAACAGTATGACGATGTTTGCAGCAGCATGGAGTATCAGCTCTGAGACTATGGCTGCGGTTAACCTTGATGCTGCATTACAAACAGGAGCACCTGAGATGGTGTACACAACAAATCTGGGTGCACAAATGGCAAAACTTAATTTTTTCGGATGATCCAGGTTCTGTTTACAGCTTCAGGATAGTCGCATCTGTGTTGGGCGACATTGTGATGAATGCGTATTGGAAGCGTGTATTCGTCATCGCCATACTGGCATATAACCCGGCATGATATATTTGTCCAATGAATACTCTTATCATCTGCATTTCTTCTTGGTGTAGCAATTTTAATGGCTAGTAGTGTAGAAACAGGTTTTGAATTCCACTTAATTCTGGCAGTATTGCTCATGTGAAAAATACTGCATAGCACCGTAGTTTGGAACCCACATTAAACTGTAGGTCCCACTATGACTGGGTAAGTCAGTTCGAAGGTCGGAGGAAGGCAACGGCATACCACTTCCAAACAAGACCATGCCTAGTAAAGCACTGTGGCGTGCAAACCAATCTTCGGATTGTTGACTGCTTTACCTGTTACCTTAACAGACTATAATTTATTGATACTGAATGATATAGAGCCCCTGATGGGAACATCCAGACCTTCAGTCACTCCCTCAAAGCACTACTCACTAAACATGAATCTATTAATAAGTGGAGATTTTAATAATGGCTTCCTCACACCGGAAAAAAAAATTGTTGAATATTACAAATTCATTCAACTTACCCCTAACTGTAAACACACCAACCAGGATCACTAAAAATTAAAAAACACCTCTAGTTCAGATATTCATAAACACAGACAAACTGTATCAATCAATTGAAGACATGAGCACAGATTACAGTGACTGAAGTTCAGATACTGACAGTGAATTTAAATTTTGTAAGATAATATCCCACTAAAACTATAATACAAAGACAATTTAATGATAATATAAGGCTTTTTAGTTGTCTGTTAAGGGCTAAAAACTGGGCAGAGGTCTGAAGACAATGATGTAAACCATATGTTTGATTCTTTCCATGGAAGATTTCTCCAACACTTCATTTCCACTGAAATCAAGGAAAACTGGAAACAGACACACAAACTCAAGGGTAACAAAAGGGATAAGAATATCATAGCCAAAAAATAAGCGACTTTAAATTTACATGAAACACCATGAAGTCAATCATCAGTTTAGACCTACTACAGAAAAGTAATTCAACAAGCAAAAAATTACATTATAAATTTATAAAGGAATCTAACACTAAGGCTTGTGGACAGTTGTAAAGAATGAATCAAACAGAAAGCAGCATGTTATAAACAAAACATTAAAACTAAATCTAATTGATGAAGTCTCATCAGATCCCCAGAAAATAGTAAATGCTTGTAATAAATATTTCAGCAAAATAGCAGAGAACCTGCTATAGAACAACAGCCATAAACCAAATACTCAACACCAAACACTAACAGAAACCATACCAGTACAGGCATAAATGTTTCTCCACGAAGTCATCAATACAGAAATATAAACAGGTATAAAAGGACTAAAGAAGAAATACTCCAGTGGCAGTGACAACATTCCTGAGTTAAATGCAAGGAAGTGTGAGGAATTCATTGTAGAACCCCTAACCCAACTAATAAATGCATCCTTTTAAATGTAGTTTTTCCTGACCTACTAAAGACTTCTAAAATTATGCCACTTTACAAAAAGGGCCCTGAACATGATGTAGCTAATTACAGGCCCATAGTACAACTCAGCCCATTCTCAAAAATATTTCAAAACTTATTGTATGCCAGATTGGAAGACTATTAATAAATTATCCTTATTGTCAAAAAACCAGCATGGTTTTAGAAAACAAAAGACAACTACCACAGCTGTCTGAGTATCTCAACAAAACCATAAAAGCACTGGATAATAAGGAAATTTCTGCTGGTATTTTTTTAGATTTATCCAAAACCTTTGATGTAACTGGCCATACCATACTCCTTAAGAAATTAACAAAGGTGTAAGAGGAATTGCAAACAAATCGTTAGAATCTTACCTGTCAAACAGATTACAAAAAGTTAAAATTAATTTTGAAAAAAAAAAAAAAAATATACAACAGCCCATCAATGTACTGTCCACTCCTCTGACATAATTCCTGTTAGATATGGTTCACCACACAGCTCAATCCTGGGACCCATACTGATTCTGCTATACATTAATGACATAAGCACAAAGCTTACTAAAGAACATACTTTGGTAAATATAGATAAATTCCTTGTTACAAAATAATGTAAATATCAATTTGTAAAAATTACTTGTAAATATGTTCTCTTGGCATGCCCAATATCATATGTACAACTATACAATACTATGATGGCTTGGATCAATAAAAACTATACGATACAATACATTTCTGTGTTTTTGATGTGAGTTGAGTATCATTGTCTAACAGGACTTCAGTAGTACCTACTTACACAACATAATCATTCCATATATGACTTACTGAAGAAAACACTGTTTGGCGTAAACACAATCTAGAACCTTCCACATTCACTCGTCGAATGACCCGGCCATCACTCCGTCCTATTTGACAGAGTGCCACCACCAGATGGCACACAGCTCATGTCAGCTGTCTTAGATGACCATGCCCTCCCTTGGCTAGGCTATCTCGGCTGGGCCAGCGCCAGCCACAGAGCACAATTCGGGCGCGCGCGATCTGAATGGCCCACTAGGCCATAACATCCCTCTCCCCTTGGGGTGAGGGACCAGAATCCGGAACAGTGGTGAAGAAGTCTGGCTGCTGGGACTCTTCCACCTCCATCCAATCGTCTGGTGGCTCCATCCACTCCCACTCCCTCATACGGACGAAACCCCTTTGCGCGTCGAGGAGTTCACCCTCACGAACGATGTCTTGCCGGTCCCAGCACTGGTGATGGTGGTGGGTCCTGTCTTCCCCCTCCTGTGGTACATCCATGGGCAACTCTGGGCCCCCGTCGGCCGGCTGCAAGGCGCCCCCACTGCCAGCAACCGGAGCTGTCCACTCCTTTTAACTGGCCACTGGGGCTGCGGCAGGGAAGTGGCCCCGGGCCCAGGACCCCGACAGTGGCTGGAAATCCCCTTGCTGACCAGCCAATGTCCACAGAAATGAAGTTGGTAGAGAACTGTCCCCTGATGGTTCTCCAAACAGAGGGGGGCATGACCTAGAAAAGTGCGAAGGGACCGTACGTGTGGGAGAAGGATGGCGGACCTGGAGCTGATCATGGTGGCGGGTGAGGATACTTGTAGGAGAACAGACCTCACAGAGATGACGGCCACACTCCCCAACGATCAAGGCTGGGACCCAACGAGGATGGCGACCGCAGCCTCGAGCCCAGACAGCCAGACCTGGGGCAAAACGTGACAGAGGATGAGGAAGGGGTGCGGGAGAGCCCGGATGCAAGAGGGACAACAGCGTCCTATGAGGGCAGCCATGAAGGAGCTCAGAGGGGCTCTGCTGACCAGTCGAAGTGGACCAATAAGATGACAGGAATCGGAGGAAGGCTTCCTCTACTGAAAGATGCGACACATACTTGCACATTTGCATCTTGAAAGTGCGAACAAACCTCTCTGCCACGCCATTTGACTGTGCGTGGAAAGGTGGGGCCAGGACATGGTGGATCCAGTGGGTGGAACAAAAATCATGAAAGTGTTTTGAAGTAAACTGTGGCCCGTTATCTGTCACCAATGTGGCTGGGAGACCTTCAATAGAAAATATCTTTAACAGGGAACGTGTGGTAACTTCCGCGGACGTGCAGGCCAGGTGAACAACAAATGGGAAGTTGGAGTATGCATCAATGATGCAAAGCCAGTAGCTATCTAAGAAGGGCCCTGCAAAATCTACATGGAGTCGTTCCCAAGGTGCAGACGGAGTGGGCCATAGAGAGAGAGAGAGAGAGAGAGAGAGAGAGAGAGAGAGAGAGTGAGAGAGAGAGATGAGCGAGGAGCTGCTTGTTGGGACGCACAAGAAGAGCATCCTTCTATGAGGCGAGTTATGTCTCCATCTATGCCTGGCCAATATACATGTCGACGGGCAAGCATCTTTGTGCGGGAGACACCCCAGTGGTCTCAACGTAGAAGATCGAGAATCCGGCAGTGCAATGAGGTTGGAACCAACACTCTGTGGGAGCCGTCTACCATGGATGGAAGTAAAATGCCCTAGTAGGTGCTAAGGCAGTGACGAATTGTATAATTGTGGAGGGTCTGATGCCCGATCCAGAGAACGCTCCGACCAGCCTTGCTGCACCCAGTGAAGGACGACCCGGAGTACAGTGTCAGCATCCATAGCCTCCACTATCCGTGAGCTATAGGGAAACTGGCGACTGTCTACTGCCGACTCGTCTATTGCAAAACACAAAAGCTCTTCGGCATCAAAGACTGGATCGGGGCCTACCGGAAGGCACGATAGGGCGTCACATTGGCATGATGAGCCGTCGAGAGGTACTGTATCTCGTAATGAAAATGGGAGAGGTACAAGGCCCAGCGTTAGAGACTATGGGCCGCCTTGTCCGGAAGAGCCGCCGACGGGTGGAACAAAGACACTAATGGGTGGTAGTCCGTGTGTAGGGTGAACGTAGACCCATAGAGATAAACAATTTTTTTTTAGAGCAAAAACGATGGCTAGGGCCTTCTTGTCCACCTGGGAATACCGGCGCTGCGCTTCCGTAAGAGTTTTAGATGCAAACGCCAACAGGCATTCCGACAAATCGGGGAACCAATGTGCCAGCACCGCCCTCACACCGTGCTGGGAGACGTCTGCTGCCACGACTATCGAGACCCCCGGGGTGTATGCAGCGAGGCATGGAGCCTCAAGGAGGGCCGCTTTAAGTGATTAAAAATCCTGCTCCCAAGCTGGAGACCAGTGGAACGGGACGCCCTTACAAAGCAATTGGTGCAGGGGGTGAGCCACTGTGGCTACCTGCGGGAGAAAGCGGTGATAATAGGCTATCTTGCCCAGGAATACTTTAAGTTTTTGAACGGAAGAAGGATGGGGGAAGATCTGCGACCTCACGCACGTGATCAGCCACGGGATGCACCCCTGACCTGGATACCTCGTAGACCAAGTACTTGATAGACGGTTAGAAGAAAGAAGATTTCTGGAAATTACAGCGGAGGCCAGCCTCCTCCAGAATGGAAAACAAGGAGCGGAGGTTGGCAATATGGTCAGCAGCTGTGGATCCCGTCACCACAATATCATCCATGTAGTTCACGCAACAGGGGACCGGTGCTAGCAACTGCTCCAAAAAACGCTGAAAGATTGCGGGGGCACTGGCCACCCCGAATGGCAATCTCTGATTGATATAGGCCAAAAGGCGTAGAAATTACCAGCGCCTGCTTGGAGGCATCTAAAGGCAACTGGAGATAAGCCTCTGCCAGATCTATCTTCGAAAAATACTGGCCCCCTGACAGCCGATCTATCAATTCCGCTGGGCGAGGCATGGGAAAAGAATCAATGATGGAGTGAGAATTTACAGCTTTCTTAAAGTCGCCACATAAACGCAGGGCCCCAGAGGGCTTGCGTACGACAACTAGAGGGGAGGCCCACTCGCTTGCTGTGACAGGATGCAAAATACCTTCCGCCCTCAGGCGATCTAATTCGGATTTAACAGCGCCGCGGAGGGCGATCGGGAGAGGCCGAGCCCGACAGAAGACTGGGCGAGCCGTATTTTTAAGTGTAATGGTGGCCCGAAAATTCTTAGCACACCCCAGACCCGGCGTAAACAAGGTCGAGAAATCCGCGCGGAGCTGCGTGAGACTCTCGTACGGAATTTCATCGGAAACCAAGCAGAGAGAATGGGTAATAGTAAAGCCAAAAGCGTGGAAAGCGTCGAGAAGATATTCGTAGCCGTCGCACTGTTTACTACCACAAACTGTACCGCGCGGCTAACGTTCTGATATGTAGCTTCGGCGACAAACGACCCCGATAGTGGAATAGGGTGGCCGCCGTAGCCAACCAAAGTGGGGGAGCCTAATGATTGATGAGTAGCAGAACTTAGAAGCGATGTCGTCGCGCCAGTGTCCACTTTAAGCGTGACAGTTTTCAGCAGAATGCGGAGGTCTATCAACAATTTCGGCGGCTGTACGCCGACGGAAACAACCTTATTAATATCCATGGGCGACGCGCCGAAATCGCGAGGGTGAGAGGTCCTTTTGTGGCCCCGAGCAGAGGCGCGACACACTCGGGCGATGTATCCGAATTTTCCACAACGATTACACGTGGCCCGTCTAGGCGGACACGATTTCCGAGAATGGGACACTCCGCACGAAAGACATGAATGAAATCGGCTCGCTCTCTGAAGCGGGCGACGCGCGCCGCCTTTTCCCCCGCCCATACGACACAGGCGAGCGCCGCGGCGTCGGAAGTAGGGATGCAACATCGTTGATAAAAACATCGATGTTCAGACATCGATGTTCCCGCGGAAAAATATCGATGTTAAAAAACATCGCTCTGAAAAACGATACATCGATGTTTTTCCGATGTTTCCACACGTGTAAGAAATATTAGGGAAAAACACTGAAATTAAGCTGTGTTGCCAGAAAGTACACAGCGAAGTTGAAGATTAGAATGAAAAAGAAGTTGGGAATAAGGTTTCGCTACCTATTGCGCTGATTTTACTTGGGATTTACATCGATTTGTTCATTATATGCGAAATAACTTGTGTTTTGCTGACGTATTGCACTTTTCTTAGCTGTCGACATGGAGAAAATTAAACATTATGCATCTTTCAGTTATTACTTAATAATGTACTTTTAAAATGAATATCCATCAATGATGTTTACCAAATCATGTACCTTGCTGAAATGAAAATCTATGATACTTGGCTTGTTGGTTTTTGTCTCGGATTTTTCGTCAACTTTTGTTAGATATTTTAACTGACGTTTTGACGGTACGATATCACTGGGTAACACTGTCAAAGATTCGATTCCACTGATGTTGGAGGGTGAAACTTCAGCAATGCCAGCAGCCTGTGCTGGACAAACATCAGATTAATCATCTAAGATCGACATAAAAACGAGATAGACTCCAAGGGGCAATATGAGAAATGATACTGACAGGTTTCATTAAGCGACTTTTGAAATATGAATAATATTTATTTTATAAGGGAACTTGACATCAAATGCAAACCATATGATTTAAGAGTCACTCTTCCTACGCAATTTTTTTGCTTCGCATTTGACATAGGTTTGATGATTTCGAAATTTTTTGTTATTCTTAAGTCATCGGTGTGATATTACAATTGCGATGTTTGTGTGCATTACTTTCAGTATCACATACAACTCTAGATTCGGATTTATAAAATTTGTAGTCCTTGTGTTTGACCACTTACTGCTGCACACAAACTCACGATAGCAAACTACTACACATGTGGCTAATTGGCTATATGTACGCGTACAAACTGTCCAACAAAAGTGAAACATACTATTGTTTTCACTCGAACAGGTGACTGTAGCACAGAGAATAGCAAACAAAGGCGAGTAAATGATATTGTTGATAGTTTCATATTTCACTTACCTATTTCAAAAGTACGACAACAGCAACAAGCGACGACAGCAGGAGCACCGCACTTGAGCTGACGTTGGCTGAGCAACTAATAAAGTAATAATGGAGTTGACAATAAATTGTTGAACGATGTCGATAGTTTTGGACCTGTCGTCGATGCATCGGCGATATATCGCTGTTCCAAACATCGATGTTAACAGATGTTTATGGACGATGTTTCCAAAACATCGATGTATCGTTTGCATCCCTAGTCGGAAGGGAGGGACGGGAGGGCGACGCAACAACAGCCACTGAAAAAACCGGCGCCGCGGATAACTGGGCCGAATCGGCAACTGAGGATACCTCCCCCCAAGCGGAAAGTAGACTCCCCACAGCCCTGAAACGTCAAATGCGCAAGCAATACGCAAAACCTCCGCTAATGAGGGATCGTCCGATTGAAGAGCCTGCTTGCGAACGTCCAGGTCGGGAGCAAAACAAATCAAAATCTCGCGGACCATAGAGTCCGCATACGAATCATGTGAGGGGGCTGACATGGAGCATATCAATATATTAGGTGCTAAAGAAGTTTTCTTGGTTGTTACATAATACAAAGGGTGAGAGAGAGAGACAGTAGATGAGCTAGTATCCCGTGGGAAAGCTCCGCCCCTATTGCAAGTTGAGATCTGATTGGCTCCCGCCTATACTAGTTGTCCGCCAAAACTTTAAGCTTTTTTTATTAATATTTAACTCCCCTATGTCTATTAAAAATTATCTGTATACTTTCTGTAATGCTTTTGTGCTAATCTATATTTCGTTAATTCAAAGATTTAATTATTTGTGGATTTTGCAATAAGTTGGACAATGTTAGTCTAGAAGTTTCGCTTGGCGCCAAAACGGTGGCTTGTGGCGCGCAGCGACTGCGTCGGCAGTCAGTCGAGCGCCGACCGCGATACCTTGCACATTCATGTTAGTTCAGTACTTCCTAACCATGGACAGTTTATATGTTATGTATCGTTTATATATTTAATATTACGCGGTCTGTATATTTGTGCTTTGATATACACTGGCATTTCTTCAATAAAAACAAGCACTGGCATTCTTCGAAAGCTAAAGTTAATCGTAGTGCAGTACTTCCTAGCCACATTTCAACACCTCTTTTAAGTATCACTTCAGGTACAACGGATGCGCGACCTGTGTGCTTCAACTGCGCAATGGGACATCAACTACGACAGAAGACACAAGGTTAGTAAAAGAGTGATTTTAGATGTGCACTGAAGTTGTATATCGACACGGCACCTCGCGTCCAGTGCTGCCCTGTTTACAAACCAGGGCACTGGCACGAAGTGCGTTGGTAACATCGCCGAGGAAGGCATGAAAGAGGGGAGGTGTTTTAGGAACTTTGTCAACTATGCACTGACCTTCTCCCTCTGTCTTTTTTTTAAAAGAACCCCCGCCGTAATCATCCTGCGTCTCGGACCGAGACAACGACGGGACAGCCCCTGTAGTTCCGTGGCCCACGCGCGGTACGACTGACCAGGCTGTTTCCGCGAACGGTAGAAAGATATACGGGCCGACACCATGTGAGAGTGGCGGCGAAAATATGCCGCAAAGAGAGAACAGATCTCCGAGAAGGACAGGGATGCCTGCGTCTGAAGCGGCGCCAAATCGCCCGGCAATCAAAAAAGACGAGGCGAGAGCCACGAAAGGAAATAAGCTGTTTGCTTATCTTCATCACACACCTGGAAGGCTACGAAGTGTTGGCGTACACGCTGTTCGTAGTCGGACCAGTCCTCAACATTGTCGTCAAAGGGAGGAAACGGAGGAACGAGCACAGAGGATCGCAACCCGACCTGCTGTGTCACAGCACTAGTCAAGCAGTCAATAGACGCCGTGAGGGAAGCATTCTGTTGAGCCAAAACCTCCGGCAACGACTGAAGATTCGTCAGCAACGCTCTAAGTTGCTCTGCCATGACTGTGGCAGGAAGACCACGCTGCCATAACCGTCGTCGCCACTGAAGAAAACAGTTTGGCGTAAACACAATCTAGCGCGTACCGCATTCACTCGTCGAATGACCCGGCCGTCACTCCGGCCTTTTGACAGCACGCCGCCATCAGATGGCGCGCAGCTCGTGTCAGCTGTCTTAGACGACCCTGCCCTCCCGTGACTAGGCCGGGAACTATCTCGGCCGGGCCAGCGCCAGCCACAGAGCACAATACGGGCGCGCGCGATCTGAATTGCCCGCTAGGCCATAATACTTACGATACTTTTACTGGCAGTGGCGTAGCTATCATAGGGCTAGGCGGCGCAGTGCCCCCCCCCCCCCCCCCGAGCTCAAGGGGCCCCTTGGCCTACGTAAGCAAAAATGTTTCAAATGTTTGTTAAGCTTATGGGACTTAACTACGGGGTCATCAGTCCCTAAACTTACAAACTACTTATGAACTACTTACGAACTAGGACGGCACAAATATCCATGCCCGAGGGGGGATTCGAACCCCCGACCGTAGTGACCGTGCAGACCGTGACTGGAGCGCCTCAGTCTCCTCGGCCACCGCGGCCGGCCCTACGTAAGCGACGTTCGAAAAAAGTTACCGTAGATCCGTGAACACTTTACACAATTACTTCGGATAACCGAAATTCTACTGTAGATAGTAATTTAGTTGAATGAAGGTTTTCCGACTTTGAACTTTCTGAACCCTGACAAACAAACCTCAAACGCACGAAGTGAAAACCAAAAATTATTCGCACCCGAGAATATAAACATAACAAGGTCCTTTGCTTGACCGCTAAGACGTGGACCCTGCCATCGTCAGCGTATTGTCCTTTGAAGTCGGAGTTGCCGTGCCTGTCAATCTTTGCGAAATAACAGTGAATGGTGCACAGCGTTTGACAGTAGACAGTGTGACCACATTTGAATATGAAGTTTCTACAATTTATTATTACAGAACGGTATTATTATGGTAACTCAACTGTTTACTTAGTGAATTCCCCAAGGGTGTGCTCCATAATCATAGATCCCAATGAAGTGCTGTAACTAACTGCACTCTGAAATTCGTGCAAGAAGAACAGAAAATATGGTTACTTTCTGACATTAGTATATTGTGCAAAATCAAATGTTTGTAGAGCTTATGGGACCCAACTACGGGGTCATCAGTCCCTAAACTTACAAACTACTTATGAACTACTTACGAACTAGGACGGCACAAATATCCATGCCCGAGGGGGGATTCGAACCCCCAACCGTAGTGGCCGTGAAGACCATGACTGAAGCGCCTCAGTCTCCTCGGCCACCGCGGCCGGCGTATAATTGTGCATTCAAGACGTTGCCCTCTACCCCACTGCCATGATAATAAGCGAAGATGTCAACTTAGTTATTTTACTTATTACTTTCTCCTGGCTAGACATTTATATATACTTCATAAAGACTGGTAGGGGCACGGCTCAAACCAAAGTATTCCATCAAACAAAATCCGGCAACTTTCTTTTCTGAAACCATCCTACACGAATATTTCCCCTATTTTCCTTCTTTGATTGGGCTATCAACTAAATTAGGCTGATCGGTACGGAGCAATGACCTAACAGCGAGGAGTTTAGCGACCGTGAGATGTCGGTACTGACAACAGTCCGCTTGCTGTCACCGCGGACAGACTGTTCCGGGTTTGCTTCGCGGCAGGGGACCATGTTTTCATGGTTAAGTAATGCTTATTCATTATTTTTTACCAGCTTATGCCTGCGACTTCATTCACCTAGTATGGAGCAACTTCGGAAACTAACCCAAGAGGTCATTTATCTTTATGTCCTACCCAGGTCCAAATCCATCCCTCTGCAAAATTTCATTCAAATATGCCCAGTAACTTATGCATAACAAACAAACCAACTTTCACAGCTATAATTATATTTGGGAGTATAATTAAGTATTATCTGCTGCGTGACATAATAATTTACTTAATAGTATTTAGGTTTGCCTTATTATGTCTTCCAGTGGGTGGTAAGGAGCTGATGATGTAGTTTTGCATCTGTACAGTATTAATGTAAACAGGGCCCCAATGTCACTTTTGCCCCGGGGCCTTGGTGCCATAGCTACGCCACTGTTTACTGGTGTCCTTTTCAAGTGGATACAATTTCACAGATTTAGAAAATTGCACTACCATTATGAATATATAGCAATACACTCCTTTTCACTCAGGCAGTGCTCCATACAAGTTGACAGCTATAAATTCCAGAGGCTCCTTAGGCTAAATGTTCTACAGAAATCCACTGCAAGTCCAATTGGTTAACTTGATCACAGGTGGATAACAATTTCTTAACCCTCCTTGGTATGTTTTAAAAATATATATTAATTAAGCATTAATTTGCTTTCCAAATGCATTAGCATTAAGTTGCAGCAACTGTGGCACTGGAAAAGAAAGTTTCAGGCAGTTGTCGTCAGATGGCAGGAGGGAAGCTCTTTTGGTTCAAGGCTCCATAGACCTTGTTTTGGTTCTGTCCTTGACTGCTCTCTAGTGGCCAACACAGTCAGGGTGCTACCACAGTCTACATCGATACTCTGCAAATCACATTAAAGTGCTTGGCAGAGGGTTCATTAACCACTTTCATAACTTTTCTCTACAGTTCCATTCTCTAATAGTGCGCGGGAAGAAAGAACACCTAAATCGTTCCGTTTTCGATCTGATTTCTCTTATTTCATTGGGACGGTCATGTCTTCCTAAGTAGGTGGGTGCTAGCAAAATATTTTCACATTCAGAAGTAAAAGTCGATGATGTAAACTTCGCAAACAGATCACGTTGCAATGAATAACGTCTTTCTTTTAAAGATTTCCACCCGAATTCGTGCAACATTTCCGTGACTCTTTTCCCCCCGTAACAAGATAAAACTAAATGAGCTGCCCTTCTCTGAACGTTCTCAATGTCTTCCGTCAGTCCCACCTGGTGAGGGTCCTACAAGGGGCAACAGTACTCCAGGAGAGGACGCACAAGTGTGATGCAGGTGGAGCTGGTGCCTCTTCGAAGCGTGCTGCCAATGAAACGTAACCTTTGGTTCGCCTATCCCGCAATATTTTCTATGTGTTCTCTCCACTCAAAGTTGTTCGTAATTGTAACTCCAAGGTATTTGGTAGAATTTACGACCTTAAGGTTTGACTGATTTATTGCGTAATTGAAGTTCAGCGGATTTCTTTTAGTGGTCATGTGTATTACTTCACACTTTTCTTTATTTAGTGTGAATTGCCAATTTTCAAACCACGTAGAAATTTTGTCTAAATCGCTTTGCAGTTGCTTTTGATCTTCTGTTGACTTCACTAACCGATAAACGACAGCATCATCCGCGAACAAACTGTTGGCACTGTGGACTGTCGTGCTTTTGGCTCTACCCCTGCCGTAAGAGCCGTGTAGAAACCTTCACCCTAGCTTTTTAACAGCGCTTATGAGTGCAGGCGGTGCACTCGGAAACAATGTTTTTGCACGATTTTTGTAACATTCTCTTTCTTTCTTTTTCATACAAGTGGTGCCATGGCACAGCGCCACTACTCCAGCATCCGCCCCTGGTCTGCACGACTACCTCACTCGCTACGCTGTCACCAAACCTGTGCTGACTGCAGAAGCTCCAAAGATCGCAAAATTCCCAGTAGAAGACATTATTTTGAAACGTGGTGTACCACGTGTGATGATATCTGATCGTGGAAACGTATTGCAGTCAAAGCTAGTATCACAGGTAATGTCACATTGCGACATTGTTCATTATTAGTTGCCTACCATCCTGAGACAAATGGTCTTACAGAACGTTTTTATAAGACGTTAGCAGATATGCTGTCGATGTACGTCGATATAGAGCAGAAGGATTGGTATACAATACTGCCAGTCGTGGCATTTGCTTATAATACAGCAAGGCAAGACACCTTAGGTTTCACGCCGATTTTACTGCTCCATGGTCGTGAAGTCCATGCTATTTCACTATATGTTGACTATTGATATTTAATCGCCCTAAGAATTGCTGGCTAAGATGAATTTTTATTAGTGTGTTTTGCCCATATTTTTCCTTTATATGGCATCTTGCATATACCTATGCATAATGTAGTTTTATTTCAGATGTTTCCATTCTCTGTGATTCTCACCTTTTGCATGCATCTCACTGCAAAACATTAGATATATGGACACATGTCACACCAAATTCACAAACTTTACCCAAACAGGTGACAAAGTAATTTATTACATATTTATTTTACAATTATTTACCTACTTGTGTTCTTCGTTCGGCCATAAACATCTAAAGAATGCACAAAATAATAATAATAATAATAATAATGATTAAAATAAAGAATATCTCAATCAAGCAAAAATTACCGCGTAAGACAGAATAAAATGAAACTAAATCAGTGAAAAAAGACAAAGTAATAAAAGAACGCATTAAGGCATTACTGTCGTAAAAAAAAAGTTTAAAATATGTTTTTTTCTCTTTCAGGAATACTAATAATAATAAAAAAGACGAATATAAAACAAAATGAGATATGTAAATGTTTATCTGATATAATGAGGAAATGTAATACATAAAAATTCATGTAAAATCAGTGTAAATGTTGTTATTCGTACATCAAATTTTAATAAACATAAAAAAAGTCGAGTGTTCAACTCCACCCGGCAGCAAATTTTTTTTTTCTGTTCCTTGACAATGCGTACACCTACATATTGTTCCCGGAGGGATCGTGAGGAGAAGATTAAATTAATTACAGCACGCTCGGAGGCATTTCAACAATCATTCTTCCCACGCTCAATATCTGAATGGAACGGGAAAAAACCCTAATAACTGGTACATTGGGACGTAGCCTCTGCCATGCTGGCTTGCTGAGTATTGATATAGATGTAGACTGATGTCACAATTAACCGTAACATCATATAGGTTATTTTATTAATTTACACAAGCCAAAAAAAGAGGGGGGGCACTGGATGAAATTCGGGACTACAAACATTTAAAAAGGGACATGTAAATACAAAATAACATATATGATGTTGCAGTTAATTGTGAAGTCAGTAGTGTACGCATTGTCAAGGAGCAAAAAAATATTTGACGCCGGGCGGAATCGAACCCGCGAACCTTTCAATAAAAATCCGACTCTTGCCGCTTTTTTTCTCAATATTTTATTTATTTTATTTCTTACACATTTTACAGTGTATAGTTAACATCTATTATGGCATCTTACGACACATATAGTTTACACAGGTACTCTTAATGATATACTCACATATAAACACACACATAACAACATGTTGATTTACTCATAATTCGCTATTATTTTTTTTAATTAATTAACCTTAACTTTGTCTTAGCATTTAGGCTTTTCATAACACTTTCAGTTTCTTGTAGCCATCGATAAAACTGATGTTACTCGAGACCATGTATATATATTAACCTATCCCCATATGTTCAAATACAAGAATAAGCATGTTTCCATATTTGGTTGTTTGGACAACATACTTGCGAAGTTTGTTATATTCGTTCTGCACGTATAGCTTGAAGTCAATGGTGGTGTCCGGTCCAAGATTGTTAATCACGTAGCTCACGTATTTTCCCACTAACCGGTATACTGCGTGAGCCAAACACCGCTTTCTATACATACTCTCTCAGGGGCAACTGATAGAGTACATATGGTGATAGATCCGTATCAAGATTCCTTTTATTTCCTAAACGCTTAGCCACCTGGAATTCCCACTTGGGGCACTTCCATATCTCACCACGCTCTACATGTACCATAAATTTGGACGAATTCGGCGATGACGAGTAGGCGTGGTCTCCTTGTGAGACGGCAATGGATACGCTGTTCCCGTTCCAACCGGATCACACTCAGGATGACGACGTGAAACAGCTCATCACCAGGGTCGAAGAAGCAAGACAGCTAGCTCGCACAGGACATCTGGTATGGAATTTTACCCCTGTACGGAAAGTTACTGAAGCGATACGTTGGTCCGTATCGTGTCATACGCCGCCTGTCAGATGTCGCATACGAAGTCGAGGATTATGAGCCGTCTTCAAACCGACAATAACGAAAAGACATAGTTCACGTCCTCCATATGAAGCCTTACCACGATCCCAAAGATAGAAACGGCTTCTTGTTCAAGGACTCTGAAGACCGTTATGATAATGATGAAGCCACGGCAGGAGCGTCTGTCGCCGGTGTTCGTCACTGCAAGACAGGCGCGCAGACGGAATGGAAGGACCATACAGAGGACTCATGACAAGATCCAGAACACTCCAGCTGGCTCCAGAGGGTACCTAACAATGGGTCGCTGTTTTCTTCATGAAGGGGGGGGGGGGGGGGGGAGTGCAGCTACTCTTCCGACGGAACGCATGGTGCAGTGGTTAGCGTCGCAGATTGCTGTGCTGACGGCCACTGCTTCAAATCCTGCAACTGACAGAAAAAAATTATTTCTTTGTATTTACTTTTTCTACAATGTTCTACGTGGTTCTTATGATTAATTAACTTGGGAGTTCCACAAAATTCCTTCAACTGTTCAAATGTTTGTTAAGCTTATGGGACTTAACTATGGGGTTATCAGTCCCTAAACTTAAAAAACTACTTATCAACTAGCTTATCCTAAGGACGGTACAAATATCCATGCCCGAGGGGGGATTCGAACCACCGACCGTAGTGGCCGTGCAGACCGTGACTGAAGCGCCTCAGTCCCCTCGGCCACCGCGGCCGGCCACAAAATTCCTTCTACATCTATGTGGATACTATGAAAGTACATTGAAGTGCATTGCAGAGGGTTCATCGAGCTAATTTTATGATATCTCTCTATATTTCCATTCTCTAATAGCTTGCGAGTAAAGGGAATACCAAAATCTTTCTGTTTTCGATCTGATTTCTCTTACTTTATTATGATGATCATGTCTCCCTATGTAGGTGGGTGGTAACAATATGTTTTCGCTTTCTGAAGAAGAAGTTGGTGAAAGAAATTTCGCAAATAAATATCGTCGCAACAAATAATGATTTCCACCGCAACAGGTACATCATTTCCGTGAAACTCTGTCCCCTATATCGCGATAATACAAAACGAGCTGCCCTTCTCTGAATTTTCTCTAAATCGTCCGTCAGTCTCACCTTGTGTCGCACAAGTGTAGTATCTTTAGTAGAGCTGTTGCATGTTTCAAATGTTTGTACGGCTTATGGGACTTAACTACGGGGTCATCAGTCCCTAAACTTACAAACTACTTATGAACTACTTACGAAGTAGGACGGTACAAATATCCATGCCCGAGGGGGGATTCGAACCCCCGACCGTAGTGGCCGTGCAGACCGTGACTGGAGCGCCTGAGTCCCCTCGGCCACCGCGGCCGGCAGCTGTTGCATGTTCTAAGTGTTTTGCCAATGAAACGTAGTCTTTTGTTCGCCTTCCCTACAATATTTTCTATTTTTGTTTTTTTTCAATTAATTTAAGTTGTTCGTAATTGTTACTCCTAGTCATTTAATAGAATCGACGGCCTGTAGGTTTGAAATGATTTATCGTGTAACTGAAGTTTAACGGATTTCTTTTAGTGGTCGTATGGATTACCTGACATTTATTATTATTAAGGGTCGATTGCCAATTTTTGCACCATGAAGGTATCTTATCTAAATCATTTTGCAGTTGCTTTTAATCTTCTGGTGACGACAGCATCATCTCCTATGTATAAATAGCGAAGTACTCTAAACAGGAGTCTGTCTGCTCTGAATGTAGGCTTGAGTTAGCGATAAACCTGTTCTAAGTCTAAAGTGACTGTTAACGAACCAACCTTCTAATTCAGTTTTCAACGTGATAGTAGATTCAAGATATATGTACCTACAAACCCTCCTGTATTACAGTGCAACATTGTGTCATGTCAACAGCGGGGGGGAGAGGGGGCGGGAATTAGAGGATGGGGGCAACTTTTAGACAACTAGCCGCTAGTTCTTATAAAATATGAATCGCCGGGCCAGACTGTACAATAAGGCTCACCAACACGACGAAACCTAATGCAGCCTACGACGGGACTCGAATCACTCAACTGACCGGCTATCTGATGGTAGGTAGAGTGCTATGAGTAAGACATCACAATACCTGCTGACACATATATGGTGCTAATATCTGCAACGAAGCATAGCGCATCTCTTCCTGTAACGTGTATCTCAGAATGTATTCGCTTCCAGACTCATGTTGACAGGACTTACTTTTCTTGTTTGGGTGAGTATTGCCACCGTCAAACAATTCTATACATTTTAATACCCTGTTTCCACTCTTGTGTAGACGCCAGTAAGCAAACCGAGCGAAGTGGCGCAATGGCAACACACTGAACTCGCATTGTGGAGGACGGTGGTTCAAATCCACCTCTGACCGTCCAGATTTTAGGTTTTCCATGATTTCCCTAAATCACCCCAGGCAAATGCCGAGATGCTCCCTTTGAAAGGGCACAGGACACAACCGACTGTCGTCCTTCCCCATCCTTAGCCAAACATTCCAAGCACGAGCTCCGCCTCTAATGAGCATGCTATCGACGGGGCGTTAAACTAGAAGTCCAGTAGACTAGTAGTAGCCGGCCGCGGTGGCCGAGGGGACTGAGGCGCTCCAGTCACGGTCTGCACAGCCACTACGGTCGGGGGTTCGAATACCACCTGGGGCATGGATATTTGTGCCGCCCTTAGTGTTAGCTAGTTCATAAGTAGTTTGTAAGTTTAGGGATTGATAACCCCGTAGTAAAATCCCATAAGCTATACAAACATTTGAACTAGTGGTATGTAGTCGAGCGAGGAAAGTCTGGCCGCTGGCGCTGCGACTGTGGACGGCTGTATTGCTCCCTGCACAGCCGCAGCTCACCCAGCTGTGTTGTCAATACTGATTTGTGGTTTCAGATTGTACTGCGCAGAGTCTACTTCGAAAACGTACGCTGAAGTTTGTTTTAGAAGTGGCTTGTAATATATACAAGCCGTTTCTTCAGTTTTTATTACAGAAATAGCGCTCTGGGCGACCTCAGAGATTATGTAACTGGTTGTCCATTACCTGCTGTTTCCCGTCCTACTTACCTCCTCGTCACATTGTTTCTTGTTTACGGAAACAGTGGGGTGTGCGCGACTGGTCGTTATCTGAGCAACAATTAATTTGCACATGTGGACATTCTGATCTGTAGTTCGACCTCACTTACAGGGGTATCAGGATTATTTTGTAGACTCGAAAATTGACTACTGCCTTGGAGGGGACATCAGTATAGTCCACTTCGTTAGTAGCCTCAAGTGGATGGACCGAATTACTACTTGGCAAAATATCATTTAAAGTAAGCTTCTGGCGATGTATCAGTTTGTTGTTAATACGAAAAAAGGACACAGACAATCCTGCCTAAAGTGAGTGATTCATTGCAGATGTGACAGCTGGATTCCTAACCAGAATAAACAATTTGAGCCTTAAGCCACTCGCAATAATGTGCGACGGAATATTCGTCTTCATTTTCTTGTCAACAGAACGAATCTCGTTTAAACATTGCAGTGGCGTGACCACCATTCATTTGTGACGGATTTGACCTACCTGTATTTCGAAAGCATTTACCTAATCATATCGTTCTCAATTTCCATTCGCAAATTCAAAACCCGAATTCTTGTGTACACATCAGAACTTCATATTGTGACCTAGCTTTTAGAAGAGGTTTTTTTTTTTTTTTTTTTTTTTTTTTTTTTTTTTTTTTCTATATTGGATGAACTCAACTTCTCTACTTCACTTTGCTAACGGTTTATCAATAGTAACTGGAACCACAAAGTTATAGTAGTTATTTTCTAACTGCACTGTGCGAATTAATTCATTGTTGACACCAATTACCTACTTTTTTCAAGCTGTGGAACAAAACTTCAATGGTCATCAGTACCTAGACTTACAAACTACTTAAACTAACTCATGCTAAGGCCCACTCTGACATGCCCGAGGGAGAACTCGAACCTACGACGGGGAGCAACGGTGCGCTCTGCAGTAAGGCGTCTTACAGCGCTCGGCTATTTCCACTCGGCACAATTACCTCCATCATCTATCCGTGTATTTCCAGCGATGTTCGTTGTACATGACGGGTTTCCTTGTTGAAGGTGAAGACAAATGTGTTTTTCCTAACATTGGTAGATATGGCTGCTTTCAGAGAAGAAATTTTCATTACGGAACCGAAATTCCGGTGAATACTAGAATGATCTAAAATAAAACAATTAAATAACAAAATATTATGCATGAACACAAAATTCAAAGGCCAGACGACACAGAGCGAAGCGCGAGTAAGTTTGAGCACAACGATTTAAAAGACTCTTTGCCTGTTACGACCACACAGTATACAGGGTGAAGAAAAACCGTGTCACGAAATTTTAAACCTTGATATATTTATTTGAAAAATTTATCTAATATTTCAATATTTACTAATGCGATAAAAATTAGCAACTCTGCAAATTTTCGAAGTACAGCCATATTAGTACTTCTTTACTATAAAATAGGGGTGTCAAAACGTCTTGGGTGGCCATGTGTTGTGGTCGCTAACCAGATGGACCCTGCGTGTATAAGGAAGTTGTGGGTGTCGCTATGTACAGGTACGCAGTCGCATTCAACCTACGTGGTCGGCTACAGCAGTACCTCGCATCCATAACGGTCTGACTCTTAATGACAAACCGCAAAGACAATGGCACCTAGGGATGTCCACTACTGTGAAAAATATGCAGGATGTACATAAAGTCCGGGAACACTTTCAATTATTTATTGTACAAGAACCAAACATTGTACAGATGTCATAAATATGTCAGTTCGAAGAGAAACCCTGAAAGTTTTTTTTTCTTCATGGATACCACCACAGTGTAGTTTGGTAATATACCGATAGTCAGCGATAGTGGCGAGTCACATGGCGAGTTCAGGTGCTATACCCTTGGCTGTAGGCCATAAAGTGGCCCCTGTCGACAGGCAACACTCGTGGCACAATGGTGTACCGGGAAACACACTCAACAGGCTGCGACATGTCCAAGGAGGAATATACAGTGACAGTGGTCTCGGTGAAGAAATATGACCCGTATAGTTTTCGATGTGGCAAAGCGCAAAAAAAAAAAAAAAAAAAAAAAAAAAAAAAAAAAAAAAAAAAAAAAAAAAAAAAGAACTTTGCCTTTGGCTAGTCACGTTCAAATTCTTTGTGTTCGTGTGGATACTTTGTACACCAGATTCGACAATTATGCCTGTTCACTTTCCCATTAATGTGAAAAGTGGCTTCGACGCTAAAAATTAATGGATCAACAATGCATCACCATCCTCATTTAATTGTTACATCTGCGAACAAAACTAAAAAGTCTTTGTCGTCGTGATTGAGCTTCTCCACTAGCTCCAAATTGAATGCTGTCATAGACAGCTTCTTTCGCAAGATTTTCCACACTCACTGCAGCCATTTCGAGTTCACGGGATGCACTGATTTCTCTGGACTCCTTATGAACGTCTCTCGTACGCGCTTCACATTCACTTCACTCAAACTGGAACGTCCGCTTCTCTATGCCGGGCACAAGCAATCCGTCGTAACGGAATTGTCCTGCCAGTGGTAAATGGCCTTCCTTGTTGGCAGCTTCTTACCGTACTTGGTTCTAAACATCCGTTGAACAGCTGTAACCCACTTGTTTTTGTCGAAATCCAACACACTGAGAGCTCGCTCCGCACCTGAACTCGCCATGTCCGCGACTAGCGTTGACTATCAGCAAATTACCATACACATGAAAAAGAAAAGAAGAAAAGCCCTTGCAGAGTTTATCTTCAAACTCACACCTAGTAAGTACCTGGCTGGCGACCACGGGGCCCCGAGCTGTTCTGCCATTGCTTCGTTTCCTTATGCCAGGCTCCTCACTTTTATCTTTCCTATCTGGCCACCGTCTGCCAACTCTTGTTCTTTTCCGACCCTGGCGCTATCAGTTCTGACCAATATCTCAGAACATTTATGCGTATGTCACGAAATGAGTACTGCAGCTTCTAGAACAAAGATCTATTTATTATATATATACATGTGGCGTCTGTTCCGAAAGAACAGACGTCACTTCTGATCCTGCAGTTGTTATTATTTAATATTCACATCATATGACATCAACTGCGACAGGGCAAAGCTGAAAATGTGTACCCAGCCGGGATTCGAACCCGGGTCTCCTGCTTTCTAGGCAGTTGCGCTGACCCCTACACCACTGGGGACACAGTGATCACCGCACCTGCAAGGACTACCTAAACACGCCTCCCGTCAGATACAAGGGCGAAGCTGGGAATTTGTATCTGACGGGAGGCGTGCTTAGGTAGTCCTCGCAGGTGCGGTGATCACTGTGACCCCAGTGGTGTAGGGGTCAGCGCAGCTGCCTAGAAAGCAGGAGATCCGGGTTCGAATCCCGGCTGGGTACACATTTTCAGCTTTGCCCAGTCGCAGTTGATGTCATATATTCTGTGAATATCTATTTATTAGTCAAATAATATTTACAATGAGTTGAACAAGAACTTTAGTGTCTTTTAGGTGTGGGTCGCGAGGTGATGGCCAACTCGGCGGCTGGCTAGCCAATACTTGATGCGAGCCATTAAGCGCCGTCTGGCAATGTCTGTCCTGTTTGCTCGCGTGGACGTCACTGTACTGAGCGAGCTCTGAGCCGTCTGTCTATATCCGGGCTCGCGCTAGGTGGCGCTAGAGGGCGCTCAGTTGGCGATAGAGCTATCGCTGCGATCGATTGTGTCGTAGTATCTAGCAGTGATACTACACTACACTATCAGGTTTCAAGGGCTAGGGATCTTTCATTTTTAACCTATACTTCTCATGCAGCGTCTGACTCGGAGCGAGCGGCTGCGAAAGGCTTCTGTATCCCATATTAGTGGTGGCTTCCAGAATGTGGAGGCAAAGGATTACCGCTGCACAATACAGTCACGGTCTTCTACACAAAAATGGATCCCTCTCATGTCAAATCAGTATCCGGAGATAAAATAGTCCCCCACTGGGATCTCTGCGAGGGGGAAGGGAGGAGGAAGGGGGGGGGAGTAGGACAGCTTGGAGGCAAAAAATTAAAACGATAATTGGTACCTGGAATGTCAGTACTCTGGTACATGCAGAAAAACTAGAAAACATTAAAAGAGAGATGGGAAAAATCATATGGTCCTTGTAGGAGTCGATGAGTTACTACAGAATGGATGTGGTGAGCTACAGTCAGATGAATACCTATTGTACTATTCAGGAGGAGAAATAAAAAGAATGAATGGAGTAGAAATGGTTATGACAAAGGAATTGGCTAAATGTGTGGAATAAGTGGACTACATAAATGACTAGGTTATTGACGAAAGGCTGAGAGGATCACAAAAAGATATACTGATTGTCCAGGGAAGCATAGTGGGCAGTCATGGTCTTGGAAAGAAAAATGATAGAGGTGAATGGCTAATTGACTTCTGCAAGGAAAGGCAGCTGATTGTGTCAAATACATCGTCCAAAAACCACAAGAGGAGGCTCTACACTTGGAATTCACCAGGGGATAAATAAAGAAACCAAACCGATTTTATACTGATAGACGAAAGATACAGGAATGGAATGAAGAAGGTGCACACATTACCAGGTGCAGATATTAACAGCATCCACAACTTACTTACGGCAGAAAAAAAAAAAAAAAAAAAAAAAAAAAAAAAAAAAAAAAAAAAAAAACACTGAAGAAGGCGACCATGGTGAAGAAGTGGTACCTAGAGAAAATAAGATCCAACAAAGATCAAATTGCAGAAATGCTATCACTTGAGTTTCTAAACACATTACAAGACAAAGAACCACCTGATAATGTCAACAAGTGCTGGAAATGCTGAAAGAAAGAATCATGAAAGCAGGACAGCAAAATGTAGGACATGTAACAAAAAAAAAAAAAAAAAAAAAAAAAAAAAAAAAAAAAAAAAAAAAAAAAAAAAAGATCCATGGGTCACACAAGAAATGATTTCCATGATGGAGGACACAAGAAAATTTAAAAACATGCAAACTGAAAATGCAAGAAAGATATACCAAAGGTTGAATAATGAACTTCGAAGAGAAACAGAGCAGGCTAGGAAAAAATGTCTGAAAGAGAAATGTGATGCTGTTGAAGAACTGGACAGAAAGGGAAGATATGACTTACTATACAACAGAGTAAAGACTCTGACCTGGGATCAAAACCGAGCAGGAAGTGCTACTATGGAAATTTGGAGTAAAGACGAAGAGGTAGTCTACAAAGATCGTGAGATAGGAAGAATATCTAGAAAAGCTATATGACACAGATCGCAAACCAGAACCTCTGGAACTTGAATCACTATACCAGGCTGTTCCAGCTCGCACGCTCGCCCGTGAGCTAGGGAGCGCACACTTGCTAGCAGGGCACTGCTTCTCGGCCTGAGCTGTCGTCGGGTGGGGCCAACACCGTCTGAAGACAAGGACTCCGCACTGCCGTGCCACGTCACGCAGAGTAGGTCGCGAGCGCGTAGCTCACTGGTTGGCCGATGGGGCATCGGCATCGGCACCGTATCGCATCGGCCAGCCAGTGAGATACGCGCTCACGACCTATTCTGCGTGACGTGGCACGGCAACGCGGAGACCTCTTCAGCTGTTGGTGGGGCACACGGCTAGGACGAGTGTATGTGCAAGTGAAGCAGCAGGATGGGCTGTGACGTCACCAATTCCCGCCAATTGCTTCTGAAATAGCTATAACTGAGACTGCTGTTTTGCTCCGTTAAAATGAGAGACGCGTGATACCAGGTCAATCCTCGTAGATAATACCATGTCTTCCGTTATCATGATCACCGTGAAACGATTTGGTTTCATGACTGGAATTTAATAAAACATGTTTATTGGTAGCGTTATTTTACATTTTTAAATGTCTGTTTCATGGAACCAACGTAAAGACTATTTCTTATGGAATATATAACGCATTTTTCCATTATTTTTAATAAAGAAGTAATTGATTTTAGAAGTTATCGCTAGAGTATGAAAAGACTGACTGATTTATAACGCTGAACCGGATCCCAGTTTCACCAGGTCAGTCTTAAATAAGGCAATACGAATTTTACAGTCAACTTCATAAATATGATTTCTGTCTTCGAAAAAAGTACGTTACACCAGCAAACCAAAATTCTCATGCAATAATGGAAACTATGTTAATAAAAAATTAAAAGTGATACCGGTATAGAAATTATACAAATAAACTATAATGTATAAAGCAATAGTCTACGACACTTCAATAACATCTAAAAATATAAAGGACACTACACTAAATAATAAATTAACATCAAATGTTACACCAAGAACTGTATGATAAAATTATCTCCGGAATCCTACCGTTGTTTTCAGTTTGTGATCTGTGCTCTATTTTCGATCCCCCTCATTTTTTCTTTTTGCTCTACCATTCAATTAACACTTTTCTACTCAAAGTCGGAAAAATGTTTCTTCTAGTAGTCCATTATCTTCTACTGTTGCACTAGTTGAAGGCTGCTTGATTGTCAAGTTATATGCAGCATTAGAACCAATTAAAAAAAATAGAAATTTTGATTTGGCTCCAGATTAGGTGCTAGGCGCTGAAAATAATTTGGCGCGGTCAGTGCTTAGAAGTCACAAGTTCTAGTGCGTAAAGCACTAAATTGGCTACACTGATAGTTGTCAACCAGCTCTCCATTCACTTCGATGTTGGCAACATTGTCGCGTTAACTGCGAGTATTATATCTTTGATAGTGTTGCTATAGTATCTTTGGTTTTATCTGTGTTGTGTTTATCGCTTCCGTAGATTCGTGTAACGCGTGTTTTTATTTTGTTTATTTAGCGGTGTGGTTTTTTTCGTTTGTAAACAGTGCCTTACAGACGTCGAGGTCTGGTAAGTAGTCCGAATGCCCAATGATTCACTGTCCTACTCAAATAACGAATTGTTTATGTCAGATGACATTTGTTGACAGTTGTATGGGAGGTAAATAATTTCCTATATCATGCCACTCTAGCCGGGTCTGTCAGTTTCACTTCGTATGACACATGTTGTTTGTAAATTATACGTGATCCTCGTACATTTCTTCAATTTACTGTCGAATTGCTTTACCGATTGTGTTCCAAGTCGTCAGTTTACGGTGGCGTGTGTACATAGATACGAATGTATGAAACCTGGAAAAAATTATTCTCTCATACCCTGCCCATTCAAAAAGTCTCTATAATAGAATAGGCACTATTTGAAAATTCCTGTTGCTTTTTGTAATTATTTATATTAGGTACTATTTAGGAACATACAATATTTTTAGGAGTTTTCACTTGTTATGAAAGGTAGATTTTTATAGCAACAGTTTCTGTGAAAAATTATATTTACATCCCAACCACGACACACACAAAATCTTAAAGTGAGACTTGATCAGTGATGAAGAAAACTTATGAATGTGAAATAGAAAACTACTCTTAGTTAGTACAGTTGCTTTTGTGGGCTTGTTATGAAAGGGGTAGATGAGCAAATGTGAAGTTCTATGGGATAACATAATTAACAGTCAGCAGGAAGTGCTAATAAATTTTATTGAAGACAAATGCTTGGAACATTAGTGAGTGAGTGTCGACCACATTGTAACTATGTTATGATATTAACAAGAGAAATTCTCCGACGATCAAGAGGGCTAGAAATAAAATAAAATCATACCAGTGGTGACTTTTGTTGTTTACTATAGTATGACCGATATTTTGAGCCAAATGTTCATTTTATTCTGTCATAGAAATCATGGGACCAAGTTTTGATATTGTCTTCAATTGCACACCATTCTGGGCTTTGAAATATAGCATGTTATGTGATACCACAGTGTATGTAAGATAAAGCCTGTATTTATTAGGTGCCTCTGTGTGTAGCCACTGTGATTTTGTCACTTTATATATTCTAAAATTCTTGAATATCCGTCTGCAGATCGCTTTTATTTTCTAAAAAATCTGTTTGTATGTTCTATCTTTGTAGGTTAAATACCCAAGATTTATAGCATGTTACGTTATACAACTGTGTGTGTAAGATAGAGCCTGGATATGATATTTCAAATATGTGATACCTTATTTGAAAGATTTAGTAGGTCCCTTATTGAAACTACTTCCTAGTGTACGGTATATAGTAAACAAAGAAGTAGTAGTTTTAATGAAATTGTGACAGAATCACAATGTATGAAAATGAGCCCATTTTATTTATTTTGTGTGGCCTTTCAGTGCCATTAAGTGCAACATTAGAAAATATAATTTGACTTTTAAGAGTTGCATAGTAGATCTTCTGTAATAAAAGGGCTACAGACCAACTTAAATAAGAAAACAAGACGTATAACTTTTCTGTGAGGGAAAGATGGTGATAACTGTCAAAACAGTTGTCACAGGGATCCGTTTTTGGACCGTTATGTAGGCCTACGCTGATCATTATTTTCCCCTTTTAGTTACCCAATATAAGACCTACCATCTTCTATTACTATTTTCAAATGATACATCAGCACTTTCATGTTCCATTCACAAATGTAGCTTGAGAAGAACGAGTTCAGTTTGGCATTTGAATTTCTCTGTTAATTGTGTAATTAATCTAATTTATTTTTCTAATGATTCTTACAAGAGTGAGAAGTATGGGGATGTAATACATTGTTAGATTCATAATTTAAAGCTGTTCTTTGTAGCCCTAACTGTTAAAAAGTCATACAGGTCCAACATACTTTCTGTATATTAAGATGTTGGCATGACTGAAGACTGTGATGCAACCCGTCGACTTTGACCAATGATGTCATATCGGTGACTCACAAGATACAATGCTTAGATGTACCAACTAGCAAAACAAACATTATCAACGAATGTAAACATACGGGATAATATCATAATATGTATTTATTGTAGATAATAAATCCTCATAAACTACAGATTACCGCAACAGAATGTACCTTTGATCATAGGTCTCAGCCCAAAAATGTTTGCCGAAGGCACATGCTTGCGCGGAAAAAAAAAAAAAAAAAAAAGAACCACACACTTTCTTGACCTATAACTAACTATCAGAGAAAAGCTACAGATCAGTTTTTAAACATAAAAATCATAATATATGTTCTACTTGTAAATAAAATATTGTCTTTAACTCATATATGACATCATTGGTCAAAGCCGACGGATCATATCATTGGTGTCAATTGATCGAAGATGTTTTACATGAATCATTTCTAAGCAGTCTCCTTTGTAGATTGATTGCATTTCTCTCATAGGCCTTTTCTATGGTCAATAATCAAAAGTCTACCACCTGATTTATATATGAATGCATGTGTTATTGTTTTGTTTCATTATGATGGTTGTATGACTGTGTTGTGTGCCTGTGTGATTGCGTGAGTGCTCTATTTTCTGAAGAAGGCCATGGCCGATAGCTGAATGTGTTGTATGTGTGTGTCTTTTGTATGTGCCTGTTGCAGCTCGTCGCCACGTCTTTGCGGTGAGTTGTAAACTGTCCTCACTATATTATTAATTCCAACCTGGACTTTCCATTATTAAATTATATCTATAAAGTGTTACTTCAAGGTATTCTGGTTGTATGACTTGACCAAGATACCAAACATGATGCATTGGTATCATAGTCATAGGATACTATTTTGTTTTGTGTTCACAACTTTTGATCTTGAGACACTTAAAGCACTTTCAAATACTTACACCATTTTGACAACTGAACATGTATTTGTTTCCCAGATTAATGATTACTGCATCAAATATTGTCCTTAATGTACAACATGAGCAGGAATGGTTCCAGTACTCTTCCCTAGGGCACTCCCAAAACTACTGCTACACATGTTAACTTTCCATCCAAGATAACATGCAGTGAAATACTGAATCCAGTCACCAACTTCACTTGGTACCTGTATGATCATACTGGAGATGTGATACTAGGTCAAAAGCTTTTGGAAACCGAGAAATACTGACTTAACTTAAATTCCTCCGTATGTGGCTTTCTGTTTCTCACGAGAAAAGTGCTTATTGAGTTTCACAAAATCAGAGTTGTAGGAATCCTTGTTGGTGAGATTAGATAGTTCATTCTTTCTAATGTAGTGTACCTCATTATATTTGAACTGTGAATATTTTCTAAGAGTCTATAGCAAATGCACGTCAAGGATAGAGGCATGGAGGACGTGAGGATGTAGTAAAAGGCATCCTCAGTGTAGAGAAATGGCTCAAAGAGTTGAATATAAAAACGTCACTCAATGGAATTGTAGTTCAGTTTTACAGAGTAGCTGTAATATTGGCCTCTTACTTTTCCTTCATTTATTGCAAATATCAGGTCCAACACAAAGCAACTGGAAAAAAAGTACGGGTGACCCCTGTTTATAAGAAAAGTAAAAGAGTGGGTCCACAAAATGGCATAATTGAAGATCACGATACAACCCATAAGCTTTGACTAATGATGTCATATTTGTCTCTCGCAAGTATGTTATCTACGTATACCAACTACCAAAACAAACACTATCAACAAATATAAACATACGGAATGTTATCATAATACATACTTATGTATTGTAGATAATAAATAATCTGTGATTATCCTCGTAAATTAAGATTACCACACTAGAATGTACCATTGATCACAGGTCTCAGTCCAAAAATTTGTGCCTTGGGCACTCACATTCAAAAATAAACACCTCTCAGTTGACCTATACATAACCATCAGAGAGGAACTACAGATCATTTTTAAACATAAAACCATAATCTATGTTATGCCTGTAAACAGACTATTGTCTTTAACTCATATATGACATCATTGGTCAAAGCCGATGGGTCGTATTGTGGACTTCCATTGACCCCACAGAATTTCAGATAAGTATTCTTGGGTCATTTGTAGGACATGATTCCACCCATCGGTTCTGACCCGTGGGATTGGTGTGTTGTGTTATGAGAGCAGCTACTTTTTTGGGGTGTATAAGGATACATTGAGAACCTGTTAACCATACAGAAGGAAAAGCATTATTATTATTTTTATGATCTCTAAACACTAACTTGGCAAATCAGGCCAGGACGTTGGGACAGGAAGTAAAATTTTAATGAGCCCAATGATTTAATTAAAACACTAATCAGTTAGGTAATTGATTATTTGCAGTTGGCAGTGAACTGAAATTAGTGGAATTGCACACATAAAATTATGTGTAGTTTTATTGTCAGATTGTTGCAGAGCTCTTGGTAATATTCTCAGCTGGAATGCAATAAATTTCCGTGAGACAGAAAAGGTTCTGTCTTTGAATCAGTAGACCTTTTAAAAGCATAATTCATGTGAAACTGAACTTGCTGATTCCTCATGTAGTATCTTGGGATGAAGGGCTGCAGGCAGACTCCGTGTCACATTATTTCTACAAAGACACAGGAAACAGTGCCTCATAACAGGCTGCTAACAAAGCTATGGCCATCGACAAAAGGTTTCGTGATATATGAGTGTATCAAAAGCTTCTTGAATAATATAAATTTTTATGTTCTTTTTGATGGCAAGTGTTTTACAGAGTCTAGGTACTGTCAGGAGTTTCCCAGGGAAGTGTGATACAACTGTTTTTATTTCCTGTTGCTATAGTTGCAGATAGTGATAGTTTCCTTACATGATGCTGTGGTGTATGGTAAGGTGGTAGCCTTGAGAAACTGTAGAAGGATGCAAGATGACTTGGATAAAATTTCTAGTTTGTGTGATGAATAGCAGCTTATTTTACATCTACATACATACTCCGCAATTCACCGTAAGGTGCGTGGCGGAGGGTACACTGTACCACTACTAGGCATTTCCTTTCCTATTCCACTCCCAAATTGAACGAGGAAAGAAAGAATGCCTATATGCCTCCTTACGAGCCCTAATTTCTCTTATCTTGTCTTTGTGATCTTTACGCGAGAAGAACGCCGTCTTTCCTCCAGCGATCCCCAATTGAGTTGCCTGAGCATTTCCGTGACACTCGCGCATTGGTCGAACCTACCAGTAACGAACCTAGCTGCTCGCCTCTGAACTGCTTCCATGTCTTCCATTAAACTGATCTGCTGCGGGACCATACACTTGAGCAATACTGAAGACGTGGTCGTACAAGCATTTTATACGCGGTCTCCTTTACAGGTGAAGTACATCTTCCCAAAATTATCCCAATAAACCGAAGTCGGCTGTTCGCCTTACTCACAACTGTCCTTACATGCTCGTTCCATTTCATATCGCTCTGCAATGTTACGCCTAGATATTTGAACGACGCGACAGCATCAAGAAGCTCACTACTAATGCTGTATTCGAACATTATAGTATTGTTTTTTCTACTCATGCACATCACCTTACATATTTCTACATTGAGAGCTAGCTACCATTCTTCGCACCAACTAGAAATTTTGTCTAAGTCAACCTGTATGCTATTACAGTCAGTTACAGATGAAACCCTCCCGTACACCACAGCATCATCAGCAAACAGCCGCAAATTACAACTTACTCTGTCCATCAGATCATTTATATAGATAGAAAATAATACCGGTCCTATCACACTCCCTTGGGGCACGCCTGACGATACACTCGTCTCTGATGAACACTCGCCGTCGAGAACAACGTACTGCGTTCTATTACTTAGGAAGTCTTCCAGCCAGTCACAAATGTAAGTGGGAAAAAATTAAGTTAATGCAGATGAGTAGGAAGATTTAGGAAAAATGTACGAACACGGGAGGCAATACTCACATTATGACTTATCTTAGAAGATAGGCTAAGGAAAGGGAAACATACGTTTTTAGCGTTTGTAGATTTGGAGAAAGATTTTGACAGTGTCGACTGGAATACACTGTTTCAAATTCTGAAGGTAGCAGGGGTAAAATATAGGGAGCGAAGAGTTATACTCAACTTATACAAAAACCAAACAGCGGTTATTAGAGTTGAAGGGCATGAAAGGAACGCAGAGGTTGGGAAGAGAGTAAGACAGGATTGTAGCCTTTCACCATTGTTGTTCTATCTGTACATTGAACAAGCAGTAAAGAGAAATTTGGAGAGGGAATTAAAGTTCAGGGAGAAGAAATAAAAACTTTGCTGTTTGCTGATGACATAGTAATCCTGTCAGAGACTGCAAAGGATCTGGAAGAGCTGTTGAATGGAATGGACAATGTATTTAAAAGAGGTTATAAGATGAACATCAACAAGAGTAAAACAAGGGTAATGGAATGTAGCGTCAGAAAATCAGGCGATGCTGAAGGAACTAAATTAGGTAATAAGGCAATAAAAGTAGTAGACGAGTTTTGTTACTTGGGTAGCAATATAACTTCTGTTGGCCGAAGTAAAGAAGATATAAAATGCAGGATGGCTATGGGAAGAAAAGCATTTCTAAAAAAGCGAAACTTGTTAACATCCAATATTAATTTAAATGTTAGGAAGTCCTTTCTGAAAGCATTTGTCTGGAGTGCAGCATTGTATGGAAGTGAAGCGTGGACAATAAGGAGTTCAGACAAAAAGATTATAGAAGCTTTTGAAATGTGGTGTTACAGATGAATGATGAAAGTATATGGGTAGATCACATAACTAATGAGGAGGTGCTTAACAGAATTGAGGAGAAAAGGAATTTCTGGCGTGTTCTGACTAAATGAAGGGATAGATTTGTGGGACACATCCTGAGACATCAATGAATTGTCAACTTAGCATTAGAAGGAAGTGTGTGGGGTAAAAATTGTAGAGGGAGACCGAGGGACGAATACAGTAACCAGATTCAAAGGAATGTAGGTTGCCAAAAGTATTCTCAGATGAAGAGACTTGCACAGGACAGGTTAGCGTGGAGAGCTGCATCAAACCAGTCTGCGGACTGAAGACCACAACAACAGCAACACTGTTTGTTGATGTTGTCTAAAACAAAATGAAAAATGTCAGATTATTTTAATAAAAAGAAAAAAAAAAATACAAAGAGTATCCAAACTAGGTACCTTCACTGTAGTAGCTGGAGACCTTAACCACTGTGCCACATTCAATTCATCGGAACGTCCTAATGTTAAGCATCTTACATCAAATGGAGAACTTCAGCATCAATTTTCTTGAAAACCAAGGGCTGTCGCTAGAAAGCAGATAGCCTCATACTCAGGGTATGTCTCTTTACTACATATCAGAGACCCAAAAAAATCTGTTATTTACAGTTCTGATGGTCCCCTTGTAAGAGAATTCAGAGGCTTCAATTAAGATGTCTAACACAGTGCAAGCACCTCATTATAATGTAATAAAATGCTTAATTTAGAAAGGAAAAAAACACATGGAAGGAAACAACTTTTTTCTTTTTCCAAAACATGTATACATGACAACAGGTTGGTGGAAAAAATAATTATCCACGATAATTTCTCCATGTTAAATTTTACTTACCATCCTGATGGCATCGAATCATAATGTTGCGAATCATGTGACATTGTTATTAGTCAGTCAGTTGACAACACCAATAGTTTGTCATGAAATCTTCGTTTTACAAGGGCAGTTACTTTTACTCAGCAGACAAGGGTACAAATAACCATAGAGAAGAAACAGCATTATTTATTTGCCTGATGCTCTGAACAAAACACTAATCAGACCATTCTGTGTGGTTTGGGTTTATAAGACTATTAACATCTTCTGAATAACTTACTTTTATCTTGTGTGTCTTTCAATTAAGGCACTTTGGCACTCTAGTTTTAATGGTTTAGGTACGTAGTCAAAACAGTTAATGAGGTCGTGGCCTTGTAAGAGACATAACCTACTACAAAAAACTAGCATTATTTTGTAATAACAGTGCAAGGTTTCATGACCACTTAATGAACACACTGTATAATTGGATTTTATTGTTCTTCGATTCAAAACGTCTTATATGAATGAAATATTCTAAATCAAGTTTTCATTTCTCCAAGCAGGTGATAAAATACAATGGGGAAGGCAGAGCAGCACATCGAGGAACAACGAGAAGCTGCCTTAGGTAGTCCACATGCAGAAGCCAGTAAAATGCTTGAAGCAGCCTTGCAGCAGATGGATGGAATCATATCAGGTAACTTTCCTACTGATACCGTACTGAACAGAGTGAGTGCAATGTGTGCCCCGCACAGTGTAATTAGCACATAATATATTTTTATTTTTATTAGCTTTACTTTTCTTTTCAGAAGTGCATGGCAGTGATTTTTTTTTTTATATACACTTACCCACATTAGTTTATTTCAGTTAAAAATAATTGTTCTGCTTTGTGGTTGATAAACTAATACTATACACAGTTCACAAGAAAAATTAATTTGAATACAGTTTCCTGGAGTGAAAAGTCTTTGGTCACCCCAGGGTGTCACGACACCCAGTTTGGAAAGCTCTGCTCTGACCTTTTATTAATCTCATGCAATCTCTCACAGAAAAAACAACACATTTACATCTAGGCATTTTATATTGGAAGTTCAAGTAACATAGTTGGCTTAAGTTATCATAACAGAGAGCAAACTGCCACTGTTGTTGGCAACTCGTCATTGCTATTGTTGGCAGCTAGCATGTAAGATGAGATAGGGAGGGTGGAGGGTTTCACATGCCTCTAAGTTCTATCTCTGACTCGTGGATAACTTTTAAAAACTTCTATTTATTGCTACATTTTATAAGTTACATATCACAAAGCAAGAAAACTGTACAAAGATACATGTTCACCACACCAAATGGCCAAAAACAAATTAATACTATAAGTCACTGCTCACGCCTGAATTCAAAGTGGCTTCACCACACAAAATGGAGTCCAAAATACTGCCTTCCAAAGGTAACAGTCTAAAAAATTTATTGATTTGAATACAATTTCGGTAGATATTGAATTACGTAATTATAAATTACATTAACCCTTTCAGACCTGGTGCCCAATATATTGGACAACAACTTTTTATTAATTTTAGAACACTATACGATTTCACTTTACTTTGAGACCCAGTGGCCTGTTTACTGGACATCTGTAGCTTTTAGTTTCATGCTTGTTGCTGCCATCTGTCAACAGAACAGCGTGTTACAATGAAAAACAGTAAACATGGCGGACCCATTGCGGAGCGCGTCAGACATGATATCAGTAGTTGAAACTATTTTATGCATTAATTTATGAATTTTGCAAATATCCACTTTGCGATATAAGTTCCACAATCAATATGGAGTGACATATATAAAGGTTGACTTCTTATTTCATATCCTTAACTGCTTTCCATATGCGGTGTCCAATTTATTTGACATTTTTTTATTTTGGAATCCAAGAATGAAAATTTTTAATTTTGCTCAAGTATATAGGCATGAAAAAGTGTAAGAATGTGTTTTATTCTATTTTTAAAATAAATCAGGACTGAAGGGGTTAAAGATATTGGCTGGAATTACATGATACCAATATGAATTACGTTAAACATATTGCTTGACAGGTTGGCAGATATGGTCAGTTTCATTACAAGGGGGGCCACACAGGGATGGTCATGTAATCTGGAGTGCCACATTACACATCATGTGGCCTCTTTCGTCAGTTGTTCGAATCCTACCTTGGGCACGGGGGTGCGTGTGTTGGCCTTACTTTACAATAGTTTGTAAGTCTAGGGACTGGTGACCATGGGGACCCGAAACCCAGCCTACTGCCACAGGGCTCCTATCCCTGTGGAAGACCTCGCTGCAAGAACTGTCCAATCCACCCACCCAGCATTTGGTTATTCCAATTCTGTCACTGGCTTATCTACCCTATCAGAGGCTGGGTCCCCTTTGAAAGCAGCCATGTAATTTATCAACTGTGCTATAATCACTGTGCAGCTTTCTATATTGGCATGATCACTAACCAGCTGTCCACTAGAATGACTGGCCACTGCCAAACTGTGGCGAAAAACAACATGGACCACGCTGTGGTACAGCATGCTTGATTTCAGTGGTGCTTCACAACCAGGACCATCTGGATCCTCCCATCCACCACCAGCTTTTCTGAACTGCACAGATGGGAGCTATCCCTACTGTACATACTCTGATCCCAAAATTATCCAGGCCTCAACCTATGATAACTTCCACACAACAGTTCCTATCTCTTTATCCTAAACTTCTCCTATTTTGAGGTGTGTGTGTGGGGGGGGGGGGGGGGTTGCACGTGCATTTTTTAAAATTTTATTTTCCTCCCCTCACTCCCCCCCCCCACTCCATTAATAAGCTGCATATCGTTCCTCCCATCTAATATGTACATGTTCTGCAAGGCCATGCTGTATCCATCCCCACCACCATGACAACTTTCATATCCCCCCCCCCCATTCCCCCTCCGCTTCCGTGTTTCCACACCGCAGAGCGTGATTCGGAGTGCGGCAGCCGGAAATGATGGGTGTGTGACTGTGTTGTGTGTCTCTGTGATTGTGTGAATGTTCTGTTTTCTGAAGAAGGCCATAGCTGAAGTGTTGTGTGTGGGTGTCTCTTTTTTATGTGCCTGACCAAGATCATTGTCACGTCTTTGTGATGAGTTGTAAACTGTCATTACCATATTGTTAATTCTGACCTGGACTTTCCATAGTTAGATATATTTAATTCTATTTCATTGCTTGAGTGTTAAGTTGTGTTGTTACATCTGCGTGACCAGTCTGCAATTCACACTTGGGTGCCTGGTAGATGGTTGACTGAGGAGAAAGTTGGTGACTGAAGTTTTTAGAAAAATGTCACTATGAAAGCTCCTTTGTTTTAGCAGTTACAACTGCAACAAATCTGTTTCTCTTAATCAGTGAAGTGTACTGGGTTCAAAATGTTTCTTTACCACTTCACTTTCATTCTGCTAACTTACGTTCTCCAAAAAGTCACAAGTTTTGTAATATAAAGTGCATGTATTGTAGTGTCAATTTTTTCAGCTAATGATTTTTCATTGCTTGAATTAGATTCAAGTTTTTTCTGTAAAGATTTTACAGCATTTGAATTTGGTTCTAATTTTTCGGATTGGGAATCTAATTTTTTATTTAATTCCGCCTGAATTGATTTGAACTCCTTACTAAATTTGAGAAATCAATTTAGTGGTTGCTCCATTTCCTTTGCCATCCTGCAAATAATTGGCATACACAAATAATTCACTATCTACCACACCACTCGGAACAACTTTTAAATCACACTAATAAAGTAAATTGACACTTTTACACTCACCAACAACCAGGGTTTTGTGTGTGTTGCCCTGATGTAGCGGCGAGATTATGTTGTAGTGGCCACGTCTCCATAATTACTCAGTGTCATCCCATGATGTCACGTACAAGCTGCCAGGTCTGTGTCAGAAATCATAGTCCAAAATTGTAAAGTAGATGTAGGTTTGTCTTGAATCTTACAGGCAGCTAGTTCCTTGAGCAGCCAAAAAGTAATTTGTTGCAGTGACTGAACTCACCAAAGAGTTCAAATAAATTATTTAGTATTTTTAAAGAGTTTTCATTAGAAATTTGTAACCCTTTCTCTTTATAACAGTTGTTTCTTCTAAAAGTCGTTGTTTAAGATTCATGTCCCTTAATGATTGGGGTTTAATCTCACTGTCAAGGTAACCTTTTCTTTCCACAGAAGAAATCTAACAAATTTCTGTCAAATTTTCGTAACTTTCTTTTGGTTTTTTAGAACTCATAATTGCACTTCTTCTCTTCCTTCTTCCAGGTTTGGTGTACCATTTGCCATATTATGTGATGTAACTGTGTGATTCTACTTATTTCAGAATCCCATCATATAATTAATCATCTTCTTCATGTGTTGTTTATTGTAGTATATATTGGTAGAGGTCTTGATACTCAGTGCCTCTAATAACATTTATTTCTAAAATTGAAGTCAATCAGACTACTTCTCTATGTAAGTTATGCTCAGAAGAGATGAAGTATCACAGTCCAACATTATCTCATTACTTAAATGAGAAGGCAGTTTGTTTATATTTGAACAATAACATGGATTTATTGTAGCCTTTGTACACCAGTAAACTCAACCATCTGGTTTACACTTTTACATCCAGATATAATTATACAAATTCCTGAGACCAAGCTTAGAACATGTTAACATTTCAGGTCAACTCTAGTAACTAATTACAAAACAAAACACCATCAATATCACCACTTTCACTTTAACATCTCTTCACTCTGAGTATCCACAGAGTTCATTCTAGTGCACAGTCCTTTAAATATGTATTCCATGAGAAGTAGGAGGTCCCTGTCTAGGCATTCACCTGTGAAACAAATAGCCTACGACAGTAATAGTCCAAACAGTAAACCTCCATAAATACCCAAAACTAATCCATTTGGTCGTCTTGTCTAGCTAGGGAAAGCGTGTAGTGCTTGAGACACTGCAGTATCAGTGCTGAATCACATTACAACATTAAACTTATCACTGTGAAGTCACTTTATGACCCTAGCCTCATGTACATGCAAAGACCACATACCAGTACATGATCAAAAAAGTTATAATAAATGGAATTGTATGGTACTGCGTCTCTTTCAGCTATGAATCCAGCTAGCAAAATTTTAATGACTGATTTTTTTTTGTGTAACAACTTTTATGCCCTTATGTTTATAGAGATTGTGAAAAAATGTTCATTTAAAAGTGGTGCATCATATTTCCGTCAAATGTAAGAAGCAGATGAAACGAGAAAAGGGACAATGAAGACAGAAGGCATTTGATGCTGTAAAGAGTGTAACATTATAATGCAATAAAGTCATTTAAAAGAAAACTTCAGTCTTTTCTAGATTTTGAATTTCTTGATCCTGTTGTAGAAAAAAAATCATTTGGTGGCATATCTTGAGCAATTGAGATTTCAGTTAATGTGTGTTGCAAATCATACCAACATCAGATGTGAATTAGTTAACTGCAACACTCAGTCTCATTGAAGTATAAAAAAGAAAAACATTATAAAAGTTAATGTAGATCATCAATACACTTACCTTGAAATACGTGTTGGCATAGTCTGTTGTGAATGGTTGAAGAGATGAAGATGATGCAGTAGAAGAATTCTGTGCAGGGTGACAAACTAATTGTATTATATGTCCTGATCAAGGTGAAGGTAATTATGTTAACTATTTTGAGTTTTTGGTTAAACATGCCTCATTTGCCAAGAGACATAGCCAAAACAAAATTATTCAACACAGCACAAGTCTTACTTCCCTTCATTTACATTTTGGACTAAATCTGATCACTTTGCTCAAGGCTTATAAAGCTGTCACCTCCTGCACCTCACTGCGCTGTACAAATCTAAAGCCTCTTCCCCAACTTTACCTGCTATCTTGCCTCCCCCATCAGTCAATCTCTCTCCCCTGTTGTAAATTACTCTAATTATGTCTTATTTTGTTCAGTCACAGAAAAAAGTCACATTTCCAGAAAAATTTTTCCCCCATAACATTAATAGAGAATCAACATTATTATTTAAATCTGGGCAATAAATCTTTACATATAAAGCAGTGTGTCCATGTATTTGTTTCTTAGTACATATTACATACAAATTTACAGTTTTGTTCCAATCTTTATGAAAATTTGCACACATAAGCTTCAATCTATGAGGAGGTCACTGTAATTGTAAGGCTCACATACATCACAGTTCTGTAAGTGTGATGTCATAAACAATGAGATGCATGAATAACTGCTGCATCAAGCAACAGTGATGCACATTTCCTCCTAAACCACTGGACCAATTTCAATCAAATTTGGTACCATATTCCGTACCATGAGGTAACAATGTTGCAACAGTAAGAACCGCATATGACACATGATTCAGGAGATATAATGTCAAACAACAGCAGTCGTAAATAACTGCCACCTCATGCAACAAGACTGTATTCAAACAAAATTTAAACATAATTTCAAAACTTAAATATATTTTTCTTCCTGACAACCACATCAAAATGATGAAAGGAAAAAAAGTTTCTCCTTTGCTGTTCATGGAGTGAAACTATGGCATCTGTATGACATTACAATTTATAATTTCTACACTACAATTTGTACTCGCAGGAAATATTACAGACGGTATACACACATACAGCTGAATGTACCTTCAGAATTGTATCACAGTATGACATAGTTTATGAGATATGAGGACATAAACAGTAACATTTATGTAAAATTGGACCATCACGCATCAGATTTTATTCTGTTACTTCTTTACTACTAACTGTATTCACAACAGATTTCACTGACATACAGTACTTATACAAATGAATATATACCTACAAAATTATGCAGTTGTACAACATATAATTCAATAAATATGAGATGATATATACTGTGATGGGTAAAAACCTTTCACATCATGCACCATGTTTTAATACATTCTTATTTACTGGTAAGACACTTCAGTATTCCACTCAGCTTAAGTAAATTGTTGAAAACTGGCGGTGCTGTTGACAACCTTGAACTGTGAATCCCACATGGCTCTAGGCATAACCAATATACTTCTATAGAACTACAGGGAAAGGAAGAGAATGAATCATTGTACATCCAACAAATACCCATTATTTCTGACAGATCTACCTTTTAACTTCAAGAGGCTGCAGTTTCCAATGAGATTTGCATTTTCTATTATAATTAACAGATCACATGGCAATCTAATAAATACTGTGGAATGGATTTCACATCTCAATGTTTCTCACATGGACACTTTGGACAAGAAGCAGAAATATTGTTTATAATCAAGTTTTGAATTAAATGAATGTTACATATCATTTGTATCTTGATGACTACCTTTCTTGTTTGGATACTGCACTTAATATATTGTACAGTATGCAAGACAGCCTTATTTCTTAAACATTCTGCCATAAATATAACATGTTTTCAGAAAAAAAAGGAGATGGACAGAAATAAAGAGGGAGAAGGGATAGGTGAAATACTAACTCAAGCCCTGAATAAGTAAGACACTGCACTTTTTTGCAAGGGAATAAAATATGTGCTTATGTTGATCAGCAGTAAATTACTGTTGTATTCTGCACTTAATTGGTTGCAACAAGTTTTGAGAACATGTCATCCTTACTACAGCACTGTTCACTTGGTTCATTTGTTACTGGAATACATAAAATACAACAGAAAATCCTGTTAGCTGCTGGTCATGTCTGCTCATCATTCTGAAATGTTGTATTCTATGAGTTGCATTACTCTGAGGTGACAAAAGTCATGGGATACTTCCTAATATCATGTTGACCTCCTTTATCCCTGCAAAGTACAGCATCACATAGTGGCATGGACTCAACAGTTTGTTAGAAGTCTCCTGCAGTAACTTTGAGCCAAACTGCCTCTATAGCCATTCATAATTGTGAAAATGGTGCCAATTCGTGCATGATTGTGTCTCATAAATGTCCAATGAGATTCATATCAGGTGATCTCAGATGGTTACATTGTCTTCGGAAAGTGTCCAGATTGGTATACAAACGAATTGTGATAATTATGGCCTGGTGTCATATTGCATTGTCACATGTTAAGCGTCATTTTGCCACTGAAGTTAACCACATATCATGAACTGTCTTGTGCCAGGCGTTTCAGCGTCTCTCTTCATTAATGACTTTACAACTTACTGCAGCCTTCAACAAACTTATCTTCTTTGAATAGCATCTTCAGCACTACCTCTGCTGCCTCTTTTCATGGATCACCAGTAATGGGTTCCGTTTTCCGTTGACAGAACGGTTTCTTAATTTTGTGGTGGCATACTGAATTTCTTTTGCGATCTTTTCATCTTGGCCCAGTCGCCTTTCTGTTCATTAACGCAACTAAATTCCTGGAGCTAGGAAACTCTGCTGGTTCCCCACATCTCTTATTTAGCAGCTCACTGTACCTCTCTCTCAATGTGCTACATGCACTGTGTGGTATGTATTGGGACTGGACCAGGCCACCCTTCTCCGCTTGTACTGATCCCTTATCCATTCAAAACTGGACTATGGGTGTATTGTTTATTCATCTGCATGTTTGTAAATTTTACATCATCTCAACATGATCTACCATCACAGGATTTGTCTAGCCACAGGGGCAATTTATATGAGCCCTGTTGAGAGCCTCTAGGCATGGTCATTCATCTTACACTGGCTTTTTCAATGATTCACTGTACCTTCAGTATTCAGCTAGTCTGTCTTCCCTACTACCTCCAGGAGTTCACTCTTGGTTGCTGCTTTGACAGCTTGACTATACACTCCCTGTCACATTCTTGATGGGCATTGGTCCTTCACCACCTTGGCTCCATCCCGAAGTCTGTGTTAGCCTTGCACTCCATTCACTTCCTAAAGACACTACCCTGGGTTCGGTGTATCACAGCTAGTTTCTTGCCCTTCGCACACAGCTTGGAGAAAATTTATTTTTCTACACTGATGGTTCCAAGACCGACCATGATCCTGGATGTGCCTTTGTAGACGGTGATGATTCTTTCCAATTTTGTCTTCCTGACCAGTGTTCAACCTTTACTGTGGAAATCTTTACACTCTAGCAGGCCATACACTGCATCAGGTGACAAGAGTTGTCTAATAGCGTTGCCTGCTCAGATTCTCTGAATGCTCTCCAGAGCCTTTTCATGCTGTATGCAGTACACCCCATAGTACAACAAATCCACATGTGCTTTCACTCCCTCACTGCTGGTGGAACCGATGTGGAGTTCCTGTGGGTTTCTGGTCATTTGGGTGTTGGGGTATGAAATGGCAAATATTGCTGCAAAGGATGCAGCTCTCCTCCTCCGGTTTGATTCCTATTCAGTTCCCTTGGACAATCTTCATGTTAGTGTCTTTGGATGATTGATATTGCTCTGGCATGCCCATTGGTCTTGCTTGAAGGGACATTAAACCTCTTCCTACAGCTTCGTTGACCTTCCCTTGGCCCTTTCATCGCGAGGTCATTCTCACCCAGTTATTTATAGGACACAATCGTTGCAGCCACTGACGCTTACTAAGTGGCAACCCTGCTCCTATTTGCAGTCACTGTTCATAAGAATTGCCTGTATGCCATCTTATGGTTGAATGCCCATTCGTTAACTGTCTATGTTTCCTGTCTGAGTTGCCCGATGTTTTAGCAGACGACATGTGGTCTGCAGATCATGTTTCCATCTTTAACCGCCATAGCAATATGGTGAAGGAAATTTAACATTCCCCATCTGGGGAATCCAGTCATGCTCCTACAGAAATCTACATTGGAATCGCCTTGTTCTTACCTGTTCCTTTTACAAAGATGGCCTACTGTGAAGAGCCTTTTCCTTTTGTTTCCCCTTGCCTTTGCATAGTCCATACTTTTAATTACGTTCCCATATGGGCACTTATGTCCTCAATAGCTTTCTGACCTAAATAATAATAATAATAATAGGGCCCAAATTATATGAGCCCAAGAGAGACGTGGAGATGTCGTGCTGCTAGTAAAGAGTTTCGGGTGAGTTGGTTGTGAGACATGGAGATGTCGTGCTGCTACCAAAGAGTTTGAGTGAGTTGGTTGTTTGCTTTCATATCCAAATACAGCCAAATTTTGCTGCACTGTTCTAACGCATATATTTGTGTATTTACCACATCAATATCTGTTGTTAGTTCAAGAAGTGTTGCTTGTCTCTTTATCACTGACAACTGTGCACAAACTTTGCTGCTCTCAGCCATCAAGCACAAGCTACTGCATTGTACCTGAATAGCTGGTCTACATTTGTGAAAATTTCCAGCTTTTCATTGAGGTCAAACACATTCACACCAATGAAAGATCCCCAAATGAATGTAGCTATTTTTTCTTTTTGGAAATAATTGCAGACTTCTCACACAGAAAAGTCAGGGTTCGGTTTTAATCCTCTGCTCCTTTGGTTAAAAGATACATTATGCTATAATGCACTAATTATGATAGTTAATTACAAATTTTCCTTATCATGAATAACAGTATTTTAAGTTAGTGCCATTAACACTTGAGGTCTGTCACAGTTTGTGAAACTAAAGAAGAGCTAAGTGAATTGTACTTCATTTATTTCTCATCTTCTAATGTGCCTGTGGCCTCTTTGAACAATTTCAGAAAATCTACAGTTCTTACTGAAGGTCTGCATCTCTGTAATGTATAAGCAAAATTCTTTTCCGTGAGTAATTGTCATTGTACTGAGTGTAAAAGGCTCTTGGCAAAGTGTACAAGTTTCTCAAACACGTGCTGACCTCTCGTTGAAGAGTTCAGTAGAAACTACTTCTTTTCATGTAAAGTGCAGTGCATTTTGTAATATGTTTTGTTGTTAACTTTGGGCCTGATGGGGATGGAACATTTGATATTATGCAGTAAATAGAAGCTGTGGGAGAGCAAAAAAAGGGGAAGTGTAGAGGTGTGTGTGTGTGTGTGTGTGTGTGTGTGTGTGTGTGTGTGTGTGTGTGTGTGTGTGTGTGTGTGTGTGTGTGCGGGGGGGGGGGGAGAGGCTCTGTAAAACAACAAAAATAATGATAAATAAAATAAAAATAATTAACAAAGGCATATTGAAACATTACATAAAAAATGACGTACAAAAAAGGACAACACACAATTGGAAGAGAGACAGGAATTGGTGGGAGATACAGGATAGTTAGCGGGGAAGGAGGCTATTGTTGGGGATGATAAGTTATCTTAGGGTGAAGGCAGGGCAATTGCAGGACTGTTAATGTCTAGTCATTACAACTACCATCTGCACAGTACAGAAAAGCTTCTGGCAGAGGGGAGGATCCATGTGACCCAGGTTGTAAAGCAGCCATTGAAATCAAGTGTGCTGTGTACAGCTGCATGCTGTACCACAGGATGGCCTATCTTGCTTTTTGCCACAGTTTGACTGTGGCCATTCATCTTGATTGGCAGATGGTTTGTTGTCAAGCCAATGTAAAATGCTGTTCAATGATTGCAGCAACTGTGGTATATCCGTTGGCTGTTTACACAGGTACCCCGGGCAGTTTCATGAATGTTTTCCCTCAGTCAGTAAATGATTTCATTTACATACGTTTCTTTCTTTTTGATATACCAGCTATTGCGTAGGTAGTCATACTGTTCGTGCTGATCAGTGTGTGTAATTCAAAAAGCTTTGTGAATGGAAATTGGATATAAATCCTACACTCCTTGCTTCCCTTATGTCTGTTGCCCTCTTTCTGCCCATCTTCTCTTGCCCCTCTATTTTTCATCTCGTCTTCCTCCCCTGTCTTCATCTACTCATGTCCCTCTTTCTGTCCATCTCCTTCTCATGTTCTCCCCCCCCCCCCTCTCTCCATCTGCTCCTCTTTCCCTCTTTTTTTCTCTCCATCTCCCTGTCCTTCTCTTTGTCACCATTTCCCATTCGTCTCCTTCTTCCCTTCCTCTCTGTATTTAAGTTTCTTCCCCCTCAGTTTAACCTAAAGCTTTATTTAGTATTCTGTTCAAAAGCTTAAATTTACCAAAGTTCTTGACTGTTTCGAAATGTTGCGATTACTTTTTACTGGAATGCCCCTGAGTAATGAGATACCTACACTTCAATGAAGTGGAAATGGTTCAGTGGTGAAGACACTGGGCTTGTACAAGAAAACAGTGTGTTTAATTCCTGTCCAGACATTCTAATGTAGGTCATATACACATATTTTCTGTGGCTCCTGAAAATTCAAATGAATGTTTGTGATAGGTCTTCAGCTCCCCCCCCCTCCCCCTCCCTCTTCCACTCCCCCCAGCAGTTGATTTGTTCATTCAGGTTTATCATATCTGAACTAGTGTTGCGTTTCTATTGAACTCTATTTGAACACAACCCTAAATATTAATCTTTCTTTCCTCATTTGTACAGCACATTTTCAAGAGACTGCTTTAAAACATTCAACTTTCTTATTAACCCCGCAGGGTGCTTAGGCTTCTTTCATGAGTACATGCTTGGCGAGCACAAAGCCCCAAGCTAATGCAGTCTTTCTTTCTTCTTTCTTTCCTCCTTGGTCTGCATTTCATTTCCTTTCCCTTCCCCTCCTTTCCTAGCATCACTCCTTCCCCTCCCCACAGGGAGACTGTTAACCTTATTAGTTTGATTCCCCTATCCCAAACAACCAACCAACCTTTCTTATTAAATCATAGAAGGTCAAGCTATTTGGATTGACATAAAGTTGATTAATCTGTAAAGCCCACATACATAAATGCAAAAAGATGTCAAATTTTGACTCCATTAAAATGGCAGTCATCTACTTCATTATTACAGAATGAATTTTCATTCTCCAGCAGACGGTGTATTTCCTTGAAGGTTAAAAAATAGTGCCAGAATAGAATTCAAACTGGGAATATTTCCTTCCATAGACAAATGTTCTACAAATGAATTACCTAGGTTCTACTAAGGACCAGACCCCAGTGATTTACTTCTGGCATCACTTCTCTCCAATCCAAGTCATTCTACAAGAAGATAGGTGCTCCAAAAGTAATACACTGAAAGACAGCCCAGTTGGTAGAGCATTTGCCCTTGAAGCCCTTGGTATATGGTGTTAGATTGCCATGAATAAACAGGGTGTTACAAAAAGGTACTGCCAAACTTCCAGGAAACATTCCTACCACACAAAGAAAGAAAATATGTTATGTGGACATGTGTCCGGAAACGCTTAATTTCCATGTTAGAGCTCATTTTAGTATTTGTCTTTAAATGTAAATTGAAATAATTCGTGCAGGCAGCTGTCAAAATATCCAATTGTTTCGTTAGTATGTACTTTACTTCCTCGATTCACCACCAGTTGGACCAATTGAAGGAAGGTAATGAGTGCTTGTGTTGACATGCGACTCATTTCTCTACAGTACTAGCATCAAGCACATCAGTATGTAGCATCAACTGCAGTCAGTGCAATGTTTACAAATGTGGAGTTGGCGGATGCCCATTTGATGTGTGGATTAGCACGGGGCAGTAGCCATGGTGCGGTACGCTTGTATCGAGACAGATTTCCAGAATGAAGGTGTCCCGACAGGAAGACTTTCGAAGCAATTGATCGGCGTCTTAGGGAGCACGGAACATTCCAGCCTATGACTCACGACTGGGGAAGACCTAGAACGACGAGAACATCTGCAATGGACGAGGCAGTTCACGATAACCATAATGTCAGTGTCAGAGAAGTTGATGCTGTACAAGAAAACGTTGACCACGTCACTGTATGGAGAGTGCTACGGGAGAACCAGTTGTTTCCATACCATGTGCAGCGTGTGGAGGCACTATCAGCAGCTGATTGGCCTCTACGTGTACACTGTGATACAAGACGCTATTCTCCAGGGCTGCATCAGCGCATCAGGTATTCCATGCAATGGAGGGTGGATGCATGTATCCTCGCTGACGGAGGACATTTTGAACATTTCCTGTAACAAAGTGTTTGAAGTCACGCTGGTACGTTCAGTTTCCGTGTGTTTCCATTCCATGATTAATGTCATTTGAAGAGAAGTAATGAACTCTAACAGGGAAATTAAGCGTTTTCGGACACATGTCCACTTTACATATTTTCTTTCTTTGTGTGTGGGGAATGTTTCCTGAAAGTTTGGCCGTACCTTCTTGTAACACCCTGTATGTTGTGGGGGAGTAAGTGGTAATGTGTGTGTGTAGATGCACTGCAACTGGCAGATCCCACAAGTTCAGTGACATGTGAAAAGTCTTACAAATAAATGCATGCTCATATTTGTGCATTGTAGAAGTACAGTTAACTGAAGTCGCAGGCATCACTGTGAATACTTTATTGTTGAAGGTCCGTGATAATTTGTAAGTCTCAATACGGGAACAAGTCTTGAAGCACTATGTCAATGCGAGGGGCTTGTTCGGCGCTCTGTCCTCTCATCGTAGTACACTGTCCTGACCTGATGATCAGTGTCTGCTGATGAACACTGTCGGTGAACACTGTAAGGTGGCTACTGAATGGAAATTTCCTACCTTAAGTTTTGGGATTATATGTTGGCAACAACATATATATAAACATCTTTGTTGGGTCCGCAAGGATTATCTTTGGCGACTGGTAGGCGGGGTATTTGCTGAGGGTAGCCGCGAGAGAGTCGGAGAGTAGTAGTGGTACGTGACGGTTGCACTGGTGCTCACGGTGGACACAGCCCAGCGTTCTTCATGATGCCGCTAATTTTTTGGTAATTAACTTGAAATGTTGTTCGCATTGCGCAAGGTCGCTCATTTTATTTTATTTTATTTTGTATCACTTTCCATTCAGTAGGAACCTATACACAACTTTGATTAATTCGTGGCTCATCACTGTAATTGTTGTATGAACGACGATAGGGCATTAAGCAAATGTAATAATAATAAAGAAGCAGTTCCTTTCACTTTTTGACATTTTCACTTTTTATAATTAATCCTTTCCTGAGGGTAGGGCTGCATCCCTATTATAGAAACTGCTTCATTGCACGACTTCGCAATAATATGGAAATTCTTCATTTTTTATAGTTTGTGTTACACATGTCGAATTTGCTGATTGCAAATTTTGTAATTTTCTTTAGTACAGATTTATTCAGTTTGATTGGTTTAATTATATTTGTGATTATTCTTGATGCGGTAAGTGATTGTAAGTTAATGGTAATTAAGTACATTGTAACAAGTGGGTGACATGAACGATGTGAAGTGAGGAATGTGTGTTGGTGTGAAGCGAGGTATCGCTTCCCTTTTTACAACAAAATAATATTTCTTGCAGACTGATTGTATAGTAATACTAAGACAGGGCCAACAAGTACAACACAGTACGACATTCTTTTATTGTCCTCGAAAGCGAGTATCAACCAACCAGAATTTTGCATCTTTTTAATCTTTCTAATTTTGCAGTCAGATAGCCTAAGTTTCTACGTGCCCAAATTTGCCTTATGTTGGTCAGGATTACGTTGCACAGCAATTGTCAAGTTACTCTCCTAGTAGTATTCCAGTTAGATTCATAATTTTAGTAGCCCGATACGATCTTTCATTTTTGTAGACCTCTGTTAGTAATGAAGACAAAACACACACACACACACACACACACACACACACACACACACACACTTCTCAATCAGCTCCGTCACATACAACAACCTGGCCAGTTGCAACACACAGTGCTTCGGCCACTCAGGTTCCACACACTCGCTAGCGTTCGTAATGCGCGGCCTCTGACGTACCGTAGGAAGTTGTGTTGCGAAAGGCTAGTTTACACGACGACACTAGGTTTCATGAAACTGCGCTACTGGCCAGTGCGCATGCGTGGCAGGCGTTCGCGCAACTCGTTGGCGAAACTAAACAGTTTCGGCACGTTTCAACTATGGTGAAACTGATTGCGCGTGTTTTTAGGTTAAGTGATAACCAATACAGAACAAAACACAACATAAAGGGGGGAAAGAAAGAAATAATTCTGTTATTGAACATACATGCGATGCATAGGTGTTTGTGCCATTTTAACGATGAAAATTTCAGGAATAAGCAGTGCCGTGTTAGTGCTCTTGAAGCAATTATTCGTGAATTAAATATTGATTAGTTGACGATTAGTGAATTACAGATTAAAGTACATTCAATTCCACATACCTATACAAATGCACTATGGCAGTTGTGGATTTGGGAACACGTTACAGTTACGGTAGAGACGAATATCTATTTGACAAGAAAAGTAATGCAATTTGTAATTTCAGTTCTGGTAACGATGCTTCACGCATAACAGTATCTTGTTTCTTTATTGCATTACTAACTCTGTTTAAAAGGAACGTAAACTGCTCTGGTGACATTCTGAGTTGATTAAAATAAGTTCTAGGGTCTTCGATCACAATTTCTTTCAGTAAGGTTGCTGAGCAACCGAGCTGACGTCTTTTTTTAATCCAGTCACAAATCCAAACACGTTTCTTATTATTTTTATGTTTAGTTTTATGCAGCGTCTTCACACAGAGAAGCAATAGCTCCGCCACAACTCTTACAGCTACCAAAACGTTCATTTTACGGCGACTACGGCACTCACAAAACAACGAAACTGAAGTGTATAGTATTGGTGCCGTGTCTAGAGAAATACACGCGCAACTTATGTTATGAAATGAGTGTCGCAACCTAGTGTCGTCGTGTAGACTAGCCTTAACTGCCTGTGTGCTCCAGACACTCAGTTTAGTGGTCATCGCCGTTCCCTTTGAGTTACACCAGGGGAAAGGGGGGTATCGACAAAGAGTGGAGCTAGCCGCTGTTTCCGCAACAGCAGTTTCTTTTTAGAACGACTTATCCGTCAGATTTTGCAGCCGATCGAGCGCGTTTACGTAGCCGAGCTGGAGTCTGCGCGCCGGCGGTGACGCACAAAGGCAGGAAGCGGAGGGCGGCGCGTGAGCCGCATTGTCGACGCCTCCCCTCGCCGTGCGTGCGTCGCGCTGCCAGCGGCCGGAGGCGAGGTCTGCTCAAAATACATCGCAACGCCACAACATTTTACTTACTGCGCATCATCTGCGTCAAAATAGTCTCCTCCACAACTGATACACCGCTCCCTCCGTCGTTTCCTCTTCCGGAAGCAGACTTCGTACGTCTTCTGCTGGCTCGTGTTAAGCGCCGTCTGCGAGTTTCATGTCACTTACCGTTGTAAATCTTAGTTCTTCCAACGAGGTTTTTAAATTTACAAAAGAAAAAAAAAATGTCTCCGGGTCAGGTCTGGAGAAAACGGAGGATGAGGCAGCACAGTATTTCGTTTATTGTGCCATAATCACGTACGCCTCTGTTGCACAGTGGTAGAGTGCCAGACTATTAATCCAAAGGTCGCGGGTTTGATCCCCGCCAGGTCCTAGGATTTTTATCTGTCACTTTCCACTTCTTTCACCTCTCACAGTATTTCTCATGTGAAAAATATCGAGTAGCACAGTGGTTCGGAAACCACGTTGAAGTGTAGGTCCCCCCTATAACTGGCTGGGTAAGTCAGTTCGAAGGTCGAAGGAAGGCTACGGCATACCACCTCCTAACAGGACCATGTCTAGTTAAGCAATGTGGTGTTCAAACCAATCTTCGGATTGTTGACTGCTTTAACTTTTTTAATCACACACCAACAGGGGTGAATTTTCGGGTGTGTTATCGTGATGCAAAAGAGCAATTAATTGTCTCTCCACATTTCACGCCTTCTCCTTCCCCCATTTTGTTTCAATCGTCCAAACACATCCCCATAGTATCGTCAATTATCGGTTTTGACCCTGGGCACGGATTCATGATGAACGAATCCTTCAAAATCAAAACTATCAGCCATTCGACATTTGACGTGACATTTGTTATTTTCATTTATTTTTCCCCTGGAGAACCTTTTCCGACCAATTGTGAAAAGTGAACATTGGTCTCAACATCGTAACCGTAGAACCACCAAGTTAATGATTTTCTTATGGAAGTTTCACGCAAGATTTAATGCAGGCCCCGTTGGAAATTCGCGAATTACGACACAACGCTCTACTCAATATAGCGGCAAACAAAAACTGACATAGATGAAATAACGAAACGCACCTTACGCGTATGCAGGGATGCCAACCGCATTTCGCTCCAACACTCAATTGGTGCGAAGTTACGAATATTCAGATTTTTTAAAAAACAGATCTCGTACTATCGTTTTGACCTGCATAGGCTAACAAATGCAGAAATTCAAGCTCGATATAAAGTAGGAGCATATGCGAAATAACAAATGTTGTGGAAATTTTTTTGAAAAGATCTCTCGTGTCATCCGCAATTACCACACTCAGTGGTTTGTTTTCATGCACAGTCGGAGACGTAGCCAGGATTTGATTTCGGGAGTAGTTTTCAACAAAAAGAACATTGTAATAAGGTGAATTTGTAATTGTAAAAAGACAGTAATAATGTATATTCAATAAAATAGCATATTTCGTCCCAGATAACTATACCCTACAGAGCCACTATGCTATACATGCTACACACTGTCCACAGTACTTAAAAAATTAACCAATATCATGAAGATGGGCAAATGCTGAATACGGTTGCCAATCAGAAAGACAGTGCATGAATCGTTCAGAAACTTATGAAACAAAATCATTATCACAGACCCTCTCCGAAACTCAGATTTTGTTAGTCTGTTAAGACTGTCAGTGGTAAAGAGTAAATGTACAAACACAAGTTGATGAGACAGAAACCGAAGTAGAAAAAAGCAAAACTAAAGTCATAATGCCAAAATCTGTCTTCAACTATTCCCTTACAAAGGAAGATCAAGAAATATTGACATTATTCTGTAGCCCTACTGACACAAATGTGACCTTGAATGCCGAGGCCGAGGGGACTGAGGCCACTACAGTCGGGGGTTCGAATCCCCCCGCGGGCATGGATATTTGTGCCGTCCTTAGTGTTAGCTAGTACATAAGTAGTTTGTAAGTTTAGCGACTGATGACCCCGTAGTAAAGTCCCATAAGCTATACAAACATTTGAACATTTGACCTTGAATCTGTACTTCAGCTCAAACCTCTAAAGCACTAAATAGAACTCCAGATGAGACGGGGTCACTGCCAGTTTCTTCACAGAATCTCCGGCCACATTACACCCGCCTCACTTTAGCATAATTGATTGTGGGACCTTGAGCAAGGCATTGTTGCTTGTGACTGGAAAGAAACACAAGACGTGCCCAACTACAAAGAGTCCAATGGAAACGAAGCCATTGGAAATAATATTATTATTTCAAAAGTAACCATAACTGTAATACATTTAACATACTCTGCGAGACAAAACAATCAGTGACTTAATGAAAAACATGTGTAATTGCCTACCCAAATGTGCACCTCTTCGTCCAAAGCAAACTGATGGTCACGAATATCTTTCTTCAGAGCTCTAAAAATGTGGAAATCACATGGCGAAACATTAGGATTCTGTCTAGGATATATAAGGGCTTCACATAGAAATTCTACGGCGTAGTCGCAACATCCTTCACAACGTGTGGGCGAACATTAACCTCCAATAGAATGATTCCTTTTTCCCCCTCAGTTTTGTCAACATTTTGAGAGGAGTTTGAACTCCCAACTCCTCTGGTTACGCCCATGGCACGATATGTCAAAATGAAACTAGTGCTTGGGAAGATCCGAACGCATTGTGGAACGACATTAGCGACAGTCTACCGATAGTTTGTTGATTATTTGCTATTCTGTGTTCCTCCTGACGAGTAGAACAATATATTGAAACGCATTCTTCATTTCCGCATAATCTCTCACGTTTTCTCGGTGTGATTCATAAATCATGTATTCTGAAGTCTTCTGTCGACTTGTTCCTTCTAGTTCGTACATTTCAGTATTTCGCTTCTGCAGATGCTACCAACTGTGTTTATCCGTTTCACTCCCTTGACTGAAAACAGACGTACATTGTAGGTGCCATAGTTTGTAGCCGTGTTCGACTTGTGGCAGTGTATGTTAATCGTTCGTTGTGCGAAGCATGTTCTTGATTGAAATGCACATTACTCCTGCAGGAATATAATTATGAAATGGAGTTCGGTGAGCACCGTATCGTGACGCAAATGAGAAGTTTCTATAGCATCATAATTACAATCTGTCGGTCATCTCATTCTAGAGAGCTGGAAACAGTGAAATAATCCGCGTCTTACAGAATAACAGTATGGGATCTGAAAAACAAACAAGTCGACTCGGCTAATGAATAACGTTGACATACCAGCGTAATTAAAATCGATCTAATTAACACAACAGATTTGTGAAACATTTACGATATCACTACTCGATTTCTCAATGCCAATGCCTTCACGACGAAGGTCCCCAGTGCTAGAACGACAAATTATCAAAGACAAACTAGCCATACTAGCCCTAGAAACCAGGTCTAAAATTCTTCCTGTAATCATATGCAAACATGTTACCCTCAGAATAGACGTATCTTCGATATTACTGCAGCAGTCCCAAGGACGAAGTAGTAGATTTCCGTAACAAATTAATTACACTCTTTCGATTAGATTTACCACCACAATTTGCGCATATCCAGGCAATCCACCTTAAAATTAATACGCGCACTTCAGAAGACTGCTATTAATAATTATGAAGGTGCCGCCACATGTAGAATCGCCGATGGATTACTACCTACATTACTTCAAGATACCGGGAGAAATCTTAATAATGGGCGCTCTAAGTGCCTTATCAGAAACACTTGGAAGCTTCAGAGTCATAAATGGAGTAGAACTGCCAGTGTTATCTGGAAACGGCACAAACAACAAGAGAGTGGCAAAGTCCTCGTAAGTGAAGCCAACGGTGTCTTTTTTCGCCTCTCTTACTCTGCCTCTTACTATTGGTATTTTGTTGCCCCTTAGTTTGGATGTGTGTGTGATATCTTTGGTATATTCATTCCACGTATGCTCTAAGTGCTTACAAGCCATCTACGTAATCAATAGTCAGGCTAATTTACTGCTGCCCAGTATACTAAGTGCCTCAAACATGCAGCAAATACGACCTCCAGAATGCATAGCGTAACAGCTATGAGCACTATACCAGCTTCGAGTCTGTGAAACAGATTTCTTCAACTGCTCGCTCTTTGCTTTCCATATTTTGAGAGATAATAATGTGGACCAAAAAACGAAAGAGATGTTCGGTTAACAGATGCTCTAAAGTGAATAGCTGAAGAGCTATGGACACTAGTTCATCTTCGCTTCTGGGAAACATCTCTTCTGCTGAACAAGTGCTTGAGGTAGTCATTCTAGTAACAATGTCTTCAAGACTTTTACTTGTTTTAGTCTCTACTACCTCCTTCATAAGTAAATAGCCTGCAGTAAAAGATAAGTGATTCACAGTATTGAAGTGGAAATAGGTCTTGAGATACGCATTTAAAGTCCACATCATTAGACCGTTTTGCTTTGAATGATCGTTCCTGTCAGCTACACTCACCTAAGCACACCATGGACAGGAAACAGCATTGAGAGTGACCATCTGCCCTTAACAAAAAGAAATTTTAAAGACCTGTCCGAAAACGAACAGAAAATTCACCTATAATTTTAAAAATGTAGATGTTAAGAAATATGAAGATGTAACAAGAAGTCCTCGCGAACCAAATGAAATTACTAACACACAATATATTCAATAACTCCCCAAGAAATTTATAAGCAATATCAACAGCAACAGCCGAAACCTCTACAGTAAATATACGCAGCGTGGATCCAACTAAGAATATTGAAAACAATATAAGAAAAAAAGAAATCTACAAACACTAAACAGATGTTAGATTGCGAGTACAAAACGCAGTGAAACCGAAACAACAACGAAGAGCCTAAATATGAATTCAGATAAGCAAATATTTGACCACAAGTAAACAAGTAGATGCTGGTGAATTTAGAAAAATGCGACCCGGGGCCGTTTTGCCTTTATACCGTGAACGACACACAGCAAAAGAAGATAAACCAAAAGCTAATATCTTCATATAAGTACTACCAAACATTCACAGCTTCCGAAAATACCCAAACTTCGACGCAAAACACGAAGAAATAATTGAGCAATAACTAAACATAATCCAACAAACAGACGACACATATTGAAAGGGAAAAACAGTGCGCAAAGAGTAGATGGAACAAAGCAGAAACTAACCCGACCACCACAAAGAGAGAGAAATGATCACCAGCTTAAAAACTATTTACAACAAAGTCCCCTGACATTACGAAACAACGAAACAGTTGTAAAGTTTGCCAGGGCCAAGCATTCCACTGACGCTCTACTATCGCATCCGCATAATCCCTATTTTCTGTGATAGGGAATACTTTGAGCAATCATTAATGAGAGAATCGCATTTGCCTCTCCGAAGGTATCACACTATAACCTAGATAACATCTGCGTCAATGAACACATTGCTCACCAAACCAGGAAGAAAGTGGTGGAACCACTCCCACGTACACATCGAGGTATAATACGCCTCATAGAAGCCGTTCTTAAACCAGCAACCACCTATTTTAAAAGACGTAAACGTTCCCAGTGGGGCAAATACCCCAAAGAACTTGACAAAGAAGTGCAGAAACTTTATGCAAGTCCCGAAAAATATGATACATTTATTGAATTAGTTAAAATTATCTCACGTAAAAATATTCCCAGAGGTTGCAGAACTATGTACATTCCTGGCCTCAACGAAAACTCAAAGGATATGCTGGAACATTATCAACAGCTCTTGGAAGAAAATTCATATTCAGAAGAAACAGCTTAGGCGGGAGAAGAACTCCAAGAACAGCGAAATGGTACAATTTAATTACAAGCGTAGACCTGAAACAGAATAGCCTAAAGTCATGGTAAGTTCTTAAGAACATCAATAACGATCTCTCAACTAACACTCAAAATTTGTACACGGTCACAAAATCAAATAGCTCATCAACTCCTACTTAATGGTAAAACCAACACCAAACATGCAAGAAAGAAGTTACAGCGATTCACTTAAGAAGATCGCCTAGGCACCCCCTTTACTCTGAAAGAATTAGAAGACTCCATCCCTCTAATGAAAAATAATAAAGCAGCTGGACTAGATTATTTACGCCCAGAGCAAATAAAAAAAGTTCGGACCTGTCACCAAACAGTGGTTACTAGCTAAAAAAAGGTAAAGCAGTCAACAATCCGAAGATTGGTTTGAACTCCACAGTGCTTTACTAGACATGGTCCTGTTTGGATGTGGTATGCCGTTGCCTTCCTCCGACCTTCGAACTGAGTTACCCAGCCAGTTATAGGGGGACCTGCAGTTTAACGTGGGTTCCGAACCACGGTGGTTACTAGCTATGATGAACAAATTTGTTCTTGAATTGACGATACCAAAGATTTGGAGGAAGGCAAAGATAATAGCTATACTAAAGCCTGGGAAGAGCCCCACAGACCGTAAAAATGTTCGGCCTATTCTCTCCTCTGTCAACTCTACAAAGTCCTTGGAAGAATGATCCTTAATCTCACATCTGAACATGTAGAGCACAAAATAATTATTGTAACTTACACAGCACATAGAAGACGGATATGCGCGGAAAGAAATCACGGGTGCAGCAGCGTTGATCGACCTTACAGCGGCTTATGTCACTATTAATCACAATAAAATTATATCAAAAATATATAACATCACAAAAGATTACCGACAGGCGCAATTCATCCAGTGCTTGCTACAGAACGGACGCTATTTTGTAACACCGCAGACAATGAGAAGCTTCAAGGTAGTGTTATTGCTCCAGTGATGTACAACATCTATACCAATGACCAGCCGATCAGCACAGGCACTCGTTCCTTCATTTATGCGAATGATGCAGTAGTTGCTGCTCAGGGCAGAACGTTTGAAGAGGTGGAAAGAAAATTAACATTAGCACTTGAAAACCTAACAGTCTATTATGAAAATAACCACCTCAAGCCAAATCTAGCAAAAACCCAGGTCTGCGCTTGTCACCTGCGCAATAGGGAGGCCAGGAGGAAACTCGACATAATCTGGAGGGGACAGTGCCTCTCTCATTGCGACACACCAAAATACTTTGGAGTTAAACTCGACTGTGCTCTCATGCACAAGTAACACTGTGTGGACACAAGCTGATCTGAGTGAGTGCCAGGACCAACATCATCCGCAAGCTCACAAATAGTAGATAGTTGTCAGCTCTAGCGCTATGTTTCTCTGCCGCGGATTATTCGGCACCTGCCTGGGAAAAATCCGCCCATGTGGGACAAGTAAATATAGCCCTGAATGAGACAGGACGCATCATAGAATTGTAAATGGATGTTAAAACACACTTGATCTCTTAGCAACAATTAATCCTGAGCTCATAACGAGCATCAAAACGGATACAGGTATTAGTGAACACACAGCTGTCGTAGCGAGACTGAATATCGAAAGTCCCAAAGCTACAAAAAATAAACGAAAAGTATATTTGTTCAGGAAAGCAGATAGAAATAAAATACCTTGCTTCTTGAAAGACAGCTTCTACTCGTTTCTAACACAAAACGTAGGTGTAGACCAGATGTGGCTCAAGTTCAAAGAAGTGGTATCGACAGCAATTGACAGTTTTATACCAAATAAATTAATAAAAGGAGGCGATCCCCCTTGGTACACAAAACAGGTCAGGACACTGACGCAAAATCTAAGTAAAAGGCATACTAAATTTAAACTAACACAAAATCCCCAGGATTGGCGATCCTACACAGAAGCTCGAAATTTAGCGAGGACTTCAATGCGAGATGCCTACAATACTTATCACAACGAAACTCTTTCTCGAAATTTGACTGAAAAACCTAAGAGATTTTGGTCATATGTTAAATATACTAGGGGCAAAACACAAACAATACCCTCACTACCTGATAGTAATGGCGATCCTGCCGATGACAGCGCTACTAAAGCAGAGTTACTAAACATAACATTTAGAAACTCATTCACCAAGGAAGACGAAATCAATATCCCTGATTTCAAATTACGAACAGAGGCCGTAATGAGTAACGTAGAAGTAGATATCATCGGAGTAGTGAAGCAACTAAAATCACTTAACAAGAACAAGTCTTCTGTCCGGATTGTATACCCATTCGATTTCCATCTGATTATGCCGAAGCGATAGCTCCTTACTTAACAGCCACATACAACCGCTCTCTCATAGAAGGATCTGGTACCAAAAGATTGGAAAGTTGCACAGGTCACACCTATATTCAAGAAAGGCAGTAGGAGTAACCCACTAAACCTCAGGCCTATTTCATTGACGTCAATTTGCAGCAGGGTTTTGGAACATATCATGTATTCAAATACTATGAATTATCTCGAACAGAACGATCTATTGACCCAAGGTCAACACGGATTTAGAAAATATCGTTAATGCGAAACACAACTAGCTCTTTATTCACACGAAGTGATGGGTGCTATCGACAAGGGTTCGCAAATCGATTCCGTATTTCTTGATTTCCAGAAGGCTTTTGACACCGTACCTCACAAACGGCTTTTAATCAAATTGCGTGGTTATGGTATATCGCCCCAAATTTGCTATTGGATAGGGGATATCCTGTCAGAGAGGACACAGTTCGTAGTAATCGATGGTAAGGCATCGACTAAAACAGGGGTGATATCGGGCGTTCCACAGGGTAGTGTTATTGGTCCTCTGCTGTTCCTTATTTACATAAACGATTTAGGGGAAAATCTAAGTAGCTCTCTTAGGTTGTTTGCAGATGACGCCGTCATTTACCGTCTAGTAAAATCATCTGAAGATCAAAACCAACTGCAGAACGATCTGAATAAGATATCAGTATGGTGTAAAAATTGGCAATTGACTCTAAATAATAAGAAGTGTGATTTCGTCCACATGAGTACGAAAAGAAATCCGATAAACTTTGTTTACAAGATGAATCAATCAAAAGTGAAGGCCGTAAACTCCACAAAATACCTAGGAATTACTATTACTTCAGACTTAAACTGGAAAGAACACGTAGATAATGTCTTGGGAAAGGCGAACCAGAGACTGCGTTTTATGGCAGAACGCTTAAAAGATGCAACAGAACTACAAAAGAAACTGCATACACTACGCTTGTCCGTCTATTTTTGGAGCATTGCTGCCAAGTGTGGGATCCTTATCAGGTGGGTTTGACGGAGGACATCGAAAGAGTCCAAAGAAGGGCAGCTTCGTATTGTCACGATACAGGGGAGACAGCGTTACGGAAATGATACAGGATCTGGGATGGGAATCATGACAACAACGGCGCTTATCGCTGCGGCGTGGGCTGCTTACGAAACTACAATCGCCAACATTCTCTTCCGAATGCGAAAATATATTGTTGACTCCCACTTACATAGGTAGAAATTATAATCAGAATAAAATAGGAGAAATCAGAGCTCGAACGGAGAGATTCAGGTGTTCTTTTTTCCCGCGCGCTATTCGAGAATGGAATGGGAGATAAATGATATAATGGCACTTAAATGTGATTTTCAGAGTATCCCATGTAGATGTAGATAACAGGATGTCTCCGTCCAACTTCCACAAATCAGCTGTACTAACTCATGGGCATAGAGGCTCCAGTCATCAGAAGGAGAGCAGCTTCAGTAAGCGAAAAGCTTAAACAGGAAACAGATCCCAGGCATCCACTGCTTGGTCACAGCCTCCAACGTTCTAGGTTTAAATCAAGGAAGAGTTTCCTACACGGCCACTACGGTCGGGGGTTCGAATCCCCCCTCGGGCATGGATATTTGTGCCGTCCTTAGTCTTCGCTAGGTCATAAGTAGTTTGTAAGCTTAGGGACTGATGACCCCGTAGTTAAGTCCCATAAGTTCTACAAACATTTGAGTTTCCTACAAACAACCAAATCAACTCTTCTATCGCCTAAAGCACGACGAGAGAAAGTGGCGAAACGTGGAACCAAAAAGACATGGGAAAAGCTGCAGAGAAGAACCTGCATCTGGTTTCGAACTTCCATATACGATTTGGAAAGTACTGAATAGACTACGAACGGGAGTATCACAGTACATAGTAAACATGAAGAAATGGGCTACACCTGCGCAGACGAGACCTGATGTGTGGAGAGCTGCAAGGCCCACAACACCTACTCGTCTGTAGGAAGCTGGACTAACCTTGTACGGAGGATTTACTCGAAGCAAATGACATAGCCATTCACGCTGCAACGTATTGGGTTATGTGGTATATGAATCTTGAAATCACTGATGTAATTAAATCAGCTCTTTTAAATGTTTTCTTGTCTTCTGATGCCCCCCCCCCCCCCATGTATTTTCGATATTATTGCTCATATGCTTGTAGAGCTTATGGGACTTAACTACGGGGTTATCAGTCCCTAAACTTACAAACTACTATCAACTCGCTAATAATAACTTCGTGTGGCTCATTTGCCTGGTGCAAGTCTTTCAATTGGACGCCACTTCGGCGACTTGCGTGTCCCTAGCCTACCCCAGTTATCCAGACGGGGAAAGGGGACCTACAGCTTAACGTGGAGTCCGAACCACGTGTCGTTTCTGGCAACTTCTTACATCGTTGCGAGGTGATGGCTGGGTTAAAGTGCAGACTGGAAAAAAAACTGAGGTCCGACCGGGTTTTGATCCCGCGACCCTTCGGTTTTCAGTCGAGCATTTTACCCCAAAACCAGCTGGCCCGATAAAAAGGTTGAAAAAACAGTGTGCTGGCCAAACCGACGTCAATGATGAAAGCGTGTAATTTTGAGGGTCACTCGTATTGACTTTCCTGAATATTCAATTCAATATTCAGGAAAGTAAATACGAGTCACCTTCAAAATTACAAAAATGTTCAAATGTTTGTAGAACTTATGGCACTTAACTACGGCGTCATCAGTCCCTAAGCTTACAAACTACTTACGAACTAGCTAAGACTAAGGATGGCACAAATATCCATGCCCGAGGGGAGATACGAACCCCGACCGTAGTGGCCGTGCAGACCGTGACTGGAGCGCCTCAGTCCCCTCGGCCACCGCGGCCGGCGATATTATTGCATTTAACTTTCACTTCCCTACTACTATGTGTTGAAGAATGTATAAATAGGGGAAAAATAGATACAGCCTACAGGAAAATAAAAGAAACATTTGGAGATAAGAAAAACAGCTCTATGAATATCAAGGACACTGATGGAAAACCAGTTCTCAGCATAGAAGGGAAAGCTGAAAGGTGGAAAGAGTATATAGAGGGGCTCTACAAAGGAAATGAACTTCGAGACAGTATTGTAGGAAGAGAAGAGGATGTAGATGAAGATGAAATAGAAGAGACTGTACTGAGAGAAGAATTTGACAGAACCCTGAAAGACCTAAGTCGAAACAAGGCCCCTGGAGTAGATGACATTCCCTCAGAGCTACTGAAGTCTCTGGGAGAACCAGCCATGACAAACATGTTTCACCTGGTGTGTAAGATGTATGAGACAGGCGAAGTACTTTACGGCTTATCCTAGAAGATAGATTAAGAAAAGGCAAACCTACATTTCTAGCTTTTGTAGATTTGGAGAAGGCTTTTGACAATGTTGATTGGAATAAACTCTTTCAACTTCTGAAGCAAGCAGGAGTAAAAATAGGGAGCGTAAGGTTATTTACATCTTGTACAAAAACCAGACAGCGGTTGTCAGAGTTTAAGGGCATGAAAGGGATGCAGTGGTTGGAAAGGGAGTAAGACAGGGTTGTAGCCTTTCTCCAATGTTATTCAATTTGTACATTGAGCAAGCTATAAAGGAAAGCAAGGAGAAATTTGGAGAAGGAATTAAAGTTCAGGGTGAAGAATTAAAAACTTTGCGTTTTGCCGACGACATAATAATTATATCAGATACAGCAAAGGACCTGGAAGAGCAATTGAACGGAATGGACAGAGTGCTGAAAGGTGCATATAAGATGAACATTAACAAGAGCAAAACCAGGGTAATGGAGTGCAGTGTAAGAAAATCAGGTGATGCCGAAGGAATTAGATTGGGAAACGAAGCAATAAAGGATGTAGATGAGTTTTGTTACTTGGACAGTAAAATAACAAATGATGGTCGCAGTACAGAGGATATAAAATGCAGAATGGCAATGGGTAGAAAGTGTTCTTGAAAAAGAGAAATCTGTTAACATCGAATATTGATTTAAGCCTAAGGAAGTCCTTTCTGAAGGCATCTGTGTGGAGTGTTGCCTTGTATGGGAGTGAGACATGGACGATAAACAGTGCTGACAGGAAGAGGATAGAGGCTTTTGAAATATGGTGCTACAGAAGAATGCTGAAGATTAGGTGGGTGGATCGCGTAACTAATGAGGAGGTATTGAACAGAATTGGGGAGAAAAGAAATTTCTGGTATACCTTGACTAAAAGAAAGGATAGATTGGTAGGACACATTCTTAGACATCAAGGAATCGTAAATTTAGCATTAGAGGGAAGTGTGTGGGGTAAAAATCGCAGAGGAAGACGAAGAGATGGATACAGTATGCAGATTCAGACAGATGTAGGTTGTCGTTCTTATGTGGAGATGATGAGGCTTGCTCAGGATAGGGTATTGTGGAGAGCTGCATCAAACCAGTCTCCGGACTGAAGACCACAACAACAACAACACACTATGTGTTATAAATGGTATGCTTCTCCTCTATTATAAGATAACAATTATAATTATTGTATTGTACTATTGTAAGAAAAGTGATGTCTTGGATAGGATAAATGAATCTTTATATAAAGACGCTAATACGAAAATTGTGGAACAGATTACTAATTTATTCGTACAAGAAGGCCAATAAAAGTTACATAAGTCGAAAGATTGTTTGTCGTAGATTTCACGAATATAAATATTATGTGTGCATTTAGCTACTAAAAGTGGTAAAAGGAAGTAGAAATTTTTCTATCTACAGCTTGGATTAAGTTCTGAATTCTCCAACAATCAGCTCACTGTTTGGCTATTCGCCTCGACCAAAGACGCTGTAATGAAGCGCAGCTGCAGTATTAAAATAACGTATTAAAATAAGTGAATATCGAAACATGGAGTGCTCCCAACTCACTTTCTTGTGCCGTTCAAATGCTTCATTTTCGCAGTGATTAAGAGTGGTTAAAGGAAATGGATGTTTTCATATGAATGCCGATATAAAGGATGATGCGCCGGGAGAGGCATCTAGCGGAGCTCGGGTTGAACTACGAAGTCGAGAATGTCGATATAAATGATGATGCGCCGGGAGAGGCATGTAGATGTGCACGGGTGGAACTACGAAGTCGTCATGTTGTCAGCTCTGGAATTCTGATTATCGCAGTATCGAAATAACATCATTTCTTTGCGTTGTATAAATATACGAACACCGAAGTTGTAGTTCCATTTCAAATATTAGGCTAATGAAAGTTATATGATTCGAAAATGGCATGAGAAATATATACTTCCGTTTTTATTTGTTGTTATTGTGTCGAGCAATTTTCCTTAACACGTAAAAGTACCGTTTCATACCTCCCAGTGCCGGTTAAATTTCACCAAATATCCCAGCGGCCTCCTATGATAATGTTGGCAACAGATGCTGAATAGTGAGAATCCTGAGAGTCTTTATTTTAGCCAATGGTTTGACAACGCTGATGTTTTCTCATGGAATCTTCGCTTTACGAGGGCAATTATTTTTACTGAGCGGACAAGGGTACATACCAGAACCTGTCAACCATAAAGCAGGAACAGCATTATTGTTTACTTCATGGTCTATGCGATACACTAATCGAGTCATTCTATGTGGTTCGAACAAATGGGCAGAGATTTTCTATCGCGTTGTTGATGTTGGCAACAATCACGCGATGTCGCCGACATGATACGTAAAATTTTACCCCCAGTGACCACTGTAAACACAATTGGTCGAGTTTCGACCACAGGCAATACTAGTAAAAATAAAAGCGCTACCATTGATAGCGCAGCCGTGTGACCAGAAATGTCAACATTGTAGGCTGTGCCTCCGCTCTTTACTTAGACAGAGGAAAGGCGTTGTGCAAGGTCTTGCATGGCGGCTTTCATTAGAAATAGCATTTTACCAATATCTTTCTAATATTCCACTCTTCGTACTTCGAAAATTTTATTATTGTATGACACACAGTTCAGTAGATACCATATCATATGGATTGAGTTGCACGAAGAAGGAGCTGAAATGGACAGAGAGTAAGTTAGAAGACGATGGATAAAGTGCGAAGAAGAAGTTGGACTCACACATCTGGGAACATCGAAAACTAAAGCTAGTAAACAAATACAAGACAATATGAGTCATAAGACAAAATGCAAAGTAAAGTAAGTAACAAAATTAATAAACAAAACAAGAACAGGCGAGGTTTCTGCCGAGGTTCTAGCGAGCTTCCCCTAAGCACTAATGTAAATGAAAGGGTCACAGCCGCGGTAGAGTGGCGAAGCGCTCTTGTTGTAGAACGCACAGTTGATCGCCGTCGGAGGTTCGAGTCCTTCCTGGGGTATGGGTGTGTGTGTGTGTGTGCGTGTGTTGCCCTTAGGTTAGTTTAAGCAGTTTGTAATCCTAGGGACTGATTACCATAGCAGTTTGGTCCAATAGGTTTACAAAAATCTGCAAAGGTCACAATAACGCGAAACGAAGCAAGGACAAAAGTGTAATTCTCGGAAAGATTGGGAAAACCCCCTTGTAGAGAGAGAGAGAGAGAGAGAGAGAGAGAGAGAGAGAAAATTTCCCTCACAGTATAACATAAGGCACCAGAGAGTAATAAGCTTCCCAGTGCCTTCCTACCCCCTCCTCTCCCTAAAGATGAAAAAGAAAAACATCCAGGGGAGGAGTGGAAAAATGACATAACTAGCTGAAGAAAGGGCGTTGTCTGGAAATTTCTTCAGTCCAATCTTCCGTTAGTTCATGCCTTCCTCTCCTCTCTCTGTCCATATCATCCTCTAACCTGGCATCTCCACCACTTGAGCCGATAACCAAAGTAGTTTGGTTCTTGTATAAAGAAAGACAACCAACCAACCACCTCTCACGATCCATCTCCTCCCCTGTCTCTGCAAAATTACATGTTTCTACCAACATTCAAGGTGTTGAATGAAAAGATTTCGAAGTTAACTGCAAGGTACCCTCTGTCATCCACCATATGGTAGATAACGGCAGGTTTTCAGTAGTCTTTGTTATATGTGGAGAGTCCGTTTCCTTGTAATTCATAAAACATATAGATGTACTGCGATCCTGATGAAATTTTGCACACCTGGCCTTCAATACAAGAGAAAGATCAGTGCTTATAATATTTCGCACGGTGCATGACTACAACAGAATTCGAGACCGTTTGAACGGTCACCATCGTAGTTGGCACAGATATCTATGTTATAACAGATTCTTCGAAAATCAGCGAATGAGACGTGGTGGAGGGGGCGTTACAGCGTCGGTCCCGGTGGTCTCGGGCTAAAGCACTCGGCTGGTAAACGAAGGTTCGCGGGTTCGAAAACTGGTTGAACCTCGGGATTTTTCACTGTGCGTTTTAACCCAGCCTTCACCTCTCAACGATGTGAGTAAGCCACAGAAACGACACGTGGTTAGGATTCTACGTTAAGCTGTAGGTCCCCCTTCCGCCGGTTGGATAACTGGGGTAGGCTTTGGACAAGCAAGTCGCCGAAGTGACGTCAAATATTCTAATGTTTGTTAAGGTTATGGCACTTAACTGCGGGGTCATCAGTCCCTAAATTTACAAACTACTTACAAACGAACTTACACTAAAGACAACACAAACATCCATGCCCGAGGGAGGATTCGAACCCCTGACGGGGAACGGCCTCGCGCATCGGAGCATAGCGCCTCAATGCTCTCGGTCATTCCGCCGCGGCGAAGTGACGTCCAATTGAAGGACTTGCATCAGGCCAATGAGCCATAAGAAATTATTTACGTATACCGTTAAAGTTGGTAGTTATGTAGTTTTTTATAGTCTGGGAGAGGAAGAAATGGGGGCGGGGAGGGGGAGATGGGCTGGGGGAGGAGAAGATGATCTGAGAGGTGGAGGGGGATATGATCGAGACAGGTGACGGGGAGGAGGGGGATGGAATGGACAGAAACGGGAAAGTAGATAAAGGAAGAGGAGACGGTCTGATGGAAGTTTGGAATAACTGAATACGAGGGCAACGCCACTTTTTCAGCAAGCCTTGTCTTGTCATCTTCTTCTAACATATAAAGCAAAGTGTCCGTATGTTTGTGTGTACGTATTGCATACATATCTACAGTTTTGATCCAATATTTATGAAATTTTGTACACGTAAGCTTCAATCCATGAGGACGGTCGCCGTAAGTGTAATAATCACGTACGACACATATTTCACAAGATATGACGCCATAAACAATGATTTGCGCGAAAAACTGCTCCGTTTAACGACACTGCTGCTCATTTTCTCCTAAACCACTGGACCGATTTCAACCAAATTTGGTATACAAATTCCTTCCGTGAGGTAACAATTGTTGCAGGCTTAAGAATCACATACGACGCACGGTACAGAAGATATGACGTCATAAACACAAAAAGGGTGGGGCACATAATGCGGCGAGACTTCATAAATACGCTATATGAGAATGAGAGTACTTAGCGACTGGCAAGAAACTTTAAACAATTCCAAACCTTTATTAAACGTTTTTTCGCTGACAACCATTGCAAAATGATGAAAGGAAATAAGTTTCTCGCTTACTACTTTTCCGCTGTTTATGGAGTAAACCTACACCATTCGGTATGATGTTACAATTTGTAATTTGTACACTACAAATTGTGGACGCAGGAAATCTTACAGACAGTATACATGTATATAGTGTACCTTCTAAATTGTATCACAGTACGACACTTCATGAGATATGAGGACGTAAACAGTAACTTTCATGGAAAACAGCCCCATCACGCACCAGGTTTTAATATATTACTTCTTTACTACTAATTGTATTCCCAAGAGTTTTACGGAATACAGCCCTTATACAAATGAATATATACCTGAAAAATGGCAGGAATAAATGAATAAATACGCGCGCAACGCCGGGTTTTCAGCTAGTACCTTATATAAAAGAACAGTGTCCGTTTGTTTGACGTGCACGTATATGCACTATTTTATTCCAATCTTAATGATATTTTGCACCTTCAAAACGAGAGGTAGGCCACTGTGGGGGTTAGGACCACATACAATACGTAATTCATGGCATATGACGTCATAAATAATGACATGGGTGATAAAGTGCTACAACATGCTACAATGTTGTTCATCACGTCTTAAACCACTACATCGATTTCAACCAAACGTAGTTCACATATTCCTTAACATGAGGTAACCATCGCTGTAGGCGTAAACACAACCTATGACTCATTGTTCAGGAGATGTCATACGGAATGAGCTACGTCAAAACAAAACTACAGGCCGAAATTGACTGCAGATACATGTGAAGTGGGCAGAGTGGGGCAGAAGGCGATGGGCGGAGGGGCAGGAAGGAGAAATAACATAAGAGTGGAGTAAATAAATACCTGGGCAACTCTGGATACTAAGGCTTTTATTATCTCAAGACAATTCTTTTTAACTTGTTACCAAAACTATCGAAAAGTTCTGCACCGATTTACTCCAAACTTTCGGACAAATGAAGGCTATACGCTATTCAAACAAATTTAATAAAGCAAAATATATTGTATACTACCTGAAAATGTGGCTTTGCCTGCGTATGTATTCCATGCTTTCGCATTCTATCTCCCCCCTCCCCAACTCTCTCTCTCTCTCTCTCTCTCTCTCTCTCTCTCTCTCTCTCTCTCTCTCTCTCTCTCTCTCTCTGGAGTAAGTTTGTTGTTACTGCAAATGCATAAAACACACGAATGACATTAATTGTTCATAAAACGTTAATCATGCTGCAAATCAAACTAGCCCATCACTCAGAATAAAAATACAAAAGAGTGTCATATATTACAAACTGTTGACACTTATATTAGAAAGAATTTAAAAATTTAACTTCAGTCGTCTTTTAGGGCACTTCTTATCCAAGTCAAAATTCTTCATTATATGTACAAATACAATTTTATATTCTGTTATTTTAGTAAGAGTTGCAGTTTCGTAAACTTCAAGGATTATTAGCTCGCAGAATTCTTGCGAAATTCTTCATAACCTCTACAAGCAGATGATTCTCAACGAACCTCGAAACTTTGTAGCGCGTACGACAGCGAGACAATATTCAAGCAGGTGTGAGATGCGAACGTCGCTCGTTTTCGCATCTAACGCACGGCGCTGCTTATGTCGCTCACGTAGAACAGGCATGTAACCGTATCTTTTAATAAAATTCTTCGATATATAAAGCTTTTTATCGTCCTTTTTTTATTGTATATGTTGCAACGTAGCAGATTATTTCGAATTATTGTTTCATGCAGTAAGGTACGTGATTTCAGAGCAGTGGTTTGTGATGTAACCGGCAGACGTATTCTTTTTTCATAAAATGCATTTTTAAAACCATCGGCTGTTTATTAAAAACCTTATATATCAACCAGTTTCGGTCAGTAGACCATCTTCATAGATAAAAAAGTATTAAAACTGAATGGTAAAATGCATCAAATAAAACAGATCTAGTTGGGACAAACAGGAGTCGGTATAACTAAAAATATTAAAAATACAGTATTCATCTTAGATAAAACTTATCAGTCAACACAACATAGAAGGTTAGTTATACCGATTCCTGTTTGTCCCAACTAGATGTATTTTATTTGCTGCATTTTACCATTCAGTTTTAACACCTTTTTATCTATGAAGATGGTCTATTGACCGAAACTGGTTGATATATAAGGTTTTTAATAAACAGCCGATGGTTCTAAAAATGCATTTTATGAAATATATGACGACTGTTGACACTCACCTCACCGAAACGTTCAAAGTATTCTTTTTTACTCACGCAGGCGCACCTGTCGTGACCCATTGTACCCTGGCCCTGGCTTAAAGAAGGCCACGTACAGTCATACTCCCTACGAAACTAAATTATCAACATTTAAATTTCATCCCATTAATTTTATACTTCGAATACTGTCTTTTGTTATAAATCAACATTGCTTTTCACCTGCTAACAATATCTATCACCAGGGAAGCCATTGAAGGTAGGTGGACTTAACTTTCTTCACTAAAATTAAACACGAACTCTTAGAACAAACTGAGTGATTGAATAAATGTAGGAGAGAAGTAAGCAGGGATTCATACCGGTGCAAGTTTAAAATTTTAAAAATGCAAGACATTAAAGTTTCAGACTGTAAATAACAGCCGGCCGCAGTGGCCGAGCGGTCTGCGGCGCGCCAGTCACAGTCTGCACGGCCGCTACGGTCGAGGGTTCGAATCCCCCCTCGGGCATGGATATTTGTGCCGTCCTTAGTTGTAGGTAGTTAATAAGTAGTTTGTAAGTTTAGGGACTGATTTCCCCGCAATTAAGTCCCTTAAGCTTAACAAACATTTGAACATTTGTAAATAATAGTAATACTTACATCGGCGTAATAGCAAGTTTTTCTTCTGATGTTACTGAATACATATTTCTGTTGTTTGATTCTTTGTAGATATCGTTTTGATGAATTCTAGAAGGAAGTAAAACTGCTGAACAGAAAGACGTAAAAATTCGAAGAACTTATTGTTGTCCTCACGCAGATGGGTGATGATCAATGTCGTATACAGTCCTCCTCCGTTTCTGTGCTGAAAATACGATTTATTTTGGCCCTTTTCGTCCCATACATTTGCCCAAGTATTTCGTCTCATTTGGTCAATTAAAAGGCATTTAAGCGGCACTCTTTCACGCTTATTTAACTGTAAACTCATTTTATCAGCCTTCGCTACAAAGATGTGGCTGTGATTGGAAACACAACTCTATTGAGAAATCTAGTCGCAGACGTTCCGAGCAAAATGCCAACTTAACGATTAGCGTTCAACGATTAATCGTTCTACGACAATCGTTAAACGACGGTCGTGATAGACACACCGAGCAACACGTAGCTTGACAACAGGTGTCTAGCGCAGAGTACCGTTAGAGAACGGCACCTTGAAGCAAATTTCGGCCGATGTAGTACGTTTGTTTTGTACTCTGCAAGCCACCTTGTGGACTAAGAATAGAGAGGAGGGAGGTGTACAGAGAGAGAGAGAGAGAGAGAGAGAGAGAGAGAGAGAGAGAGAGAGAGAGAGAGAGAGAGAGAGAGGGAAACAGGAAAGGCAAAGAGGAAGGAAGAGGAGCGCTAACAGAATATTGGAGTGTCCAGGCAACGCTGGTTTTTCATTTATGTCTGTAATTTATACAGATGGAGGGTACGTCACTAACAGTCTACTACAGTACTCTACAGCTATATTCCGATCTTTATGAAACTTTACACGCTTTACCTTCAAAATAAGAGGAAGATCATTGAGTAGATAATGTGTAGTACTGTGCATGGAGAAGGGTATCTTACAAAAAATTTAGACAGCGTTTGGCTGATTACCATGAAAATTGGCCCAACCATTTACGTTTCCCTGGAGAGAAATTGTGACTTATTGAAGGGTGGCACCTTCAAGGTAGTCAACCAAACAGGCTGCCATGGTGTGCGGGTTAGCATCCTCGCGCCTAGAACGCGGAGCGCTACCCTGCGCTTTAACCGCACAAGCAGTAGCTCTTCCAGGGTTGCTGATACGTTTTGTGTAGTACCATTCCGCCTCGCGTAAATGCATGGTAGTACGAAAAACGTACCACATAATTATGGAGCTCTGACTCATCCAACATGAAAGTTCATTCCCTGAACCACCCATTGTATATAAGGTGATAGTTCCCACAATCACCGAGGTGTGTCAGATGTAGTATTGTTTTAAATTGGATTCCATTATCTGGATGGGTGTGCTCAACGGCCACAAAATCACTTTTATCAATAATGAAAGGAGCAGCATTAGCCGTAAAATCTTTTTCTTTATTTATGCAAATCGATTTCGGTTTGCTAAGAAACCATCTTCAGTGCTGTCAACTGGTCCAAAAAGAAATATACAAAATCAATAAACTAAATTCAAATTAGAAACTCTCCAATATGTACAAGGATTAAGAAAAATTCATCCATACCAAGTTCAAAAAAAATGTATAGTAACATTTACGTCCAACAAATCAATTGACATAGTTAGATACATATGATACTATCTGGTGTCATACAAAGTCAAACTGAGCCAGCTGCCTACAGTTGTCCACAGGTGGGCTCTGTGTGGACGTCGTTAGCGCCCTCTTTATTGTCTCAAAAGATTACATTGTTTATATGTATATAAAAAAAAATTACAATATGAATAAATTGACATAATTAAATGAAACAAATTGGCTCTATCATTTTTGTTATCAATACAATAAAAGGAACAATTGTCGATAGAGCGTGGACCAGGTAAAGTTTTTACAAATAATTGCACTCCTTACAAAGATGGATTATTAAATGAAATAAATTGGATAAAATGACATAATTAACAATATTAAGAAAATAACAAAACTAGCATTCTTTGGTCAGTATTTTTAAATACTCAGCAGAGTAATGGGCAGCGTCATCTATTGCTTGAAAAATGTAGCACGTTGTGTAGTGCTAAAATACTGCGTTCCACAGAATAGGGTGGGAGGCCATATGTCATGTAGCACTTTATCGGTTGCTTATCAGAAATGTGTTATATTCTGAAACCAAAAAATCATTGCAGTTCGCTGCTAAATATCAGATTACAAAAGATTCAAGTGAAAAATTCACTAGTGAAGATGGTTCTTTGTTATTTATGACTGACGTCTCGTATCGTGAGCATGAAGCAATCGTCAATATAAACCCTAACTAGTACAATGTGACAGAGGCGTACAAAACGTGTCTTATTTTTGTTGAGGTGTGAGCAAACGTACGAAGAACTCCCAAAAATGAGCGCTCATTGAGCAGATAGTTGGAAAATTTTTGGTGGGAAAATATCTCGATCTCCTCAAGGAGGTCAAGGTATCTGCCCTTTTCTCCCCTATGCAGTAGTTTGAGCTGTGTAAACTGCTTTCACTCTTTAAACGAGTGAAGCTACACTGTCACAAGAGTGAAACCAAATGTAAGTTCTTTATGGTAAAAAGGAAAAATTAACAATATTCTGGGCAAAGTCTGACAAAATTATATTATTGCTCGATAGACAGTGCTTGTTGCTTACCACTAACCATTAGAGGACCCTATTACAAAAATGCTTTAACATTTTTAATGAATGTTGTTATGCTCATTCGAAAATGTTAAATAAAACAAACTGTTGTGCAGTCTCCTGAAAAATGGTAAGAAACAAAACTTTGAGTCTTTCTGGCACAGTATTGACATTTTATTTTATTTCTTAGCATGAATTGATTGGTATGTGTCATCAGCCAGCAGCTGAGTCCACGGTAAAAAAAAAAATTCAGAACCGTTTAACTAACAAATTATGGGATATGTGATATAATTTCATGGGTACATTCATTACTTGGTTAGACAGATGCATAATTTTAAAATTGCTACATGGTAAATTGTCCCTAGGGGAAATGTACAGCACTAAGATTTACCACATATGGCTGAGTGTAGATAAATTACTGGTGTGGAGAACTGAATATATCATATATCCTGCCATGTAATTTCAAACTGACTCACTATAAGTGCAATTTGGACTTTACAGGCAATTATCTGGAAGTCAGTAACATATATCACTTAGGTAATTGTTAGAATCAGAAAAGAAGTTAGTATTTTATGGGAATCTTATCTAATTAAAACTGCACCCCCCATAGGGAACTGCAAATTGTACAGATGAAGGATCATCTGAAGAAAGGGTACTGCCCATACCCTTTGACCCGTGACATAATCGCTGCATGGTAGTTGTCAAATGTGTGAGTGTTTGTAAGTGGCTTCAGTAATAATGTGATGGCTGAGTTAAAGACAGCAGTTTATTTAGAAGCAGAATATAGATTATAGATTAATATTTTGTGTTTAATGAGTGATCTGTTTCATCTCTGATGGTAAGGTTAAGGTTAACAGAGAGGTTTTTTATTTCGCGTGTGTGCGCCAGAGGTACAAATTTTTGGGCGGAGACCTGTGATCAATGGTACAGTCTGTTGTTGTAATCTATAATTTACGAGAATAAACACAGATTACTTATCTACAATACATATACATATATTGTGGGACAAAAGTTGACATGTGGTATCCCAGTCTTCAGTTATCCCAGATGAATGCTGGTGAAGTGAATCCAGCAATGTATGTGTAAATATTGCTCCATTTTCAGATGTGTGTGTCAATGATGATTTAAAAAATATTGAAGCAGATGTCACTTTTAACATACATTGCTGGTTTCTTTTGCCACTTTATTGTTTATAGTGCACAGTTATATTCTGACATGGAATGTTTTGCTACATCAGTAATGTCAGACAAAGAAAGGCATAATATGTTTGTAAAACTCAGTCATCTGAGGTCCTTGGTTACTCAATGTTTCTTACTATATATATGACACATCCCTACTTCTAGAACTCTTTCAAAAAGTGTTAGTATCAGAGTGAATATCAAACTGTAAGGTTTTATAGAAGAAAAGCACTTTGTTAGTACCAGATACCAACAATGAGGGTTGTGCTTGGTGATTTCTCTATCACAAAGGAAGCAACTTGTAGAGAGTTTGAAAATGGTAAGTAAAAAATGCCATTGGTTGTTTTTCATTTATTACTAATCTTACCTTTGATAATTTTTTAAATTGTTTCTAGAAGTATATCTTCAAAATCACAATTAACTTCAAATTGGCAGACTTTCCATGAAAGGGGGACGGGAGAGAGAGAGAGATAGCAATCCCTTAATATCATAGAGCAAGAAAGACTCCTCTGTTCAGTGTTGACTTTGTTGAAGAGAAAGTAACATGTTGTAGAGTGTTTGATGTCTGTCCTTTGAAGTTCCCATTGTCTCTTACTGTGGATACACTTGTACAAATTCTTGAAAAGAACTCTCACCATGAACATGAAGTAAATTTACAGTAGTCAGTGCTTTTATGTGAAAAAGTTCTCTTGCTACCTTACTCTAAAAGAAAGTTGAGAGGGTTTTGCTAAGTATGACAGATAATGTAGTTTGAGTAAAATGTCTGGAAAAAGTGAAGTCCAGCTTTTAGTTAGCATTCATCACTACCTGTGGTGGTACTTGAGACTTTTTGAGTATAGGCCTAAAGCGGAAGGCATCAGAGTTTTAAAACTTAATGATAGTGTTCTGACAATTGTAAAAGAATGGCCAAGTTTCTCAATCGATTATATTTATTCCTGCCCCCATATGTAATCGGTATTTAGTTACGACACTTTGTCGTTTATAAGAATGTATATAATTTGGTCTTTGGCTCGAAAATGGTTTTAAATTAAAGCAGACGTATGTAACTACACTGTGTAACGTCCGGCTAAACGCGGCGCGTTAATTAGCAATTAGTTAAGACCTTTTTGTATGACGGAAAGACGAGAGTTAGCACCAGGAGCATGTATACGTAGGTATCCGTGGGCCGCTCAATGTGACGTCACTAACGCTGCTGGACGGCCTTGTTATACCAGCACCCCCTATAGAGGGTGCTGGTTATACCGGGGGTGTCGGTGTACTGACCACCGCCAATATGGCGGTCGAGTTTACGCAGGTTGCCGCAAAGAGCGCTGTAAGTCGTGTGTCAGCCAACCTCCTTGATTTGATTTGATTTTTCAGGGAAGCCAAAACAGTTTTGGTCTAACCCGCCACAGCCCGCACCGAAAATAAGTTTATTGTGCGGTATCGCTCCCTGTATATCTAGTAAAGCCAACCACTGCCCTTGAACAGTGCAAGGAGTCCCTTTACCAGTTCTTTATTAGACACAATTTCTTCGGGTTTGGTTGTCCCAAATGTTCTGTGCCTTTTAATCTCCAATGCAATGCATTCGAAGATTAGATGCGATGCAGTTTCATCACCGTCATCACAGATCCTACATTTAGGGTCCTCTTCTGTTATTCCCATTGTATGTAGGTGTTTTTTGAAATTCCCATGGCCTGTCAGCAATCCAACCATAAGTCTAATCTCTCTCCTGTTCAGGCCCAGGATTGCAGAGTTTCTTTTAAAACATGGCTTTGGCATCATTACCTTGCCATGTTTTTGTTGATGGACTTTGGTCCAATATTCTACGTGCTGTCTTCTGAGCCAGTTATGTAGCTCCAATTTGATCATTGCCTTGGTGATTGTCAGGACAGGTTCCGGTCCAATAAATGGAGACTCTGCCCCCATCCTGGCTAATCTGTCGGCATGTTCGTTGCCACTTATCCCCGAGTGGCCGGTCCTGATTCCGATGTTTGAGTATCTGAGGTCTCAGATTGCCCCTCGGATTCTTTTAAAATAATTTTTTTCTTCGTGTTCATCTTAATCCCACGAGATTTGGGGATTTATATGGTCCACACCACGATAACCCCGCGCGGTGCAAGGCAACTTACTCAGGGAGGTCGCCCGGTATCCCTGAGGCTCCGTTCGAGACACATCCACCCATGTGCCACGCACCCCTCAGCACGAGTCGCACCACACCTTGGGTTGGGAGGCAGTTTAACGTCGTGCCCGTGACGAGCCAACCTCCTTAGTGTCAGCCACTCTATGAAATTCCAGCTCGTTGGTCCTCATCCGTACCTGGGCCTCGTCAGGGGGGTGTAAATTTGACTCGAGCGCTTTGGTTCTGTGACGTCACCTGGCAGCAAGCGCCGAGTAGTTGCCGCAGTACCCTTATGAAACGTGCAGGCAGGAAGTTGTGTTTTGCGCTCGCTCGTTTCGTGACCTGTTAAAGTGTTCGAAAAGAAAGTAGCTTTCTTGTATTAGGGAACAATTTTTCCATATATTGTTTCTGTAAATATGAGTAAGAATACTTCGTGTTGTGCTGTTGCGGAGTGCAATAACATTAGACCCAAGACGGAAGGCATTTTGTACCATCGGTTTCCAAAAGATGAGCGACTTCAGCGCATATGGATCTCTCGCTGTAAACGGCAAGAGGAGATAAATGTAAAAAATGCCAGAATTTGTTCCGAACATTTCTATGAAACCGATAACAAAAGAGACGTGCAAAATGAATTGTAAGGATTCAGATCATCGATATTTTATTGATAAAATTGTATGTGTGAAAGTAGTATGCAGTTCAATGTTCATAGTAATTAAATGAGTAAAACAAAAGCATTAATTCGAAAATCGGCTGCTAAGTTTGCGTTGTAACGAAAGTTTTCTTTATCTAATCTTGTCCGTATTACGATAAAACTTCAACTTATTGGTAAATCTTAGTGCTGTACATTTCCCCTAGGGACAATTTACCATGTAGCAATTTTAAAATTATGCATCTGTCTAACCAAGTAATGAATGTACCCATGAAATTATATCACATATCCCATAATTTGTTAGTTAAACGGTTCTGAATTTTTTTTTACCGTGGACTCAGCTGCTGGCTGATGACACATACCAATCAATTCATGCTAAGAAATAAAATAAAATGTCAATACTGTGCCAGAAAGACTCAAAGTTTTGTTTCTTACCATTTTTCAGGAGACTGCACAACAGTTTGTTTTATTTAACATTTTCGAATGAGCATAACAACATTCATTAAAAATGTTAAAGCATTTTTGTAATAGGGTCCTCTAATGGTTAGTGGTAAGCAACAAGCACTGTCTATCGAGCAATAATATAATTTTGTCAGACTTTGCCCAGAATATTGTTAATTTTTCCTTTTTACCATAAAGAACTTACATTTGGTTTCACTCTTGTGCCAGTGTAGCTTCACTCGTTTAAAGAGTGAAAGCAGTTTACACAGCTCAAACTACTGCATAGGGGAGAAAAGGGCAGATACCTTGACCTCCTTGAGGAGATCGAGATATTTTCCCACCAAAAATTTTCCAACTATCTGCTCAATGAGCGCTCATTTTTGGGAGTTCTTCGTACGTTTGCTCACACCTCAACAAAAATAAGACACGTTTTGTACGCCTCTGTCACATTGTACTAGTTAGGGTTTATATTGACGATTGCTTCATGCTCACGATACGAGACGTCAGTCATAAATAACAAAGAACCATCTTCACTAGTGAATTTTTCACTTGAATCTTTTGTAATCTGATATTTAGCAGCGAACTGCAATGATTTTTTGGTTTCAGAATATAACACATTTCTGATAAGCAACCGATAAAGTGCTACATGACATATGGCCTCCCACCCTATTCTGTGGAACGCAGTATTTTAGCACTACACAACGTGCTACATTTTTCAAGCAATAGATGACGCTGCCCATTACTCTGCTGAGTATTTAAAAATACTGACCAAAGAATGCTAGTTTTGTTATTTTCTTAATATTGTTAATTATGTCATTTTATCCAATTTATTTCATTTAATAATCCATCTTTGTAAGGAGTGCAATTATTTGTAAAAACTTTACCTGGTCCACGCTCTATCGACAATTGTTCCTTTTATTGTATTGATAACAAAAATGATAGAGCCAATTTGTTTCATTTAATTATGTCAATTTATTCATATTGTAATTTTTTTTTATATACATATAAACAATGTAATCTTTTGAGACAATAAAGAGGGCGCTAACGACGTCCACACAGAGCCCACCTGTGGACAACTGTAGGCAGCTGGCTCAGTTTGACTTTGTATGACACCAGATAGTATCATATGTATCTAACTATGTCAATGAACTAGCGTCACGGTTATAGGCATAGTAAAATTTCGAAATTCGCATTGTAAGGGGGTAAAATCATATTATATAAAACAGAAGCACATTTTGTCTCTCTCTCTGTCCCTTTAACCTATAACTCGAGAACTACTGAACGTATCGTGATGAGGTTTCTTTTAAATTGTAGATCTCACAAAGGTAAAAAAAAAAAAAAAAAAAAAAAATCAGCGAGAGCATATGTGTAACTTTTACGAGTGAAGCATATGTACCAGTTTTCTCTCCTAAGGCGCTGGCGCCGGATGGCTTCATACTACATAGTGATTGTGGGAAATCTATAAAAGTTAGACATGTGCTTTCACGGACTTTATTTTAGATCGTTATGAGCTCTACAATTTAAAAACAAACCTCGTCACGATATTTTCAAAGGTTCTCGAGTTAAAGACGTTTAAATATTACCTGTGCCAGGTCGCGAGGCGGGACGGGTTAGCTAGTTGTTAATACTGTTTGAAGCTTTTCTTTCTCAGTCCTTTGTATGTTAGTATACATATATATTAATCACAAGCGTGTTCCACCGCTTAAAAGCAATGTTTCTTGTCGAATGAGAAAAGAAAAGACGGACAAAATGTTTTCACGGCGGCCTTATAATACAGCGGCTTGCTGCCGAGTGACGTAATACAGCACTAACCAATGACAGTGAAGAAGCCCACACTGGCATACCTTTCTATAGTCGGACTGCCGAAAGAACGACCCTGACCGTTCTCGCACGTGGGCCGCAGAGGGTTGGGGGTGGGGGGGGGGGGACACTCAACCACCAACCTGAGCTCTGGTGTGTGTTCATCGTTATCGGTTTTGTTCGTGCCCTGTTACGTGTCGTTAATTTCAGACGTGTGTGAGATGGCTTCTTCCTGTAACCGTGAGAAAATACCTTTTATGACCAATAGACTGGCTGTCGAAACTTATCTGATGATGTTACTGGGACACTATGCTATGGCAGTCGAAAACGACCGTAAACGAATAAGGCCAAAAAAAAAAAAAAAAAAAAAAAAAAAAAAAAAAAAAAAAAAAAAAAAAAAAAAACCTCTCTTCTTTTTATGTAAGAAGACAAATAATTTCACTGGAAGAGGCGATTTTACTACTTGTAAAGTGGTTGTCCTGGTTTGTTTACCCTCTCGGCAGACGGCCACAATACAGTGTCCGAGTAATAACACAGAGTTTGTGGAAAATGGCTATAGAAGATGAAATATGTAAACAAAGTTCAACTAGTGACCTTTGGCTGAAGGCCAAAGTATACATTATATTTAACGGAATACTGGAATATATGAAGCTTTACTTTAACTCGACATATATTTCGTAACCTTTCTTTTTAACGACAAAAAGAGTGTTTTTCATCACTTCGCGGTGGTTATCGTTAGTTTACGCTTTAGTAGTACATAGCAGCGGTTCCAAAATATTCGGACGTAATATTCGTATGCCGGCGACTGGCACGGCGTAACAACGAACAGCCGCGTAGCAGCATTGGCAACATAGCCGCTAGCTGTCAGAGTCGTTCTTTCGGCGGCTCGACTATAGTCTACGTACCTTGGGCCATGTGGCTACCGCCAGCACAGAAAAACACAAAAAATAACAGAAGTGCAAAGACCATGTTATCACACGGAAACACAGAACGACAGCAACGCTACTAGCGGCCTGGCAGTGAACTTTCAATCCGAAAAATGTGGCGCGAAAATCCATATGTTTACTTCGAAATACACGAATGAGAAAACGTTATATTGGTGTTAGATGACAAGATTTTTCATTTATTCTTTGAGGGTGGACCTCATAGAAAGGTTTTTGAGACCTTGCAAAGTAATATATTAGAGAAATTTAAATAAAAAACTAACATTAATTGCTTGTGGCTGTTGTTTAGTCGGACAAACTTCGTAAATGATGTGGTAATCTTTTTGACCGTAAAATTATTTGTTTCTGAAACTCGGTACTGCGATTTTCGCCGTGTGGCGTTATCACATGGAAAAAAATGTAAATAATGTATCATTACACCACGTAATATTACGGATGCGGGCAAAAATTAGGCAGTATAACAGCAATATATTTACACTGCGAATTAAAAGAAGATGCACACAGACGATCGCGATTAGGAAGACGTTGCTATAGAACCTCAGCACACAACACCACCTAAGAATCAAAACAAATATGGAGGACTGTAAAGCGTAAATAATCCAATAAGAAAGCGAGTTGAAAAATCGCAGCGCTCTGTGTGGTCTGGCAGCGAACTAACATCGTGTTACCGGAAATCCCGATATGAATTTCACCCCCCCCTGACCGCCAGCGACTGTCGCTTTCGTGTGCTGCCGCATACTCTGAAGATCTCTTCTTTATCACTGGCGTATTCTTTTGCAGAGTACTGCAGTCCTGTTTGGCTTAACAGCAGCCACACTTCCAAAGTGGACATCGAACTAAATAACACCATGAGGATCATATCCGGGACCATAAAATCGACCCCACTGGCCTGGCTCTCCATTCTCTGTGCAATATAGCTCCACCACATCTCAGACGGCAAGCTGCGTTAGTCAATGAGTGGAATAAAATTTCCGGCAATATTAATCTTCCTATCCACCAAGACACTACTCCGAACAATCATCGCCTGAGATCCAGAAGACCACCATGGAGAACAGCTCAAAACCTTATATCCATCCCTTTCGATGCCATGACAACCTGGAAAAATGATTCGTCCAATTCTGGCCTAGTCAGGAATCATAGGGAAATATCCCCTGGCAGAAATGTACCTGGTACAGACCTGCCAAGAAGAACATGGGTCACACTCAACAGACTCCGCACAGGCCATGGCAGAAGTGGAGAGATGCTCTTCAGATGGGGCATGCGAGATACTCCCCAGTGTGACTGTGGACATCCTGAACAAACGACCCAGCACATCATCCTGGAATGCCCAAAACGTGCATTCACAGGAACTACTGGAGAACTATATGAAGCCTCCCCTAAAGCCGTCGAGTGGATGGAAAAGCTGGACATAGAACTGTAACATAATTTTGTAGTTTGTTTTTGTTTGCTTACTAAGTTGTTAATTTTATTTCAAATGCCATTGTATATATTTATATGTATGTATGTAAGTATGTAAACCATTTATACTTGAAAACCACATACGCTAAATAAATAAGCGCGGACAAAGTTGGCCACTGCCGAGCTCTACTGGAAACCGGCCCTATCACGCTGGGCTATTTGCGCGCGTTACTCGGTTCGGGGCACTATCGGCGTATTATTTATTTAACGGGCCCGAACGGAGTCTGCCTTTCCGAAAGAGGCCTCTCGCGCGTAGGCGCGATACACCTGCCGCCGCCGCCTCTTCTGGCGCGGCGCTGCGATCCGCGCCTCCGCGGAAGCCAGCTGCGACGCAACTTTGACAATTGGTCGCTGGTGCTCGCGAGTGTTTGGTCCAAGTTTGTGGGACGCGGGGCAGCTGCGTCGCCGGCAGGAGGGGGAGGGGTAGGGGTAGGCCATCGACCGGTAGCGGCGGCGGAGGGGAGGGGGCGTGCTGGCTGTCTGGCAGACGCGGCCGCAGCCCCAGTGCTCCACTGCCGCAGGCGCCGCCAACACCTGCTGCCGCGCTCGGTCTGCCGCGCGTCCGCGACCCACGACACGCGTGCCCGCCGACGCGACGTCCGACTGCCGCGCGCCGGTCTCGCCACCACCTGCCACACACGTTCACTTGTTTTCCTTTACAGGTAGCCGCCCCGTGTCGGTACAACCGCGACATTTCTGTGCTGCGTGAATTTCACACCATTTTTTTTTAAATTAAACTTCCACAGCTGTTCCTCTCTCTCTCACTTCCCTCTCGGATATAGCACCGTTCCGGGAATCGATCTCTACACAGAATTATTTCCGTAATTGTTTTTTGTCAATCTAAATTTTGCTGTTAATCATTGAATCTTATAATACTGAACACCACCCGCCATCCCATTCTCAGGTGTGGAATCTGCGACATTTTTTCCCCTTTTGTATTTTATCTCAAATTCGCACTATTACATATTTCGTTATTATTATTATTATTATTATTATTATTACAAGGGTCTACCGACAGCAAAACACTGTCATTCTCCTTTTCACCGAAACATATTTCACTGCAGTTGCAGGTATCATCGACGGATCTTTAATTTACGTACAGTAATGTGCATTGATTTCATACTTTGTTACCTACTTGTTATTACATTTCACTTTCACATAACTTATTTCTAAGTGATAAAACACAGGACAAAAACATCAAACTTTATGTCATCAATAATAAAACTGCTTCGGATTCATATCTGAGCTGCTTTAATAGTGACAAGATTGAGGAGAGAGCTTCTGCAGCTCACAAGTTTCACGCCATACAACGCTACCTACGTCAATTTTGGTATTTCAGTTTTCATACGTTGTTCGTTTGGGTCTTCCTTCACAGTTTGTATCCTCAAATGTGATCGTGTCCTCATTCAGTATACAACAATGAAGACACTATCAAATTTTCAGATCACAAACTGAAGGAATCCTACACAAAAAATGTAGGCAAACTAAAATACGACAACTTGTAAAAACAAGGAATAAAACCCCCACTGATGATGCTGCAACTGCAGTGAAACATGTTTGGCCAAAATTAAAATTAATAGTGTTTCGTTCAAGGCAGACTCCAACAATAATAATAAAAAACATTAGTTGTTAAGCAAACACGCATCACAAGAACTTGAACATCAAGGTGATTCGGAGTACTACAATTTTTTTTTTCTGGTGACAAGTTTCGAACGTTATGAAACTAGCTTATAGAAAACATAAAAATATTACAGTGATGCATGTAACCATATTTATATACAGTTACGTGACAGATGTGCATTTCTTTCACATTTGAGTGTTACATACTTGTCATTAAATCAAACAGTGATACACCTTATTCGTAAGAGCTAAATTATAGGGTGTTTCAAGAGGACCAGTCAATATTTGAGGTTGTTGTAGTAGAGACGATTACAAATAAAAGTGCCATAAAACATGCGTTCAGTTTCTATTGAGACGGAGATAAAGCTGTATGTAACCCAAATAATGTTAAATCAAAGGCCAATGACAACACTTTCACTGATTGCTGCGTCGGTTCATGGTGAAATGTTGTCATACTTAATTAAAAGAACATTTATTGCATATTGTACAAGTTTATTTTATTTACTTAATCACTATGATGATATTCTACCAAGAACGGACAGAAAAATCAGTAAAAATGTCATCATTTGCCTTGGCTTTAAGTTCGTTTGGGTTACATACTAACAGCTGTATGTGTGTATTCATCAGAAATAGGACACATTTTATGACATTTTTATTCCAATTCGACTATACTACTTCGTCCTAAAATATTTCTCCTCAAACACCTTGTACATTCAGTGCTATTGTCATTGATAATAAAACTGCTTCGGCTTCATAGCTCTGCTATTTTAATATGCTGAAGTTGACGAAACAGTGACATGCATTCTTAGGCGCCACCAGCGCCTAGTGTAATTTATTTTAAAGCGATCTTCAGTATTGTTAACAGACCATCAAAGCCAATTACTGGATGTCCAAGGTACATCTGATCGAAATAGAAAAACATATGTAAGTGAGAATTGTAATCAGTATCATTTGCTACATGATATTAATGTATTGTGTATTTTCTTTACAATACATCGCTACGGCTGTTAAAAATTCGTCATTGAGAACTCACGACCGGTTTTGCAAGATGAATTTGCAACATTAGGTGATTATTCATTCAAGTCATAACCATATATTACATGCAGTTGGAACTAGCCTATCCCCATCACTTATCTCGAGGTGTAACCAACTTTTCATTTAAAACCATCTATAAAATCCCTTTTGTCCAAAGAGTGGGGCTCCGTCAACTGTGAATTAAAAACTTAATAAAACCCATTCTATACCTCCGGAGGAGACAACTAGGAAAGGAAGCGTTGTTGTTGCCGGCATCATTTAGTATTGTCAGTCCGAGTTGTGGCGTGGGTAGTGGTTAGTACAGATGTTGGCCACCGGCGTTACATGCCACGCGTGGAAAGGCGAGCGAATGAGTTTGGTGTTTAATACATAGAATTACAACTCAAAGTACTGAAGTGTTCCTTAATTACACTAGTAGCGTTTTCTGGCGTGAAACTTGTGAGCTGCAGAAGCTCTCTCCTCAATTCTGTCACTATTAAAGCAGCTCGGATATGAAGCCGAAGCAGTTTTATTATTGATGACCTAAAGTTTGATGTCTTTGTCCTGTGTTTTAGCACTTACGAATAAGTTATGTGAAAGTGAAATTTAATAACAAGTGGGTAACAAAGTATGAAATCAATGCACATATGTCACATCACTGTATGTTTATTGTATTTCTGTAACACTGGGACATATATATGTTTTCGTAGGTTGATTTGATAATGGGTGAAACTGATCACCGGGCACAAAATAAAATTTTAGCAGTGCGACATCGACAGAAAATGTTAAATAAAGGAATACAATCGTAGGCGTTTGTTAGATAATGCGTATGAAAAATTCCATAAAGTGGAGGAAAACAATTTGATAACGAAGTTCAGAGCAGGCTTGCGATTGTCGAATCGAGCAAAATTTGACAGACAGCCATAATCGTAGCTCGTAAACGCACCGTTGTGGCCTTATAGCCACAGAACGGCAACCAATCAGCGACGAGCTCTTGGAAGAATTGATTGCAAGAATTTTAGAGGCGGCATTCGACAATCATTCGCCAGGAATTTTCTAGAGGGTGCGCCGATGTCTATTTTGGAGGCAGGAAATCTGAACATGTACTGATAAAAATTCGATTTGAAAAAAAAAAAGTGTCTTAAATATTTGTCTCTTTCCTTCATAAGCATTGTCTTAATTCACAGTTACTGATTTAATTTACGTGTCAGAATAAAACTTCAAGCACTTCTGTCTGCACATTAGCATAAATTCAAATAATGGGCGTTTAAATTTAATAACGTAGCACCTTACTGTCCCACATGTTGACTGCCTCAACTTATCATCGTAACAAATTAACGGCATTACGCCACTTTCAGTGCGATTAATGTAATGGCCAAGGCCAACCTGTAGACTACTCACGATTGATACCCTTGACCTCGAACTCTAGGAATCGCAAGAAATCTTGATTAGAATAATACATCACAAAAGGAAAAACAATGGTCTGTATCGTTCCCATGCAAAACGTTGCATTCAGCAAGTCACATTTTAATAGGGAGAAACAAAGTAACCTAATATCAGTACCATATGAATACCTAATTCTATGAAGTCAGTGTTTCGTTACTTTTTTCTATTAACAGTGCCAAAACCTCCTTTGTTAAACTCATAACAACAGCGCAGAACACATATCGTACACACCTCATAGTGCGTTATAGCGTAGATGCGGGATTTCGATTAAATCGTTAAAACGAAGTGGAAGATATACGCGGTTGTGGTTTGCAGTAGAGTGTATGCAGCAAAATTTAAGCGTGTGATGCAGTATACTCGGCGAAAAGCAGGTCATGACATCGACAGACCCGTATCAATATCTTCACTCGAAAATATAATTAGTGCGGCTTTTAATATTGGACTTTTTGAATGCCAAAATGATTTTGTATGTAAAAATGGCGCTTCAGTGAGTCGTACATATTGTTCTCGTCCACTTTGTTTTAACCACTTCATCGAAATCCCGCATCTGCAATGTAAGCAGTATCCAGTGTATGGGGTGTGTGTTTTCGGCAGCTACAATTAATTTACGCAGAGGGTTTTTGGCACTTTTAATTGAAAATTTAATGATAAAGTGACGTCTCTAAATTAAGTATAATTTCTCTCTTTCGATATCGAAATATTGTTACTTTGACACAATTTTCTTCCTTCGGAACATCCACAACCGTCCATCTTTCATGTTTAATAATTGGGTCCGCAACATTTGTTAATTTTAAATTTCTTTTTTTATTTATCTGCACTACCCGAGTTTTGAGACCGATATCTAATCATAAGCTGCGCTGCAAATCGCAATCAAATAGTGACGTCTGTCATATAATAAAATGCATACCCTAAATCTTCACTAAAATTATTCAGTACAAAGGGGTATACGTACTTATTGAGTCCGTATAACTGTTACATGTAGGAAAATATTAAAATAGTGAGTCCCTGGTACATGGAACAAGCCGCGAGGTACTGTAGGCAACTGGATTGCAACATAGCCACTCACAAGGCAGGGTCTGCATGTAAAGCATTAAGTGCCATAAATTAAGAAGCGGAACATCGAAAGGATATAAAATCGGAACTGTTAATAATAGAAAAGGTTTCTGCATATTCGACGCGCCTAACCATACCGAAGCAAAAATGTAAGCACCATGTAGATTGCAACGTACCGAAGCACCCGAGCACCGTAATTGTAATTTGTAGATGCACTTGATAATGAGATATCGGTCTCTAAACTGGGGTAGTGCATAGAAATAGAAAAAAAGTTTAAAATTAACGACTGTTGCGGATCCAGTTATTAATTTGTTTTTCTCTAAACCACTTGGGTTAGAATGCAATGTATTACGTAGAAATGCACAGACCACTGTTTTTATTTTATGATCGAGTGTTATTCTAAGAATGGTTTAATGCAGTTCCAAACGCTGAGTTCAAACGTATCACTTGTCAGTAAACATAAAAGAAAATTTACGTCTAACATAATCAACCAATCATAGGATTTTGGACTCTCGGCGGTTCACAACCTTTTTTTTTAGACCAGGGACCATAAGTTTCAACAAAAACAAATCGTGTCGATCAAAAAATAAACTTTAACGAAAACTTTTAACATATTAGTTACACTCAAAATACCCCGTATCAACAGTACTGTTGTTGTTGTTAACTGGTTTGATGCAGCTCTCCATGCTACCCTGTCCTGTGCAAGTCTCTTCATCTGAGAATACGTTCGGCAACCTACATCCTTTTGTATCTGCTTATTGTATTCGTCCCTCTGTCTCCCTTTACGATTTTTACCCCACACGCTTCCTTCCAATGCTAAGTTGACAATTCCTTGATGTCTCAGAATGTGTCCAACCAATCTATCCCGTCTCTTAGTCAGGATATGCCAGAAACTCCTTTTCTCCCCGAATCGGTTAAGCACCTCCTCGTTAGTTACGTGATCTACCCATCTAATTTTCATCATTCGTCTGTCGCACCAAATTTCAAAAGCTTCTATCATCCTTTTATCTGAACTCCTTATCGTCCACGTTTCACTCCCATACAATGCTACACTCCAGACAAATGCTTTCAGAAAGGACTTCCTAACATTTAACTTAATATTGGATCTTAACAAATTTCGCTTCTTTAGAAACGCATTTCTTCCCAAAGCCATTCTGCATTTTAAATCTTCTTTACTTCGGCCTTCAGAAGTTATCTTGCTACCCAAATAAAAAAATTCATCTACTACGTTTATTGTCTCATTACCTAATCTAATTCCTTCAGCATCGCCTGATTTTCTGACATTTCATTCCATTACCTTCGTTTTGCTCTTGTTAATGTTCATCTTATATCTTCCTTTCAAGACACTGTCCATCCCACTCAATTGCTCTTCCAGATCTTTTGCGGTCTCTTACAGAATACTATGTCATCAACAAACCGCAATGTTTTTATTTCTTCTCCCTGCACTTTAATGCCCTCTACAGATTTCTCCTTCCATTCCTTCACTGCCTGTGCAATGTACAGATTGAACAACATTGGGGAAAGGCTACAACCCTGTCTTACTCCCTTCCCAACCTCTGCATCCTTTCTTGCCCTTCGACTCTAATAACCGGTGTCTGGTTTTTGTACAGGTTGAATATAAATTTTTGCTCCCTATATTTTACCCATGTTACCTTCAGAATTTGGAAGAGTGTATTTCAGTCGACATTGTCAAAAGCTTTCTCCAAATCGACAAACGCTAAAAACGTAGTTCTCCCTTTCCTTAGCCTATCTTCTAAGATAAGTCGTAATGTGAGTATTGCCTCCCGTGTTCCTACATTTCTCCTAAATCCAAACTGATCTTCCTCAAGGTCGGATTCCACCAGTTTTTCTATTCGTCTGTAAATAATTCGTGTTAGTATTTTCCAACCATGTCTTATTAAACTGATAGTTCTGTCATTTTCACACTTGTCTGCACTTGCTTTCTTTGGAATTGGAATTACAAAAATGTTTGTATAGTCTATGGGACTTAACTACGGGGTTATCAGTCCCTAAACTTACAAACTACTTATGAACTACTTACGAACTAGGACGGCACAAATATCCATGCCCGAGGGGGGATTCGAACCCCCGACCGTAGTGGCCGTGCAGACCGTGACTGGAGCGCCTTAGTCTCCTTGGCCACCGCGGCTGGCAATTGGAATTACGATATTCTTCTTGAAGTTGGAGGGTATTTCCCCTGTTTCATACAAATTGCTTACCAGGTGGAACAATTTTTTCATGACTGGCTCTCCTAATGATATCAGCAGTTCAGACGGAATATCATCTACTCCAAGGGCCTTGTTTCTACTCAGATCTTTCAGAGCTGTGTCAAATTCTTCTCGCAGTATCATATCTCCTATCTCATCTTCCTCCACTTCGTCTTCCATTCCTAGAATACTGCCTTCAAGTTTATTTCCTTTGTATAGGCCCTCTATATATTCCTTCCACAGTTCAGCTTTCTCCTCTTTGCTTAGTACTGGTTTTCCTTCTGAGTTCTTGATATTCATACAGCTGCTTTTCTTGTCTCCAGATATCTCTCTTATTTTCCTGTAGGCGGTATCTATCTTTCCCCTAGTTATGCATTCTTCTATGGTTCTGCATTTGTCCACTAGCCACTCCTGCTTAGCCAGGCTGCACTTGCTGCCAATCTCATTTTTCAGACGTTTGTACTGCCTTTTTCCTGTTTCACTTGCTGAATTTTTATATTTTCTCCTCTCATCAATTAAGTTCAGTATATCCTGTGTTATCCAGGGATTTCTAGTAGACCTTGTCTTTCTGCCTGTATGGTCCCCTGCAGCCTTCACTACCCTATCTCTCAGAGCTACCCAATCTTCTTCTACCGTATTCCTTTCCCCCGTTTCATCCAATCCTTGCCTAATGCTTGTAATAAAAAATCCAGTGATTGAGCACGTAAGAAGGAATTATCGATTAAATTGATAGAAGTATGGAAGTTTATATCTTTCGCGGACCACTTATTCGCGTTACACAGGTTGGAAACCCCTGATTTAAATGATGAACTGAAACCACCATTTTCAGCTCACCTAGTGTCTGCGCTATTTGGGAAAAAGGTGTTAGCTGGGGCAAGTTCCTATACATACCCTACAGCGCTCGTCGCCGATAGGTTGCCGCTCCATGGCCGCAACTCCATAACGCTGCATTTCTGATGTACGGTTAATTAGCAGTTTTTTTTATTCGATATTGCGTACCCTGCTCTGATTATTATCACAGTGTGTATTAGGGACATTTTTATTTGTAGCAGTACCATTACCCTTAACAATTTGGTGAAGTTTCAAACAATTCGTCTCTGGTTACTATATGTGTTGCAGTACGACACTTTCCAGTTTAAAACTCCATTCTCCACAATTACATGCATTGGTTGCATTTGTTTCTGTTTCCTATCAGAAAATTTTGTTCTACGTAATTCCAGTATCTGCATTCGTACGTTTATGTTTCACTAACTTAACTGTTTCTCCATTTATTGGAAAACTCAAAATGTCTATTGTGATCTATTATTTGTAACTGTTGGCCAGTTTCAATAGTATCAATACGCTTTCGAGAAATGATGGATTTTTAAAGAACCACTCTCATTCTGCCGGTAATTTCTAAGTCTGGACCAACATGTTTCCAAATAAATTCTTGTTATCTGAGTTTAAATTATTTTACTCTGCAATCGGAATTCAAGCTTGGCTTGCAGATATTTTATTACACGTCCCTAACCGGAAGAGATACATAAATTCCATGAAGGTACTTAATGGACAATGTGTACAACGTAGTCACTCCTAATATATTCATAGCAATCCATCAGCAAAACATATTCCGCCTGTGCAAAAATGTTCGTGTCTGGAGTAGTAAAAGAAAAATAATGACAATGTTAAGGTGGTGCTTTAAATCTTTTACATAGTCTGACCTCTTCCCCACTCTCTTCCCCTACCCCCACCACCGCCACCTCCCTTGAGTACAACTCAAGTAAAGCGTTGTTGTTCACTTAGCACGTGACATTGGCTTGAAACTTGGTAGCATACAATTTTCATATGAATTTCTGCATTCAGGCGGTTTGTGTTATTATGGTATCAGAGGACTCCCCTTGTCATTTAAAGGAACCAAGCCGAAGTTATAACAGATTTAGTGGTTACTAGTATGTGAACGAGTTCCTAAAATGAACTGTTACCGATTTCATCACCTATTTTTGACATTTGGTGATCAGCGGACAAATCTCAATTGCATATGAAGGAGAGACGGAAATCGTCATTGGAAGGAAAACCAACTAATGTAGGGTAAGTGCATTTTAGATGATTAATATGAATTTAGAGTAGAAGAAAAGTGGTTCCTTTATTTCTACTCTCATTTCTAATCTCATTGTCTCTTATGCACTGACGTGACAGTGGTCATGGGATGCCTCCCAACATCGTGTCGGGCTCCTTTTGCCCGGAAAAGTGCAGCGACTCCACCGGAGACGGAAATCCCCTGCAGGATAACCCTGCAAGCGTCCTCTATGGCCGACCATAATTAGGAAAGTGCTACCGATGTGGGAATTTATCCATGAACGCACCCCCTCGGTTATGTGCTGTAAGTGTACGGTAGGATTCCTGTCGGGCCATTTGACTGGCAAAAATCATTCGCTGGAATTACCCACAATGTTCCTCGACCCAGTAGCGAGCATTTGTAACCCAGTGACGTGACTCATTGTCACGCATAAAAATTGCATTGTTGTTTGGGAACGTGAAGCCCATGGTCTCCAAGTAACCGAACATAACTATTTCCAGACAGTGATCGGTTCGGTTAGGCCAGAGAAATCAGTTTCGTGTGAAACCAACCCACACCATTATACTGTCCCCACAAACCTCCAATGTGTCTTGTTGATGAATCAAGTCCACGGCATTGTGGGGTCTACGCCACACTCGAACCCTAACAGCAGTTTGTATCAAATGAAATCGGGATTCATCCCACGGTGTTCCAGCACCACCACCTAGAGAGAAGGTCGCGGCGCTCTCGTGTGACGTCAGGCAGAGTAGGTTGCGTGCGCATCGCTGACTGGCTCGCTGCTTCGGCATAGTGGGCCGTGGCCCAGCGGCTACCCAGTCAGCTATGCTCGCGCAACCTACTCTGCCCGACGTCACACAAGAGCGCCGCGGCCTTCTCTCTAGGTGGTGTTGGTTCCAGTCGTCTATAGGTGAATCGATCAGGTCAGCAACCCAGGAGGGGCACTCAGGCCATGTCGTGCTGTTAGAAAACCATTCGGGTCTGCCGTAACCCACTAACGCGATATTGCGCCGCAATGCCCTGACATACGTTCACCGTACGTCCCACACTGATTCTGTGGTTATTTACGGTAGCGTTGTTTGTTGTCAGTGATAGCTCTATGCAATGTCAGTTACTCTTGGTAATTTAAGCGCAGAGAATCTTCCACTTCGGCTTCGATCTCCGTGATGATGGGTAATGCGTAAAATTTCGTATTCTGGGCACACTCTTGACACTGCGGCTCTCTGAATACATAGTTCCTTAACGATTTACTGAACGGATTGCGACATGCGTATACTTAGCGTTCAAAGTCTTTGAATCCCCGTCGTGCAGGCATAATCACGTCGGAAACCTCTTCACATGAATTACATGAGTAAAAGTAACAACTCTGCAATGCACAGCCCTTGTGTCCCTTTCATACGCAATACTACTGCGCGTTGTATTTGTGCATATTCCATGACTTTTGTCACGTCAGTGCATAAACTGCCTGTTATGTATGCAGAATAAATGGTCGTATATTAGTGTAACTTTATACAGATACTACCGTCAGCGAGGGTATACATTAGAGTTGTTATGTCATGTGAAAGGTAGAACGCTTACTTATTCGTGTCAGAGACATCCTAAAATACCTACATATTAATTTAAAAAGAAAAATTATACAGATGTAAAGAAGGGTTTCTACACATTCTTAGCCCAGAAGAGGGCTACGTCAATAACGTTTGGTTGTACCGCTTCATACTTCTTGGGGGTTTCTATGGTTGGCGGCTCACTTTTAATAACAAAAACTGTCACACATTCAAATAAAGAAGATCACTCTCAGGCTCTTCGTGGCACAGCAGGAAATTTTGCATATAAATTCATGCCAAGCTTCCAAAAGAAACACACGGTTTATTGCCCATTTAAACTTGACAACTGAAATGCATAGATACTACCAGAAAATAGACATACAAATATATCACAATTACAACGGAAAAAATATAACAGTTCAAAAGCATAACCCAACATCAACTTCCTATAACGAATGTAATAAATTTCTCATCTTCAGATGTCAGTGACTAGAGGCTCTACAGGTTGCCATACCACTCACGAAGCACAAAACAGTAAACAATGTTCATGCATTCTGTATGTACAACAATGGCAAGCATGGAGTAATTACTGAGGTGAAAAACAGTTTTTATTAACTTTTGCCATTTCTCAATGGTAAATCTTCAAAAATAAAGGCAAAATGTTAAGATAGGCAGAAAATACACCAACAGCAGTCTCACTAATATTCTTGAAGGGAATGCTTCTGTGAACTTCAATAGTGACCAATACAGTGTCGTGTGCACCATGGAGTCACTTATTACGTCTATTAATAAAGTTAGCATACAACTGGCCTTTGGATAATACAGACTAAATGATGTAGTCATCTCCTGCATAATGCCTAGTTTTACTATTTCTTCACACTTTTATAATAATGACCAATGCTTTCTTCCAGTACTTTCTATTATGTTAATAAACTCAAGAGATTAAATAAGGACTTAACATGTTTAACATTTGAAGTTGATGAAAAAAGCAACAAAAAGTACAATGAGAATGGAACATATTGAATCATACCATGGCACCTTCATAATTTAAGAGGAAAAATTTTAATATGAGTGCTGCAACAAAACGTTCTAAACAATAATCTGTGACATCCAGTAACAATTCCAAACATAAACATTGAGCAAGGTTCAATGTCATCTAAAGAAACTTGACATAAGCAACTGTTCACATATTCAAGATTTCACTGCATTTCTATACATTTTATGTCAGTCAGCTACCCTATCTTCAACAGTAACTGCCGGATTAGTCAACCAGTTTATTAACCTTCAATCATAAAGATATTGGTTATGATTAAAAAATCTACATTATGCTACAACATTTAGATATCACAACCCAACAGGTTCCTAATGATTTTAAGCTATAACGCTCTAAATGTCTGCAGAACGTAACAAAAAGTTCCAACAAAAACGGCACAGCAACAATTTACTCTTCTTTCTAAGACACACGAGTAGTACACCCAAGTCAATGAGCTTCAATAGACCGGTGCTTGGTAGTATGTTCCTATTGCACCTCTTGTCTGATTTGCTGAAAATGGTGGATCTTGATAAGCCCCATCAACATCCTGACTGGCAGGATATGAAGAATAGGGAGCACCTCCAGGAACAGAGCCTGGATCAGCTTTCTTAGCATGCATTGAACGCTGAAAAGCATACGCTGCTTTCGTTCGTGTTTAGTGTTCTTTACCAGGCGTCAGGCGTTAAATGACAGTATTGTTGAGTGACACTGATATACACAGGCACTCTTCTGAAGTGTTGTCATTAGCCCCTGAAAGAAATTATAGTAGCCTCATTGGAGATCTACATCTCGCCTGCTGGTCATGTCGTACACTAGTCAGTTTTGTGGTACAACTGGATGTGGGAGTACTTCGGTGTTGGTCTGGGGGTAGGCGTACTCGTCAAGTTTCCGTCGACCGTCACAAGAGAAGACCGCCGTACACCAAGCATATCGTGACTGCTGTGCATCTCCATCTCCCCTCAGAGATTAAGTGACTCCCACTGTCGCTCTGTGGCATCCCGTCGCAAATGTACAGAGAGTCGTAGTAGCTGAGCTAGGGGATTGTCTTGCGATGCCGGCCGCGGTGGCCGAGGGGACTAAGGCGCTCCAGTCACGGTCTGCACGGCCACTACGGTCAGGGGTTCGAATCCCCCTCGGGCATGGATATTTGTGTCGTCCTAGTTCGTAAGTAGTTGATAAGTAGTTTGTAAGTTTAGGGACTGATGACCCCGTAGTTAAGTCCCATAGACTATACAAACATTTGTATTGTCTTTCGATGCGACGGCTGCCTTTAAGGCTACAACGCAAACGGCTACCTTTGGAGTGTTGCCGTGATCGTGAAACACCGACTGACGATCAACAGCGGCGCGTTTTGGGCAGCGACAATATAGCTGTTCTGCGCTTCCTTGGATGCAAGTATGGCGGCGCCCTTCCCATTCCTCCAATGATTTGGATAGGTACTGCAGTGTACTCCTGATGTCATGATGTTGTGACATCGGGAATAACTTCTGGCCGCGGCCGGTAGTGACTGCAGTTTGTCACAGACATCCTGCATCTACAAGTCTTACCTGTCATGCGACAGTGCCTTTGAGCCATTTTTCAACGCGACAGTGCTCTTCCATACATGGGACCATTTTCTGTGAACTCTCTGCGTGTTCCTGAGATATTGTCGAGGTCAGCAAGATTCACGGATTGTTCCTCAGTAGGATATACGTGCGACCTGCCTGTATACTCCAGCCCAGTTCCAGTACGCAGGATATCAAATTCCAACATCTGTGAGACACCTTGACTCAGCAGAGGGCTCTACAGTTTTATGGACAACTTTCTCAAGCGAGGCGAGAGTGAGCTCATACTGCCAAGTACCTCATAAATCTAACTCGTATTAAAATCAGTGAATTAACATTATATAACATTTCATCTCATCAACTCTCTCTCGTTCTGGGAGCTTCTCTTTTTTGTGAGACAGTGTATATATAGGGAGACAATTATTGAACTTTCTGAAATGAAATCGTAATAACTTTGAACTGCTTGCGTTAGGACGTTAAAATTGCACGCTTCGGCGCTGGGCATGGTGGAAATTAGTGTTCGTACGCGCATGTGAATCTGGTTTGGTTTAGCCACGAAACCCGCTTTAATTTGGATGGATTCGTCAATAAGCAAAATTGCCACATTTTGGGGACGGAGAATCCCCATTTCGCAATCAAGAAGTCTACACCATCAATGAGTGACTGAGTGGTGTGATGGCTTGGTGACTACCAAACGGTACGTGAAGGCGTTTGAAGATGATTTCGTCTCCACTATCCAGAGTGACCCTGATTTCGACAAGATGCTGTTCATGCAAGACGTTGCCGGAAACCATCGAAGCACGAAAGTGTTTGATGTCCTGGAACAGCATTTTGGGGAACGCTTGATGGCTCTGGTGTCGCGTGGGGATAGCCGCGTGGTCTAAGGCATCATGCTACGGACTGGGCGCTTGCACCAGTCGGAGGTTCGAGTCCTCCTTAAGGCATATGTTTGTGTGTGTGTGTGTGTGTGTTTTTTGTCCTTTGTGTAAGTTAAAGTAGTCTAGAGACTGATGACCGTAGTAGTTCGGTCCAATAGGTTTACAAACATTCGATTTGAATTCTAGTTCTGGGGTGTCTACTGTATTAACGACAAGGTGTACAGCAATAACCCAAAAACCATTGCAGTGCTGAAAACAGCCATTCAGCAGATCATCGACAGCGTGGGTGTATTGAACATAAACGTTACACGCGCTTACAACAGCCAATCAAATCCGCTGTTGCAGAACTCTTGTCTTGTCACCGGTCATCGTATGGACTACAACAACACGGAGATTCTGGCATGCACTTCCACCTATTGGGAAGTGTTATTAAGGAAGCTGTTGAAATTAAACTTGCCAGCGACCTTATAAACAGAGATGGTGGCTTTTGTTTAAATGCTGCTTGCAATCCGGCACTGTCTCTCGTCAAAAAACAGAGGGACAAAAATAATACTGCGTCACCTGTTGATTAACAGTCACTATAGATATTTTTGATATTTGCTCATCTTTGGTTGTGTTGACTCTGCAGTGACTGTACTGTGTGTGTTATCTTCCTTGTTTACCCTTTTCAAACCGAGGTATTAAATACGCTTGCACATTGCTTCCTTGAGTGCAGTTGTGCCTTGAGAATGGCAGGGTGTCCTCCTATCGAAATATCGGCGATTGTCGACGACGTCACCCGGCAGCATACCCTTAGGTTGTTTGAATATTTTGCTATTCCTCTACGTCATATCATCGCCACTTAAGGCAGGCATGTTAACCGTATCATAACCTGAATCCGAATATCTCTAGTGACATGTACATGTTGAATAAAGTGTGTGCGCGTCATAGTTTTTAACTCATTTAAGTTTTGTTTCATATAGTTAAATAATTGTTGCCCTGTACCTTTTCAGTTGAGAAATTGCTTTGTTTTTTAAATTGTATTGGTAGAATAGATACTTGCTGAACTTCGTCATTCCATGCGTTAAACAAGTGAAATTCCTCGTGAAAAGCTCATGTAGAACTAGCATTAACAATTGTCATGGTACTGGATGTAAAAAAAAAAAAAAAAGTTATTTTATAACACACTCAGCCAGGTGCATTTCTGCGGCTACGTTTGCGCGTTGGCTGCGCATAACGCCATCTAGTCTTCTCAGCAGGAACTACGTGATGGACGCCAGCTGCTCGGGGCTCTGCTCCCGCTCAGGCAGGAGGCTCCGAGAGCGCGGCTCGCTCACTGCCCACCTCTGCCTTAAGGAAAGAGGGAGAGGAGTCCAACCGAATCTCGTCCAATCTCACATTGTGGTGAAGTGGGGGGCCTCTCGGTAAATATAAAGTTTTTTTTCCGCAAGCAATATGTAAATTTGCGAAAAAAAGGATTAAATTAAGTGAACATGTTCTCCCCTAAAATACGGGTAAATTCTTCAAAGTTATGTTTATCGCGGCTAAGCGAACGCCAGATGGCAGCACAGTAGTCTTAAACAAAAATAATTAAGCAAATTATGTATTTACACTAAAAATACGCATTTAGAAAACCTCACGTGACATTTGGGTGGAGGGGGGGGGGTGCAACCAAATCATATGTCATCTCACCAAAGAAGGAGGGTCATACAAACGCTAGAACCTCACGTAATTAATGGACGCCCGCTACTAAAGAAAGGAGGAAACTATTACAGGTTTCTTTTTTTAGCATACTTACTGTGCTATACTATTCGTAGATGGAGTTGTTTAAATTTTTACTTTTTTATAAAAATGTTTGTAAATCTGAGGTACTTAACTACGTTGGTCATTAGTCTCTAGGCTTACAAACTACTTAATCTAACTTATGCTCAGGACAACACGAACATCCGTGCCTGAGGGAGGACTCGAACCCCCGACGACGAACGGCCGCACGCGTTGCAGCCAGGCGCCTTAGTGTGCAGGACTGTTCTGCCGCGACGGATGGAATTTATGATGAAGTCGTCAAACACATTGGGATGATATTACCCCTGTATCTCCTGTCATTGAATCGAACCGGTACTGATTGCGTATTCTGGGATTTGTAATCAGAACTTCAACACCTTTAGTGATGCTACAGGACTGCCACAGAAGGTCATGTTCGGCTACGAACCCTCTGAGGCGTAGCCTGAAATATTTCGCACACCTGTTGTCGGATTACACTATTTGAGCACTGGTCCAGTAATGGAATGATCTCCACAGGTCTCCTAGTGAGGCGAACTTGTTGAGCATACTTACAATTTGGAAATTCAAGGAATATACATGATGCTTATTGCACCGTCATTCATCATTTCAGTAAGACGACAATACAGTGTTTTAAGAGGCGTAAAGAAGTCAGTGTTATTAACTAATATTAGGAGGAAAAACTAACGCTTTACAGATGACTAGTCGACATGTAGCGATCGTCTATCGCCTTTTTCATGATTGTATATAAGCGATGAGAATGGTAATTATCGGGAAGTAGTGCTACTAAGCCTGATATGTGCCGCAAAGTAGGTAGTTATTGAAACAGAACGTTTCAGCCTCACTACCAGTTACAAGTCGTAGAAATTTGTTCCAGACTGGGAATCGAACCCGAATTTTCGGCATTTCGGAAATGGTTGCCATACTGTCTCACCCACCCGAACATGTTTATCTTCCTACCCCAATACTAAACTTGTCGCACCCTGCTACTACAATGTGCCCATCCATTTCCCACGAGCATAACAGAAATGATTTTCAGACACCTTCTGAAAGTTTCACACGTACATTTTGAAGTCAGTAAAAACTTTATACATCACGTCCGTACAGTGCGTCTACAATCTGCAATTGTACATAGACAGCAGAAGACTCTCTCTATTCAGATATTTTGTGACAGATGAACAATCTACTCTTCATTTGTTTCAAATATATGCTTAATAATCATGGAAGTAATCTTTATATCAATAGCTGGGATTAGCAAAATAAAATGGGACATATTGAATTTACGAAATATATATATATATATATATATATATATATATATATATATATTACGACCTATAAATTAAGAAATAAATTAATTCTCCCACTCCTTTTCACATTCCTCACTCCTAACTCATGTATCGTCACACATGCCTAGACTCGGACTTCATGGCTACAGCCTGTCATAATGCTATCCATATAACTGCAAAATAGTTAATTGTTGGAAATCGACAGATATCTTTCATTAATGTAAACAGCACCAGCTCGTAAAAACTTCTGACACTGTCGAACATCGGTCTGAGCTCATTAATTACAACGGTACATAATATTTTGGTGTATTCTTACCAATGTATGCAGGCTGCTTCATATGCAACATTTTAAATTCCATAAAGACAGAAGAAGGTCACTGTCTAGTGTTCAGAGCGCAAAGGAAAGACAGTCACGGGCAAAGTAAGTTTGTGTCTCGACCCCGAGAACCCACACTCGTTGACGAAGCTTAAGTGGGACATGTAACACGAGATATGAAGTGTAGCTCTTAAAGATCCAACGTGATGCGCTTGAAGCTACCTAGACAAAATTAAGCGCGTGTTAAGCAGTCGTTGACTGTCCCAGCCTACGAGTTGAGGGCTAATTTGTTATCAGTTCACTGTGGCATTAGTACCTCAGGGGGCAGATCAACTGTATATCTATCAAATCGCATGTAGATACGGCGAGTTTTGTCGTTTGTGTGACTTTCGAAGGTAATGCAGGCTACATATATAGAAAATGGAGAACTTTTTTTTAAAGTAAATAATTTAAAATATATATATCGTTTTTGTCTAGTGGCAAAAGGAATCATACGTCGGCTCAATGTTCGAGATATGTCACTCTGCGATGACGGCGAAAATAGTTAATAGTTTTGTTGAAATGAAATGATCGTATAGCATTGCTGGCCGGGAGACCAAATCTGGGTTGTAAAATAAATTAGACGACAGCTTATGCACAACGTATGTCATGTGTGAAGACCAGCAAGCGTTGGTGTTTTTGTGGACCGAGAGTGAAACGCAGATCGTCGATTCCGGTAAAACTATCGCTACACATTTGATATTTTTTGTTATTTAGTCTCTGCCCACTGTACGCCTCCAGTCAGTTACCGTGCAGTTTGTGTGATGTTTGTGGGATTATCGATTAGCCTGGCAACAAAATGTTCAAATGTTTGTTAAGCTTATGGGACTTAACTACGGGGTCATCAGTCCCTAAACTTACATACTACTTATGAACTACCTTATACTAAAGACGGCACAAATATCCATGCCCGAGGGGGAATTCGAACCCCCGACCGTAGTGGTCGTGCAGACCGTGACTGAAGCGCCTCAGTCTCCTCGGCCACCGCGGCCGGCGCCTGGCAACATCTCGTGTAATGTGACATGTACCGTGTAGTGTTATGTGCTATATCACGTGGTGACACTTCGTGTTGTGATCGGACACGTGACATGTTGTAATGTGACACGTGACATGTCATACAGTACTCCCACGAATTACACTAAAATAGAATAATGTGACAACGTTATAAATGTTCAGATGTTTATAGAGGTTATGGGACTTAACTACGGGGTCATCAGTCCCTAAACTTACAAACGACTTATGAACTAACATATACTTAAAGACTGCACAAATATCCCCGCCCGAGGGGAGATTCCAACCCCGACCGTAGTGGCCGTGTAGACCGTGACAGGCGCGCCTCAGACTGCTCGGCCACCGTGGCCGGCACAATGTTATACATAGCTATAAACAAATTTAGTGCTCCGTGTCCATCATACAATGCTTCTTTTTCCATAGCACATTGTGTTATGTTACATCATTTGTGACAGAATTTCATGTAAAATTATGCACTGACAAGTAAAGTAACACGTCATATTTGGCTGATACGATACTACGACAGAAAAAAAAGTGTTGACTTATGCATTGTTTGCTACCCTTGTGAAGTTCGGGCGGGTTGCTAGTAACTAAATAAATATAAAACGGTGGCGATGTAGAAACTGGTGTAAAAAGAAGTGTGACGGTTCGAATGTACTTATATGACTTTTTTTCTCCGTTTGATACTACTGCCTCTACTGCATCGTTCATGAAATATAATTACAACAGAACTACAATTAATGTTGATCGCCGCGATTAAGAGAGTAAGGATTTTTCAAATGTTCAAATGTTTGTTGAGTTTATGGGACTTAACTACGGAGTCATCAGTCCCTAAACTTACAAACTACTTATTAATTAGCTAATACTAAGGACGGCACAAATATCCATGCCCGAGGGGGGGATTCGAACCCTCGAACGTAGTGGCCGTGCAGACCGTGACTGGCGCGCCGCAGACCCCTCGACGGCCGGCCAATAAGGATTTTTGTTAAAATTTTGATCATAGAAAAATCGTATAAAAATCTGAGCAAATAATTTAGACAAAGGTGGATGAAATTAACACACGAAATGACTAAATACAATGAAATGGCGGAGTACAGATTGGGGTTGAGGCAACACACAAAAATAACGTTTCAGAGGAAACTTACGGAAAGTACCTATTGAAGCACTTTCTGGCAATCTTGATCACAGCAGCTGATAATATTAAGCTGTTGATAGGCTTAGAGAAAGTTTATGATAGTTTCCGCAATAAATTAATGTTCAGACCGTTCACCTGGCATGTCATTGTTGCCGGACCGTGTACAAAAGTTTGATAAAGAAAAACCATCGGAATTTGCGAAACTGTTAATACAGATGCACGTTCTAAAAGGAAAATGGTGATGATTCAAAGTAACTGATAGGGATTTAACTATGGAAATACGCGAAGCAAAAGTGAAGGCGCCTGAACACCATGTTACGACGGAATATCTAGAAGCTGAAAACCTCAAAGAAAATAAATAATTAAGAAAGGAAGGGACATTATTAAATGAAAGCAAGGTGGAGACTTTGCTCTTGTCAAAAGGAGGGTGTATTTTAAAATAATTAACAGCCTCGAAGAAGAGTGTGTGATCGCGGTTCCGTCCTCTCGGGTCGGCGGAAGAAACGGAAGAGAGCAAAACAAAACTTAGATAAAATATTACGACAAGGAGGGAACGACGACGACTAGCGTCGATGATCGATAAAAAATTTCAATTTAATTATGTATCGTTACACACACCTCTGCATTACTTACAATAATGTCTGTTTACAGAGCGTTCGTCTGTCTAGGTTTGCCGTTATAAAATAGAGCGGAGCCCGGGACAGAGTTTAATTTCTAAACTACCGTCAGCTTTGATCTCTGGTCGCCGATGTCTACGCAGTCGACCCCTAGACTGTGGGCAGGACAGCGAGCGAGGTGGCGCAGTGGTAACAGACTGGAAGGACGGCGGTTCAAACCCGCCCTCGCCAGATTCAGGTTTTACGTGATCGGCCTAAAACATTCCAGGCAAATGGCGCAATGGTTACTTTCTTCTTTTTTCAATTCTTTATTATTATACCTTCTATACAACCCATCACCTAATACATTAATGGGTCCTATTTTCTACATTTGTGAGTACAATGTTTGTTTACTTGACTTTGCAAAATTAATCTACATTTAAACTTAATGTGTGACTACCATGGTTTCCTTAGTTACTATTATCTACGGGGACTTGGGGGGGGGGGGCGTTAAACTACTGCCTGCAGTGTCACAGGTGTGCCAGTGTTTTATAAACCTACGGTGCGGCCTGTGTGTCTCTCGAGCGAATCTCAGGAGACGTGCCCCTGGCACTGAGCAGGCCTTACTCACTGCAGGTGCAAGGGTGTTGTGCATGAGGGTTAGTATCTTCTTATGTCGTCTTTATCTCCATCAATCTGCTCGTAAAAGTTACCATTAAACTGGAAATAAGATGACGTCAGTACATGTTCAAATAAGGCGGTCAAGGATATCACAGCCTTATTTGAACATGTACTGACGTCATCTTATTTCCAGTTTAATGGTGACTTTTTATGAGCAGATTGACGGAGTTGCTAAGGGAAGCCCTCTATCCCCTCTGGTAGCGAATTTCTTCATGGAAGATTTCGAGGACAAGGCTCTGGACTCGGCAAGTTTTAAACCAACGCTCTTTTGGAGATAAGTGGATGACACGTTTATAGTATGGCCTCACGGAAAGGATGAGTTACATCGATTTTTTGACCATCCACGGTAATATCAAATTTACTATGGAAATGGAAAACGATGGATGCCTCCCTTTTTTTGGATGTACTCGTTCATCGAAAAGCTGATGGTACATTAGGACATGCAGTATATCGAAAACCAACCCATACGAATCTGTATTTAGATGCCAGTAGCTGCCATCATCCCTCACAAACCGCAGGGGTCCTGAAGACATTGGTGCACAGAGCACATTGTATATCAGACGATGACAACTTGCAGGAAGAGCTCACACACCTGAAGAGCATTTTCAAAAGCAAATCGATATTCGCAGCAACAGATTCGCAGAGCATTCGATGTGAGTCCAAGAATGCAAGCACCAGACGTGGAAGAAGAAGAAGACAAAAATAATAGTTATAAATCAAGAGCCTTCTTACCCTACGTGGGCGCTCTTTCGTCAAAGATAAGCTGCATTCTCGTCAAACATCGTGTTAAGGTTATCTTCAGGCCACCTGTGAAGATTGAAACCTTACTCGGGTCAGTAAAGGATGATTTGTTGCTTCGCAAGTCAGTGTGTACCAGATCCCTTGCGGAAATTTTTATAATTCATATATAGGCCAGACAACACGCACTGTTCACGAGAGATTTTGACACGCATATCTTTTGAGATGCTATGTTTAAGGAAGTGTTGAAATTAGACTGGCCAACAACTTAATAAATAGAGATAAAGGTTTTAATTTAGACAAAGCTTGGAACCCTGCACTTGGAGTAGTGAAATTGCAGAGAAGACGTGAAGGTGTTGCCGCCGCCGAGCATATATCGATAAGTGAATACCGGAGCGCTTCCGCCACGGGGGGCGCACGCGTGTGAGTATTTCGATATGCAGTAAACCACCATCTGTGACACGCACGCGCATTGCCACCGCGATCAGGCTTATAAGGCTGCGCCCGGCACCTCGTCGAGTCTTCGACTTACTCTGAAGATCGCCGGACGGTACGCGGCCGAAATATCAGCGGAAGAAGTGAATTTTGCGCGGATGTATTCCCGAAATCTAATGGACTAAGGAGAGTGCCGTCTAGTAAAGTGGGCGCTACGCTGCGCAGTGATTGCAACAAAGACGGCTTTTTTTTATCATTTGTAGTTCGAATTAATCTGTGAAAATTGCAGACAGTATTTCTAACATGCTACAGAATTAGATGGAGGCAATTTTTTTTTATCATTTCCGACCACTTTTGCCTACGTCCCCCCTTAAGACAGGCTGTTCCAGCTCGCGCACTCGTCCGCGAGCTATGGAGCCGGCCGAGGTGACTGAGGCGCTCGAGTCACGGTCAGCACGGCCACTACGGTCGGGGGTTCGAATCCCCCCTCGGGCATGGATATTTGTGCCGTCCTAGTTCATAAGTAGTTTGTAAGTTTAGGGACTGATGACCCCGTAGTTAAGTCCCATAAGCTTAACAAACATTTGAACATTTGAACATTCTTGAGCTATGGAGCGCTCATTTGCTCGCGGGGCACTGCTTCTCGGCCGTGAACTGTTGTCGCATGGGGCACACGGCTACGGCGAACGTAGCCTAAGTGCAAGTGAAGCAGCCGGATGGGCTGTGATGTCACGAGACTCTGCCACCTACATTCCAGTTCCCGCAACGGATACAATTATGTTTGAAAGAGCTATAACTGAAAATGACTTTTCTCCATGGAAATGCCGGACACTTGGCGCCAGGTCCGTTCTGAAGGGTAATAATTTTTTTGTTATTATAATTAATATGAAGCTCGGCGAACCTGAATATCAATGATGTGGTTTCATGACTGGAATTTAATAAAGCATTATTTTACATTTTTAAATGCCTGTTTCATGAAACCAACAGGTGTGCAACGATTTTTCTTTTCTTTCTTTTTTTTTAATGAAAAAATTTGACTGTACAAGTTGTTTCTAAAATATCAAAAGGAGCCAGATTATGACAACGATTTATCACTCTGAACCGCATCCTAGTTTCCATCCTGTTAATACGAATTTTACAGTACTTTTCATAACTAGGATTTCGTTCTTCGAGAAAAGTAGGCTAGGTTTTCTACGTTCAAAGAAATGGTACAGTTGCGTTTACGCATAATACGTTACTTCAGGCAAATGAGTAAGTAACACACCACCTCAATTGATAATAACCGGAGTAACCAAACGTCGCCGGTCTTAAAAGTGTCAGATCGCGCTAAACAAGAGCGACAGTGACATGACGGTCGATCCAGCATTGGCAGAAATGGCAGAAATACTAAGGTTTTCAGTTTAGAAAGACAGTGCAAGTAAATACGGGTCCAATTTGCATCCATATAAAAATTGTACGGAGGTGAGACACACAAACAAAAAACGGGGCTGTCTTTTCTTTCTGTAATGTCGCTGTAGCTGAAATATTTTTGTGCAATAATAGTTGTCATTCATTAGACATTGTGGACGCCAGCCTCTGTTAGTGAAGAGGTACAGTTCTTATAAGGAAGTAGGGACTATGCCTTGGCGGCTACAAACATTTGCTGTTGTCACAGCTACCCATTGATGAGAACTCAACTAAAGCGTCTGTTTCCTTATGCCCGCCAAGTACCGGCGTCGTGACGTCAGCTTGCCCCACCATCGCAGCTCCGAGCTCGGGTTGTGAACGGTGTTGGCAGGGAGCGCTCGTGTGCGCTCCTGCCGGCCGCGGTGGCCGAGGTGACTGAGGCGCTCCAGTCACGGTCAGCACGGCTACTACGGTCGGGGGTTCGAATCCCCCCTCGGGCATGGATATTTGTGCCGTCCTAGTTCGTAAGTAGTTCATAAGTAGTTTGTAAGTTTAGGGACTGATGACCCCATAGTTAAGTCCCATAAGCTTAACAAACATTTTTTGTGCGCTCCTGCTCGCGGAGCAACCTTTTGGAACAGCCTGGCTAAGGCGTCATACTACGGACTGGGCGGAAGCGCCCGCTGTAGGTTAGGATCCTCCCTCGGGCGCGCGAAATGTTCAAATGTTTGCAAATCTGTCGGACTTACCTACGTGGTCATCAGTCCGTAGATTACAAACTACTTAAACTAATAAGGCGAACACCAAGTATGGTACCAACGGATTTTGATGGGTCCCAGGTATGTCGTGAGGAAATTCCTCCAGACCGTCAACCTAAAAGGATTTATTCCAATGCGCCTTGATTTCTAAGAAAATCGAGATCAAATTCGCAGCAAATTACCACGCGTAACGTGTTTATTTATACATGGCCGTTAGCGCTTAGCGAGACAGCGTGGTGTAATCAGCAAGGTGCTAGGCTGCCATGCAGGAGACCCGGGTTCGATACCTAGCGGCAGAGCAATTTTTAAAAATTGTATTGTTACTTTTTATATTAAAAAAAAGAAAGATAATTAAGCAAAGAAAAAATATAAATAAAGAAATACAAAAATAATGTAAAGTCAAACGATTAAAAAAAACAAGCAAGAAAATAAAATCTTCCCCTTCGGGTCATTTATTTTTCACTTTTCTTCATTTCTCTTCTTTTACTGTTCATAATTATATGCTTTTATACCCACTCCTATTTTACAGCTTGAGTAAACCGTCAGGATAATCGCAAATAACACAGTAGCAACTGATTATTTCACTTACTGCGCAGTGTTATTTACTCACTGTCGCCATCGTCACTATCTTTAACACCTGTACTAAATTCTGGGTGATAATTGTCATAGAAACACCGGAAACGCAGAACATAGTAGCACCCACGCACATCTAATAAATGCTACCGCTTTACAGGCGCAAGGTGTTTTCATCAGCGATACTGTGCTTCGAAAAAAACGAAATGAATAAAATAATCGTCGCGCAATACATAAGATATTGAGCGAATGTTACATCTTTTTATTCTGGCCATTTACTGCAAACGTTTACATAAGAATGGTTGTAAAAATGCATAATTATGCACAATCATCGGACATGTGTGAAAAGCAATTGACCCATGTCGGACTTGAACCCAGGTCGACTGTATGGCAGCTTCGCATCTTGCCGGTTACACCGCACTGTCTCGCTGAGCGGTAACCGCCACGTATAAGTAGACACGTTACGCGTGGTAATTTGCTGCGAATTGGATTTCGATTTTCTTAGAAATCAAGGCCCATTGGAACAAATCCTTTTATGTTGATGGTCTGGAGGAATTCTCTCACAACATACATACGACCCATCAAATTCCATTGGTACCATACTTCGTGTTCCCCTTGTAAGGTAAACTAACCTAAGGACTGCACAAACACCCATGCCCGAGGGGGAGATTCGACTTCCGACGGCGAACGGCAGCGGCAGCTCGCACCGCAGCACGGCGCTACAGTACGCACGGCTAGTCCGCCGCGGCTCGGGCGCATGTTAATTTGTGTGTGTGTGTGTGTGTGTGTGTGCGCGCGCGCGCGCGCGCGCGTATGTGGTGTCCTTAGTGTAATTCAATGTAATTTTTATGTCTAGCGACTTATGTCCACATCAGTTTGGTCCAATAGGTTTACAAATATGTGAAGATTTGAAGGTACGATGTCTTTCATCGCCGAGAGAAACTATCGTTTTAACACGTTCGCTGACGCTTATAAGCGTTTCCGCGATCAACACGCCAGTGCGGGTAACGCTTATAAGCGGAGCGTTCACTAGCTGAGTATTCCGTTTAGTTTGTTCGGCTGTGCACCAACGAAATATCACGTAACGTTTTCCTGTTTGCAGTTGTGTGTTTTCGTCTATAGTCGTTTGTGTTGTGCATTGTTTGCAATGGCGGGGAAACAATCGACAGCACGGCTTTCTAACCCGACAAAGAGTGGGAAGAGTGAACAATATACACTAATAAGCGTCAGACAGCCTTCGGTATGCAGCTAAAGCATACTTGTATTTCTATATCCAGCACCATCTCTTGCGCAGACCTTTTTGCTGTCAATATTACGTACTTGCACAACATGAACTTACAGATTTCGCAGGGGTATGATTTCGGCTCTCAGCGCACGTGCGCTTACGAGTGTCCGCTTAGAGCGTTAGCAGCCTGCACTGGTGACCGCAGCGAACGTGTTAATGACACAGGGAGATATGTTCGTCAAAATCGAGAAATCAGAGCTCGAATGGAGACATTGTAGATGTTTTTTTCTTCCGTCGTGCTATTCGCGAATGGAATGGTAGATACTAGTAAATAGTGTGAAGATGGTTCGATGAAGCCTCTGCCGTGTACCTCAGTTTGATTTTCAGGATACCGCTACGTAGATGCACATGTCGACGAGACGTTGCACCCTAATATTTCTTACTTGTGGCCAAAACATATTCACCTTGAATGAAACTTTCACTCTGCAGCGGAGTGTGCGCTGATATGAAGCTTCCTGGCAGCTTAAAATTGTGTGCCGGAACCGGGACTCGAACCTGGGACCTTTGCCTTTCGCGGGCAAGCGCTCTACCGACTGAGCTATCCCGACACGACTCACGATGCCGTACCACAAGTTTACTTCCGCCGGGCGCTGATGACCTCGCTGTTGAGCGCCCTAAAACGCCATCATCATCATCATCATCATCATCATCATCATTTTTCTTCCGCCAGTACCTCGCCTCCTACTTTCCAAACTTCACAGAAGCTCTCCTGCGAAACATACAAGACTAGCACTCCTGGAAGAAAGGAGATGGTGCAGACATGGCTTAGCCACAGCCTAAGGGATGTTTCGTGAATGAAACTTTCACTCTGTAGTGGAGTGAGCGGCATCGTAAGTCGTGTCGGGATAGCTTAGTCGGTAGAGCTCTTGCCCGCGATAGGCAAAGATCCCAGGTTTGAGTCCCGATTCCGGCACACAATTTTAATCTGCCAGGAAGTTTCATATCAGCGCACACTCCGCTGCAGAGTAAAAGTTTCATTCTGGAAAGATCCCTTAAGGTGTGGCTAAGCCAAGTCTCCACCATATCCTTTCTTCCAGGAGTGCTAGTCTTGCATGTTTCGCAGGAGAGCTTCTGTGAAGTTTGGAAAGTAGGAGGCGAGGTACTGGCGGAAGTAAAGTTGTGAGGCGGCATCGTGGGTCGTGTCGGGATAGCACAGTCGGTAGAGCGCTTGCCCGCAAAAGGCAAAGGTCCCAGCTTCGAGTCCCGGTTCCGGCACACAATTTTAATCTGCCAGGAAGTGTCATATTCACCTTGTATTGTGCTGGAGGAGGATATTTCGTCCTGTCGGTGTCCGGTGACAGGAGCGGTCGAAAGCGCAAGCCATCCGACGACAATACAGTGTTGCAGGGAAGGTGAGGAACAAAGCAAAGCGAAATTTGGTGAGCGCAGTGTCACAGAAGGTAAAGCGGCTGACCGGAGTGGCGGACACGGTGGAAGCGCGCGCACAACTGGAGAGCTGGGCGCGGTATCGCTGTCGCCAGCAGTGCAAACAGGGGCCGCGCATTGTGCCGGCTGCGGCTGTCAATTGGCGGCGACAGCGCGGTCGTCAGGGCCGCTTATCTCGCGCGCCGGCCCAGCAGGTGGCGGCACTGTGCGCTCGCCGCTCCCGAAACAGCTGCCGCCCACGACACGCGCCGCGGGTCGCCAGGTCACGCGCGTTCGCCGCTGCACCAGCTGAAACCTCGCCTCCACGGCCCCATCATCACACACTAAAATAGTGACTGAGGTAAATATAGGAAAGGTTGGGGAAATGCCAGCCGACTATATTATAACCCCATACTGCTTCAACGAGCCTTTCAATATAACAATTGGAAGTAGGAAGCACTGGGAGAAAATATTTCGACACCGTACGGGGGATATTGTCTGGTTCACTGACGGGTATACGGGTCGCAGCCGAGACTGGAGGGCGTCATCTCTCTAGGGAAACTGGCCTCAGTATTCCAGGCCGAAATCACTGCCATCAGGGCGTGTGTGGAGGAGAATTTGCGTAGGTGCTTCAAAGACCGTAGTATCTATATCTATTTAGACAGCCAGGCAGCACTGAGAACACTGGCAGCTCCTGCAACAAGATCTAAAATTGTTGCAGAATGTCACAGGGTTGTAGTGGAGCTAGGGGAAAGCAATAGAGTAAACCTATTGTGGGTCCCTGGCCACTCGGGGATCAGTGGCAATGAACATGCCGACAGATTAGCCAGGATGGGGGCAGAGACTCCATTTATTGGACCGGAACCTGTCCTGACAATCACCAAGGCAATGATCAAATTGGAGTTACGAAACTGGCTCAGAAGACAGCACGTAGAATATTGCACCAAAGTCTATCAACAAAAACATGGCAAGGTAATGATGCCAAAGCCATGTTTTAAAAGAAACTCTGCAATCCTGGGCCTGAGAGAGATTAGACTTATGGTTGGATTGCTGACAGGCCATGGGAATTTCAAAAAACACCTACATACAATGGGAATAACAGAAGAGAACCCTAAATGTAGGATCTGCAATGACGGTGATGAAACTGCATCGCATCTAATCTTCGAATGCATTGCATTGGAGAGTAAAAGGCACAGAACATTTGGGACAACCAGACCCGAAGAAATTGTGTCTAATAAAGAACTGGCAAAGGAACTCCTTGCACTGTTCAAGGGCATTGGTTGGCTTTACTAGATATACAGGGACCGATACCGCACAATAAACTTAGTTTCGGTGCGGGCAGTGGCGGGTTGGACCAAGACTGTTTTGGCTTCCCTGAGAAAATCAAATCAATCAAATCAAATCAAGCCCCATCATCATTCCAGACTGGTTATGTCTTACAGAGTAGCAGAAAACATGCTAATATCGTCTGTTGATCTGAGTGACATCACGAATAGCACCAAACTCTAGTTACGAAGAATTTGACAGTGGCAAAATTGACGTAACAAACACATCAGATAGGGATACATTCGGAAGAAAAATTGAAAAGTGCAAGTTTACTACAGAGACAAAACCATACCGAAAAAAGAGGACCAAAGAAAGAAAGAAAGAATCTTAGTTCCTTTTTGTCCTGTCTTTTCACAGTTGCTTTTTTATATTGTAGGTATGTAATCCATCTTTGCAACCGAAAGACGTAAGAGAAATAAATATTCATATATATATATATATATATATATATATATATATATATATATATATAGCAGTGCTATTAGACACCAAATATTTAAAATTAATTTCTTTTAATACTTCATAAAACCTGATTTTCTCCGAAAATTTCCCAAAACTGCATCTTCGCTTACCACAACAAGCACTTTGTCAAGTGTTGGAAATTTCTTACGAAAAACTTTTCTTCGTATCGCATTTCAGTCAGTCAGTCAGTCAAAGTCATCAAGCCGTTATGAAAGCTTCGTTTTAATTATTTTTTCTCTCTCTTTTTCTTGGAGGCTTCAGAGAGTGCGTGGATTTCATAACAATAGCAGTCACTGACTTTTTTGAACACAACAGCTGCGTTTTATGCATACCACGAACCATATTTTTCTCTAATTAACTTCATTACTTCTTCTTTTAATGGTTCTTGGGTGGACTCAAATTGAACGTGACGTAATGAGGTTACTCTTACGTGATACCTATAAGAGAGAAAAGAGACGCATAGACTGTGAATGCTGAATGTTATTGTAAATACTAATACTTTTGTTACTATTCAGCAACTGGTCCTTTAAAAGGAACACCTATTATCACTGCTATATAACAAAACACAGAACGACCTCATACCTGAAACGGATGCAGCGAAATTTAGCGAGCGTCCCTGTTTTGTCCACGGTGAACGGAGTATAGCAACTGAAGCAGTGTAGTTTCTTGGAATGCGTGTGCAAATATAAACTTCCGTAGAACGCCATTACACGAAACATTATTGTCTTGTTGTCATCTGTACCACAGCACCTGATATATAGGAGTGCCTCAAGTTTCTGTCACTTGTTTCCGATGTTCATGTATTATTCTGTGATAGCGGGGGATAGAGATAGCAGATGATAGAAAAGGTAACGTCAGCGTTTTACCACTTTTAACGGCTTCATACATACATAACTTTTATTTTGTGCACATCTATAACGAAGTACATTTCGAATAACTTATGTTTCATTTGCCTCGCCTTATAGGTGACATTAAAAATAGATACTTTAATTATTGTGTTTGCGTATTATTATTATTATTATTATTAACAACTATACCATTGGAAAACGATAAGCAGGTGATTTTCAGAGTTTCTTAAGGTACTTCTTATTTTCCCAATTTTTCTTCAGTTTCTCCCAGAAGGCATTCTTTCTTTTTTTAATATTATAATGCAGATATTTATGTAACCCGTCTATGCAAGTGAATAATAAATTATATTGCCATACGCGTTTCGCTTTTATTTCTAAGGCATCATCAGTGACCTGTAATATACACATGATTATGTTTCACAATATTTCGTTTTTGTTTTACGTTTTCAGTATTTTAGGTTATAACAGTTCTGGCGCGTTATGTTATTATGGTTAATGATATCTGGAGGTTATTACTTAAAATTTTTCGTGGGTGCTGGTCTACATGTAGTGCTCATTGGTGACTTTAGGTTGTTTTGTTTCCAATTTTATTCCAATGCCGTTTCAATTTTTATTACTTCAGTACTCAAAATGTTCAAATGTCTGTAAATCTATCGGACCCAACTGCGTGGTCATCAGTCCGTAGCTTACACACTACTTAAACCTAGGTAAACTAACCTACGGACAAACACACACACCATGCCCCAGGGACGACTCGAACCTCCACGGCGGGCAACCGCCACTTCAGTACTAGCACCATTGTTGTTGTTGTTGTTGTGGTCTTCAATCCGCAGAATGGTTTGATACAGCTCTCCACGCTACCCTGTCCTGTGCAAGTCTCTACATCTGATAATACGTTCGGCAACCTACATTCTTTTCAATCTGCTTACTGTATTCGTCCCTCAGTCTCCCTCTACGACTTCCTTTAATGCTAAGCTGACAATTCCTTGATGTCTCAGAATGTCTCCCTCCGACCTATCCCTTCTCTTAGTCAGGATATGCCAGAAACTCCTATTCTCCCCGATTCGGTGAACCACCTCCTCATTAGTTACGTGATCTACCTATCTAATATTGATCATTCGTCTGTAGCACCACGTTTCAAAAGCTTCTATCATCTTTTTATCTGAATTCCTAATCGTCCACGTTTCACTCCCATACAATGCTACACTCCAGACAAATGCTTTCGGACTTCCTAACATTTAAATTAATATTGGATGTTAACAAGTTTCGCTTCTTCAGAAACGTTTTTCTTCCCATAGCCATTCTGCATTTTATACTTCTCTAATTCGGGCATCACAAAGTTATTTTGCTACACAAATAACAACATTCATCGACTACTTTTATTGTCACACTACCTAATCTAATTCCTTCAGCATCGCTGATTTTCTGACATTCCATTCCATTAACTTCGTTTTACTCTTGTTAATGTTCATCTTATATCTTCCTTTGAAGACACTGTCCATTCCATTCAATTGCTCTCCCAGATCATCTGCAGTCTCTGACAAAATTACTATGTTATCGACAAACCGCAAAGTTTTTATTTCTTCTCCCTGAACTTTAATTTCCTCTCCAAATTTCTCCTTGCATCCCTTCATTGCTTGCTCATTGTACAGATTGAACAACATTGGGGAAAGGCTACAATCCTGTCTTACTCCCTTCCCAACCTCTGCGTCCCTTTCTTGCCCTACGATTTTAATAACTGCAGTTCTGATTTTTTTTTAAATGGTTGAATATAACTCTTCGCTCCCTATATTTTACCCCTGCTACCTTCAGAATGTGAAAGAGTGTGTTCCAGTCGACACTGTCAAAACCTTTCTCCAAATTTCCAAACGCTCTAAAACGTAGGTTTGTCTTTCCTTATCCTATCTCTTAAGATAAGTCGTAATGCGAGTATTGCCTCCCGTGTTCTTACATTTCTCCTAAATCCAAACTGATCTTCCCCAAGGTCGGATTCCATAAGTTTTTCCATTCGTCTGTAAATAATTCGTTTTAGTATTTTGCATCCTTGACTTATTAAACTGATAGTTCCGTAATTTTCACATTTGTTTGCACTTGCTTTCTCTAGAATTGAAATTACAATATTCTTCTTCAAGTCTGTGGGTATTTCCCCTGTCTCATACATCTTGCTTACAGGTGGAACAGTTTTTTCAAGGCTGGCTCTCCTAACTATATCAGCAGTTCAGACGGAATATCGTCTACTCCAGGGGCCTTCTTTCTAATCAAATCTTTCAGCGCTCTGTCAAATACTTGTCGCAGTATCATATCTCCTATATCATCTTTCTCCACTTCGTCTTCCATTTCTAGAATACTGTCTTGAAGTTTATTTCCTTTGTATAGGCCCTCTACATATTCCTTCCACAGTTCACCTTTCCCGTCTTTGCTTAGTACTGGTTTTCCGCCTGAGTTCTTGATATTCATACCACTGCTTTTCTTGTCTCCATATATCTATTTTATTTTCCTGTAGACGGTATCTATCTTTCCCCTAGTTAAGCATTCTTCTACAGTTCTGCATTTGTCCTCTAGCCACCCCTGCTTAGCCAGTCTGCACTTCCTGTCAATCCTATTTTACAATCTTGCGTACTCCCTTTTGCCAGCTTCACTTGCTGACTTATTTTCTCCTCTCATCAATTAAGTTCAGTATATCCTGTTTCATCCAGGGATTTCTATTACATCATGTCCTTTTGCCTATATGATCCTCTCTGCTGCCTTCACTGCCCTATTTCTCAGAGCTAACCATTCTTCTTCTACAGTATTACTTTCCCTCGTTTCAGCCAATCCTTGCCTAATGCTCCCTCTGCATCTCTCATCCACCTCAGTTATCGAGGTAGGGAATGATAAAACAAAATTCCGTTTCTCTTGTTGAGTGAAGCAAATTTAACCTTCACAGAATTAAGGTTAGGTTCACACGATGGTTACTTTCCTGTCAGCTAGTTTTCTTTTCCATGAACACAAAATGGCAGTACGGTGTTTATTTCCGCAGTAGACGTGTTGTTTACGTTCCCCGACAGTTGTCATCCGCTCTTGCTTTTGTCTGGCGTTGTGTGTAGCTTTTTCTTTTTCGGCTTGAAATACCTGGTGGCCTTCGTTAACCTGAACCGCCTGTCGCCGGTGCAGCCATTCAGCTCTCGCGAATACGAGTTGTATTGTCGCTCGACTCATTCACGTGTCTCATCCACACTCTTGTAGCGCTCACAAAAGCAGCTACTGTAAACGTATCGGGTTTCTGAACTCTACTCGAATTGCGCCACAATTCACTTAAGCGTGGAATCGCGAGGCAACTTTTGAAGATTTTATGCAAACTAATCATTTGTTAGAATTAAATCTTTCCAGATATGTTAAGGTATGTATGCAAAAAATACTACAGGGTTCAACAACACGAAAACTGCATAGGAATAACTGTTGGACGAAACTAACTAGGTACATCCACAAAGAGTCTCACCTATCCTGAAATAACATTAATTACAATGGAAACTTAAGGTGTAATCAATAGTTACTACACCAATTCTAGTTTCACATAGCGGTAATTATACTTGATGGCCAGCCTTATAGATAGTCGTGTAATAATGAATAGGACAGGGAACTCACGTATCAGTATATCATATTGACTATTATCACTGATTTACTTGTTCCATTTACTCATATGTAACTATTATGAAGCATGTTTGTAGGTGTTGTTATAGAAGTCTGTTAAACACAAATGCAACCGTCTATATGTTGGGTGCTCTTCATCCTCTTAAGATGTCAGTGGTAGTGGCGTCTTTAAGTTCCTTGATCAATCCCAAGATAGCGTTAGTAATCTTTCTTTCTCATGCATACTTCACGTGGTGAAGAAGGTAATTCAATCTGATGTAAAACCTCTAACACTTTGTTACGTCAGTTATCACTGTTCACGATACAGCCACAAATACATTATGTCCACTTACACGTCAGTACATTACTCGCTACTCGCAATACAATAGAGCCAGAATATACTTCTCTAGTACTGCTAAGGCACTGTGTTGCTGCACGTAATTCGACGGTCTGTTACCAGTCAGCATGGGTGGTGTTTATTTAATTTTTTTATACTTTGGTTGCTAGATTACCTTTATTATTGGTTGCTAAAACGTGCGTCACTACCATCTAGAAAATCGAGTAGGCTTATTTACCAAACTTAGAGTTAGTGCCCGCGAAACACTTCATAAATGTATCTTGTAAGCAGGGCCCACCTTTATAACACACGAGCAGAAAATCCAGTATTATCGGGGTATTTATTTATTCCAGTTTTCTTTTGGATCATCTCGTCTTATCCCCTGTCTTAGTACATCTTCTCCTACCCTCTTCTCTTAGTCTATCAAATCCACCCCCTCTACTTGCCTAACCGTCGTCGTCGTCGTCGTCGTCCTCCTCCTCCTCCTCCTCCTCCTCCTCCTCCGCCCATTAATGCATTCAAATCCATCCATCCATCCATCCATCCATCCATTCATTCATGAATGCATGCATCCATCCATCCATGTAAGTCTATCTCCTACTCCACTATTGTTTATGTAAATGACGGTTGATCTGCTTCTCGCCCCTCTCTGTTCGTCTGCTCGTATCACTTGCCCATAGTTCGCCCCCTCCACTATGTTACACTCCTTCTCTCCCGCCTCTCTGTTCATCTCTTTGTGTCAATTTCCTCCTTATCTCATTAATCATCTCCTCCTTATCTCTTTGATCTTCTCCTCCACGCCGCGGCGGAGTGGCCGAGCCCATTGAGGCGCTATGCTGCAATGCGCGAGGCCGTTTTCCGTCGGGGCTTCGAATCCTCCCTCGAGCATGGATGTTTGTGCTGTCTTTAGTATAAGGTAGTTCATAAGTAGTTTGTAAGTTTAAGGACTGATGACTCCACAGTTAAGTCCCATAAGCTTTACAAACATGTGGACATTTATACTAAAGTAAGACATACTTAAGGTTTGATGCAGGTTAAAAGGAGAAGGACGTTTGAGTTCACGGAATTCTGCCCCACAGAACAGGACAGGAAATACTAAACTAAGATCTTAAGAGCGAGCACGCCATGACGTACCCTGTTGAAGGCGACCTAGTCCCCGTGAGCTATCAAGAATGCTGTCGAAACTGCCAGCCAACGTACGGAACTCCAATTCACGGACCTACGCACTTCTCTCGCCAGAAGCCACCTGCGAACACACAAGCACGGGAGCAGAATCGGATTCCATAAGACCAAATACAATGCATTCAATACTTTAAACTAAAATTTAAAATCATAGTAACCAAAGAACAAGGTACCATGAATGAAAAAGAATTAATTACAGAACTCTTGGTCTAAACTCAATTTTAACAACCGGGTAAGTTAAACTGGAAGCTAAGCAATAGCAACAACCAGAAGCGCAGCTTCCATAATATTTAGTTACAGTGCCGTCTAATGACACATCTAACGCAGAAGGGTTTAATAGTTTCGCCACCACAGAACCACATAAATACCGGAGAAAATGGTTCTTTAGGTACCCAAACGGAGCAGATGACTCCTTTAACCAACCAGCTGCTAGCTTAATGAAATTTGCTTCAAACGGTATCAGTCACTGCAAGTCTACGGGCACTATCTGTACCTCAGTACACACATGACTGACATACCAACAAGCGGCTTAACAGTCTGCGCCATCAGTGCACATGTTGCCACTCGCCCACAGTCCCGCCTTTCTGCTCACGAGTTCCTTTAAAACACGTGTACACTTCCAGGATGAGCGTTGACACATACGTCAATGCGTGCACTTTATAAGAGATAAGCAGTAACAACTAGATTAGCAGGCACTAACTTAGCCACTGGCAAACGGAGAAAAAATTCGCTATAATCAAACTCCGGCATATACTCTTGAAGCTGCTAAACAAACAAAACCTGCTCAAATCAGTATACAGACACTTAATAACCTCAACAGGGAAAGGCACTCAACATCCATATCTGTCGGCGGACGAACTACGGAAACCATCACGATCCAGGGCTCCTAGTAACTGCTTTTCCACCCCGGGTGCTCGCTGATGGCTATTCCATCCTCGTAACGGTCGTTCGACCGGATACCAGAATCATACGACCAGGACATCGCCGACGACAACAAAACTGTATAATGTTTCCTAGCTTTTTAAGTAATTACAGGTCGGTCATTCTACCACTTTCAAATGATACTCATCTTTTCAACATTACGATGTATGGGGGTTCTGCTCGCTGCAACATTATTCTTCTGGGGCGTCGTTGTAGAAATAAATATTCGTAGCTACAATTTTTCAATTATTATTTAATTTGAATCAAACTTCTTCTCCACCAAAACTTTACTACTTAATAACGTACACAATGGAATAGAACTTAGCTGATAGTACTTCCATTTTAAAACGCAGACTGACATAGCTACAAAGCACTTGAAAAACGCCAAAACTCGAACTCCCCCAAGCAAGGCGGTGAGGCAAATATATATAACATCGAAAATAATGACATTGCATTATTCATTGTTCATAACAATTGAATATACTAATTTACAATTACCAAACACACAAAGAAAACATTTTATGTACACAAAATAATCACAATATAAAATGGAAACTATACACACAATAATTTTAGATGTCACATATCTTTTTCAGCCGTAATTTCGGTTCTTTGTGTTTTACAACAAAGTGCGATGTTGAATGTCAATTAATTAGTTAATGAGTACATCACACATGTTCCTAACATATATTGAACTATCAAATATATTGGCAATTCTGAAACTAGGTTTAAAATCTCACGTCAGTCCATATATACAACGAACCATAATATTTAAATCTCGACTATTGCATTAATTAACACAATTAACGGGTCAACACAACTTGTTTATGAGCCTAACATATATACAATGCTATTTATTTTCATATGTTTCTGTTTTACAAAAGTTTTTACAATTCATCTGTTTAGTTATTGAAATAATGTACAATGACGAAACTATTGTTTATAGAACTGTCTGTAAACCTCTTGTGCTAATCTCTTAATTAATGAAATCTATCACTTGTTAACTAATCACAGTATCACCGAGACACTGTCCTACACTGATTCCTAGACTAGCTATTTCGTTTGTAACTTCACACGCAACATGTATCACTATTAAACCACACGATTCCGGGTCCGACGCAGACGGTATCGTACGATAACATTGAGATGAGAGGGCCGGCAGTATCATCACAACTGACAACTGCCCGCCGCTGCGCACCACTGGTCTTCTCCACCACGTGTCCGCCAAAGCCCTTTCTACACAGAAAGTGAAAGCTTACGAGATTACCTATGATGCACTAGTCACTCCGGCCGGGTACAGTGTAGACGCGTCCGCTTGCAGAAGGTGCACGCTTACGATCGCTAGTAGACGGAATATGATGCATCCTATTCTCACGTGTATGGAAGTGCTTCGCACAAGTGCAGACGACAGAGTGGGGAACCCCCTGCAAATCGTCTTTATTATCATCTTCTAAAATATTTCCTACTTTTCCTGAAACATTCTGTAGTGAATAGATGAAATATTTGGTTTTGGTGAGCATTATTTGAAGCTTTATCACAGTTAAAGGTCTACGTATAGACAACTGAGCTTGTTCATCATATACATAGGTGCCTCAAACCGCAGGGGCTGGAAGTATGTAGTCGCATTTTATAATGAGGTCGTTGACACACGTGAGCGACATAGTTACCATGAACTGCACGAAAACAGTTTCACAAATGTTTTAATCATCACAATAATCATAATATATCTGACAGTTTCGAAAAGTGATCTTCACTCGGAGATTCATTTGCTGTAATGTGACAACAAACCAAGTAGACACATGAAGCAGACGATTCGACATCTACATCTACATACATACTCCTCAATCCACCGTAAGGTGCGTGGCGGAGGGTACATTGTACCACTACTAGGTAATTCCTTTCGTATCCACTCCCAAATAGAACGAGGAAAAAACGAATGACTATATGACTCTGTACGAGCCCTAATTTCTCTTATCTTGTCTTCGTGATCACTACGCGAAATGTAAGTAGGCGGCAGCAAGATCGTATTACACTCAGCTTCAAATTCCGGCCCTGTAAATTTCCTCAACAGAAATTCACGAAAAGAACGTCGTATCTTTTAGAACGATCCCCAATTGAGTTGCCAGAGCATTTCCTTGACACTCGCGCATTAGTCGAACCTACCGGTAACAAATCTAGCTGCTCGCCTCTGAACCGCCTCTATGTCTTCTTTTAAACTGATCTGCTGCGGGTCCCAAACACTTGAGCAATACTCAAGACGTGGTCGTACAAGCGTTTTATACGCGGTCTCCTTTACAGATGAAGTACATCTTTCCAGAATTCCCCAACAAACCGAAGTCGGCTGTCCGCCTTGCTCACAATTGTATGTTCTACTTCATATCGCTCTACAACGTTACGTCTAGATATTTAAACGACGCGACAGCATCAAGAAGCTCACTACTAATGCTGTATTCGAACATTATGGGATTGTTTTTTCTACTCATGCGCATCACCTTACATTTTTCTACATTGAGAGCTAGCTGCCATTCTTCGCACCAACTAGAAATTTTGTCTAAGTCAACCTGTATGCTATTACAGTCAGTTACAGACGACACCCTCCCATACACGACAGCATCATCAGCAAACAGCCGCAAATTACAACTTACTCTGACCATCAGATCATTTATAAGAAAATAATAGCGGTCATATCACACTCCCCTTGGGCACGCCTGATGATACACCCGTCTCTGATGAACACTCGCCGTCGAGAACAACGTACTGCGTTCTATTACTTAGGAAGTCTTCCAGCCAGTCACAAATCTGTGAACCTATTCTATAAGCTCGTATCTTCGTTAGCAGTCTGCAGTGTGGCACCGCGTCGAAAGGTTTTTTAAAGTCGAGGGAAAAAAAAAGAAAAAAAAAAAAAAAATCCGCCTGTTGCCCTTCATCCGTGGCTCGCAAGATGTTAAAGATAACACGCAAACTACTATCGACAGCCAAGACGAAAGTGGCACCAGTGGCCCCGAACACGCCAACCAGAACCTCATGGTTCATTGTATGGTTGGAGTCAGGTTTGAACCTGAATGCGAGTCCAGCGTGATACCGCTACACTACCACTACACCGCTCGGTGTAACGTGTGAATCTGGTCCGACGCTGCACCGTTGGCACAATTTGTGACGCCTTGTTGCAGTAAGTTTTAATAATTTTGCATATTACGAGATGTGTGTTAACCCCATCTGCGAGTGGCACGAGAATGAAAAGGTGTTGAGGTGTGTTGTCAGTGTGGCTGCCGCTGCCGCCTCGGTGTACAGGCAGGCGAGTGCTTTGTTTGGCGTGACCTGGCGCTGGCGGCGGATGTCCCTGCTTTGCTCTGCAGTTCCCAGCGGGCTGCGGAACGCCCCCGGCGACGACCCGGAGAAATGGACTGAGGGAAGACGGCGAGGCGCAGGATCCCCCCTGATGCGGCCTCCAAGGCGAGCGAAAGGCGCGACTCCCACACCCCTCACAAATGCTGGTCTCTCTCCTTGACGTGAAATTCTGGCCGTATATAAAGTATACTAGCCGCTAAACAAAATCAATACCTTCATTATTATCTTGTGATGGTTCAGCACTTGTCTCTTCTGTGCTTGCAGTATTAGATTTGTGGTTGATTCTGCCTTAAGCAAGACACTTTTTAGAATGAAACTTTCACTCTGCAGCGGAGTGTGCGCTGATATGAAACTTCCTGGCAGATTAAAATTGTGTGCCGGAACCGGGACTCGAACCTGGGACCTTTGCCTTTCGCGGGCAAGCGCTCTACCGACTGAGCTACCCCGACACGACTCACGATGCCGCCTCGCAACTTTACTTCCGCCAGTACCTCGCCTCCTACTTTCCAAACTTCACAGAAGCTCTCTTGCAAACACGCAAGACTAGCACTCCTGGAAGAAAGGATATGGTGGAGACATGGCTTAGCCACAGCCTAAGGGATGTTTCCAGAATGAAACTTTCATTCTGCAGCGGAGTGTGCGCTGATATGAAACTTCCTGGCAGATTAAAATTGTGTGCCGGAACGCTTGCCCGCGAAAGGCAAAGGTCCCAGGTTCGAGTCCCGGTTCCGGCACACAATTTTAATCTGCCAGGAAGTTTCAAGACACTTTTTGTTTTGTTTGAATACTTAAACTAGTTTCGGCACTTATTGTGTCATCTTCCGTGGGTTTCTGTTGTTTATTTTATTGTGTCACTAGCTGCTCCCCGCGGTGTTACCCGCGGTTCAATAGTCAGACATTAAAGTGCCAAGAAAGGGCATAAATAACTACATGACTGTTTGCGACATTGTTAGCACGGAATATATAATTGTCTTGGAACGGATGGAGAGCCAAAAATCTATTGCAATACGTCCCTGTAAACGACGTTTCGAGACTTCTTGTTCTCCGAGTATACGTAGAGATTTCTAGCTCTCGATACACGGGAGCAGCCTACGTAGAGCTGTCCGTGCGAGAAACATGGGATGGCCACATGAATACTTGCCACTTTTAATGTTTGTCCTTGACTCTTGTTTATAGTAATCGAGAAGGCCACTTTCAATGGAAACTGTAACCAGTTAACCTGGAATGGCAAGTTTTTTTGGGATGATGGGAATCCGTGGTATTAATACATTCTCTCTCTTGGCTCCACCGGTGATGATGGTGGCCTGCACGATATGCCTTCTCATGTCCGTGATGCGTAACCTGGTGCCATTGCATAATCGTGGCGCATCCAAGTTACGCATCAATAAAACAGGCACACCCACCTTCAGCTCCAACTTGTGAGATGGCACCCCTGACAGTAAGTAACTACAATAACAACAATACAGTAATCGAAAACAAATGCCAAGTAAAGGAACAAAATAAACAGCAAACCTAACGGGGAAATGTAACGAAATAAACAACGAACCTAACGGATAAAAGTAAAGAGTTAAAAAAGACATCTAACGGAGAAAGGAACTGTTGAGATCCTACAAATGCAAAGCGAACCAACGAAAAAACTAAATGCAAACGTTCGAATGCTATAAATAATAGAAATCACCAAAGAAACTATTATTCATTGAAATCCAAAGAGAATGCAGTTTTAAAGAATTATGATAACATCACAATTTTAGAACATGTATAACGTTTCATATGTTAACTGCAGCGTACCGCCTGCCATCTGTTGAGTGCATTTGCTACTACTTTCGTTGCAGTTTACGTACGCTATTTATACGTGGCAGTTCGCGCTTTGTACACAAAATAGGGCTTGGTATCTAGATCCCATTCTACACAAAACGTCAATGTTTTTTCTTGCCATCGTACTTAGAGCATATTTTATGTAAAGTATTCAATTTATATACATACTTCCTTCATTTGTTACAACAAATGAGCCGGCCGCGGTGGCCGAGGTGACTGAGGCGCTCCAGTCACGGTCAGCACGGCCACTACGGTCGGGGGTTCGAATCCCCCCTCGGGCATGGATATTTGTGCCGTCCTAGTTCGTAAGTAGTTCATAAGTAGTTTGTAAGTTTAGGGACTGATGACCCCGTAGTTAAGTCCCATAAGCTTAACAAACATTTGAATTTTTGAATTTTACAACAAATGAAAATGAATCTGGCATAAACGCCAACATTCAGATTTCTTGTGTATGTAATTATATGTCAGTTAAGCCGTTTTGGCAGTATTCAAGAATCTTTTTGTATATTCGAAAGTAAAAAAGATAACAATAACAAAGAAAAAATATTTCACTATAGCATGACCCGAACCATTGCCCAAAATAACCGACGTCTATTACATGACGCGTTAACCCCCGCGGCTAAACACGACATTCCCTACGATGTTCTTCTGCTGTTATATTAGAAGCCTCTTACAACCGTTACGTATTTCTATGGATATATTTCAAATAAATAACTTATAATAAACATTTTGAAAATTAGCCTATGTCCTAATCCAAGACATAAGAAATCTCTATATGAAATTTCATCTAAATCAGTGCTGTAGTTTTAGCGTGATGCGGTAACAAACATAGCCACTTTCGCATTTATAATATGTATAGGATTCGCAGGATTTGCACGTGCATTAATTGTGGAATGACGAATTTTGACAACCTGTCATTTGAGCTGTAGTGTTACTGCTTGTTTGTTTGTGGCGTGCTCTTATGTTTTATGGTCTTCAGTGTGATTTTTGCTGTGAAACAATACTGTTTACACCGCCATTTTTCTTCTTGACAACAACAAGAAACTCACGGAAGATGGCACAATAAGTACCGAAACTAGTTTGGGTATTTAAACAAAACAAAAACTGTCTTGCTTAAGGCGGAATCAACCACAAATCAATACCTTCACTACGTAACGGCAGTGCTGATGCAGAGGTTCCAACCATTACGATTTAATCTTGATTGTTAACGAAATTTGTTCAAAATTGCGTGTTTAAGATTGGAGTTACTCGAATTCCGATTTTCAGATTTGAATAATAGATCGGTGTCATTTCTTTTCCGTCGGCAAAATTCGGTTCCTTTCCAGTTCGTTCGTGTGATGTCACGGAGAAAAATAAACGGGTTATGTGACGCACTGTGGATGCTTCTTTTTTTCTTTTACTTATTTTTTTTATATTTTTTTATTTTTATCGTAGGCGACTGTTATATGATGTGGAAGGCTTTCGTCGTCGTCGATGTATTGGTTTACTAGACTCTCAAAATTTTAGTTGCGTCCTACATCAGGAATTTAGATTGGTAAGTTGGTTTATGTTTTAGGAGACGATCCAATTTTGATATTGTAGAAAGATATAAAAAAGCCAAGATCGCTGATCATCAATTTTTATTTAAAACGACCGGTTTCGCTGAACTATGTCAGCATCATCTGGTCCAATAAAATCATTTTACAAGGCCATAATCTTATAATGTCAATCAGTCGTTAATAACATAATTTATAGTACACCTATGCACTGCACTTTAACGGATTTCTTTTAGTGTTCATATGAATGACATCACCTTTGCCGGCCGCGGTGGCCGAGGGGACTGAGGCCACTACGGTCGGGGATTCGAATCCCCCCTCGGGCATGGATATTTGTGCCGTCCTAGTTCGTAAGTAGTTCATAAGTAGTTTGTAAGTTTAGGGACTGATGACCCCGTAGTTAAGTCCCATAGACTATACAAACATTTGAACATTTTTGAACATCACCTTTATCATTATTAAGGATCAATTGCTAATATTTGCTCCATTCAGAAAGCTTATCTAAATCATATTTTCAAACCCCAACTATCCGGAAGTGAACAATAACTTTCCTAATAAATAAACAGCCATTTCACATGTCATTTTTGGATGGATGGCTTACTTGATCCCGTGATTTAAATCCCATGTACCTTTGTGTTAACTAGTAGCTTAACGTTGCGAGAGGACAACCAATAGGTGAAGTGTACAGGGTGTTTCAGGATAAATATTAAATACTTTAGGAGGTGGTATTATAGACGTATTACAGAAAAATGACATATAACAATGTCCATTTTATTTAGAGTACGGTTAAACAGCTGTTAGTACGTAACACTAACAACCTTAAGGCAAAGGCAAATGATGATTTCATATTTCATTTTCTAAAATTACTCCACCAACTTCAATGCACTTTTGACTTCTGTTGATGATGTCTATATCTACTGAGATCGCCATTGAGTTGTTTTATGAGGTCTGCACTATTCACAATCAAATCTGATCTTGTGTTTACATTTTTTTTTGTAGACTTGGGGTTTCAACTACTGCCATAGCCAAAAAAAATTCAAGGTCCGGAGACCTATGTGGCAAAGAAACATGTCCCTATCTACCGATCCATCTTTTGGGTAATGTTAGCTTTAGATGATGGATTGCATTATGCCGACAGAAAAATGCCTTCAGCTTCATCCATAGGCACTTCATCTGCACGTACAGATGCAGTATTACTTCTGGGTACTGTACCAGCGTCACGCAGTGTACTGAACACGCGAGTAAACACTGCTGAATTGGTAGACTGCACGTAGGAAATCGTTTGCCATTTGCTCTACAAGCATCAACAGGTTTTCCATTACAAAACCCACACACAAATACCATATCGGAGCACTCTGCACGTGTAAATAACTGCCGCATGTTTACACGCTACAGTACAGTAGAGATGGTCAACAAATCATATATATTATTACTCATCGGGTGAATTTTTGTGGGTACGCCATATCTCCCCTATTACTTATTCAAAAGTAATGATGGAGGTTTCATTTTCAAGGTTCCGTTCTCCACTAATGGCGAAAAATACACAGACAGTTTAAAGTTATTGTTTTCACAAAAAACATTATTTTGAAAAAAATTGTACTGTTCCTACAATCTAAGTTGATACCCGGCGAACGATCGTAAATGGGACATGTATTTACGGTTGCTCCCATCAGCCACCACGCCAAGTATCAACTTAGTTTGCGCGGTCAATAAAAAGCAATGTAGAAGGTGACATCCATTGACAATCTGTTTAACTAACATGAACGACAACTCTAGCAGTTGTTTAGTTCTTCATGCAAGTCAAAGATCTTTCAAATGTTCAAATGTTAGTTAAGCTTATGGGACTTAACTACGGGGTCATCAATCCCTAAACTTACAAACTACTTATGAACTACCTTATACTAAGGACGGCACAAATATCCATGCCCGAGGGGGGATTCGAACCCCCGACCGTAGTGGCCGTGCAGACCGTGACTGGAGCGCCTCAGTCCCCTCGGCCACCGCGGCCGGCTCAAAGATCTTTGATTCAAGCATAGTTTATCACACGATTTCGGTTATACAGGTCGATATAACGACGACAAATACATAAATGGTGCAAGATGAGTGGTGAATCACTTAGGCGAGTACATCATCACTGCTAAATTCATTGACTCCGATGAAACTGTGCTAATACCCCACATTAACCTCACACCTTCTGATTCAAACATGCCTTTCCAAATGATAATAAGACAATTCCCAATAAAAGTAGCCTTTGCTATAATCATAAATAAAGCACAAGGTCAGAGGCTTCAGAGGGCTAAACCAGAACCTGGGTTTTCGCATGGTTAGTTACACGTGACTTTTTCACATGTTCACTCATTCAGTGATATTTATGTTTGTGCTAAAGACATTTACAGCCAAATAGAAAACGATGATCACATTACTAACACACACTACTAACATAGTTTTCAAAGAAGTTTTAAAAAATAAATAGGTTTTCAAAAATTAAAATAAACATGAAAAATTCAGTATTAATCATATTGTATTTAATTATATAAATTTTCTAACAATGACACTAATTGTTACTACTATCCAAAGTGTATCTTTTACACGTATGTACTTGCATCTGCCTTTCCTCCATTACTATCTTACCTATCTGTGAACGACCAGGATAGAGTGCGAATTATTCTAACGGGTCAACTAGTCACAGTAAAAACTTCATTGTAAACTTAAGCGCCCCTTCACAACACACTATTGCTGACATTCGATAAGTACGTCCTTTGCAACTGGTGTACTAGCATACGAAACGAAAATGCATTGAAGTCAGATGTATCTCGGTACTCAATAAAACTTGCTCACAAGTTATATGGCATATTTTATTGCAAATCGTGTATACCACAAACTCATACAATATTTACTATGCCTACTGAAACCCTCGTATAACTTTTACATGTATGATTTTGGTACACAGGAACAGGTGGATGGCTTAGATATAATGAGAGGATGTGTTGAGACTAAAGGTCAATTCACACTGTTCGTCACGTCGCGTCACCGTCCGTCAGAACATTCCGCAATGTATTTCTAATGGCGGCATTCACACTGTCCGTCACCTCACCGTCACGTCACGTCAACATCACGTCAAGCTTTCTCGAGAAGAATGTTTTGACGGTACTGTCGTCTGTTAACGTCGGAAGTTAACCTATCGTCGTCACGCGATTTTCCTGTTGTAGTCGATTATTACACGGTTTACATGCAAATATGCCTTATTAATCTTTATTCTATTATTGTACTTCGTTTTAGAGGTAAATTCTAAACGTTTCATGACGACTTAAATATTTTTCTCAATTGACTGTCCTCCTAAAAGCCAGGTAAGATATCAGAAACCGAAAAATTTGTGTTTATTAATATTGTAATAGAAAATACTGAAGAAAACTTTATTTGATTATGATTGCAATTTGATGACGCAATTTTCATTAAATAACTTTTTAAATGAAAAAGTTAGTGCTAATGAAATATATTTTGTATTAAAATACGCGATTCGTTGTTGATCATCAATTCTCATTTGAATAGAACAAAAATTGTTTTATAAAAAATATTTGTGGGTTTGAAGGGCGCTCAACATTGAGTTTATCAGCGGCCATATAATAAATACACCGTGTTGACAATAAATAAACGAAAGGCCTGAGAACTGTGTCAGTTACGAGGTGATATCTGCATTTACAAGCTACCATAAGTAATACAGAGAAATTCTAGACCACGGTGGAGTGGCGGAGGGCTCTAAGGCACCTTGCTGCGGAGCGCGCAGTTGCTCGCCGTCGGAAGTTCAGTCCTCCCTCGGGGATGGGTGTGTATGCTGTCTTGTGGTTACTTTAACTTAAAGTACTTTGCAACCGTAAGGACTGATGACGGCGGTAGTTAAGTCTCGCATATTTACAAACATTTGAGAAATTTGATTGTTTATAAATTGACTATACAGCGTAACCTTGTTCAACGAGCATAATTCGCTTCTGAGCTTTACCTGCTATGAGAAATCTCGTAATGCAACATATATTTTTCTGCCGGAATTCATGTAATAATAACATGTGTTCCAGTCACAAAAATAGACTAAATTTATCCGACAATGTATAATACTGTATTTTTATTGTTTTTCTTTACAAGAAAGTTGTATCAACAGAAGAATATTAATTTTGTTGCCTTTGAAACTACACACACACAGTTGCTTTATGTTTCGTGAAGGGGGTGGGGGGTCGGCAAGATATTTTTCATTGGCGTATTCAAAAATATTGGGAAACGTTGCTCTAGGACAAGATTAAACTCTTTGCCAGAATACAAAGCGACCATGATCGTGGAAAAGCCCATGAATAGGAATGCGGCAGATGGCATATTATTGCACACCACAACACCGGACTCCCACTAGTCCAGAACTTCCATAGATCTTTGCAAACGTCTTTCATCTATTTTTGTATTGGTCCTATTACGCGCGTGTGCGTCACTGTCGAGCGGCTTAGGAACCCCACCTCAACCTGTATTTCCCAGCTTACGGAGTTCCTTCTGTGTTGTTTTCGGTCCTGTTCCCCTCAGGGGCTCAGCATTAATTTGCTGAGTACGGGCTTGGCGAACCCGGGGTCCTGAGCTGAGGACTGGTATGCGCCGCCAGTCCTCCAGACCGTAAGCCCTGGACATGCTTCAGCGACCACCGCATGGCGCAGCGGTGGAATGTTGTTTGTTACAGGGAGCGGGGATCTCGGCTTCATTGCCCGGATCGTGAGGATGGAAAAAACCTCTATAAATAAAACCCCTCAATCCCAAGGTGTGCTGCGTGCTGATGGGATGCATGGCTGTTGAGGTTGAACAGTCGATAGCGAGCGACCTCTGAGGAACCTGCCGCACCTCAGTTGTAAAAGGCTTACCCAGGCAAGCGGGGCTCTGCCTGGGTGGACCGTCCCTTCCCTAGCTGCTCGTGGGACCGAGATGGAGTCCTCACATGTTTCTAACCCCGGCGGGATGGGTGTACCGTCAGGTGGTACTCGCACCCAGTCATCTAAGCGGTTGAGGGAGGCCAGTCCTCCTGAGACACAATCTAGTCATAGTAACAGGGCTCAAGGAGTCATTAATGATAATGTTTTTGTAGTTATTAAGAGGAAAGAGGGTACCTTTGAAAAGGTCTCCCCTTTCTACATTAATAAGGGACTGGAAGGACTTGCAGGTTCTTTGAAATCAATTAAGAGGCTGCGGAATGGTGCTTTGTTAGTTGAGACGGCCAGAGCAAAGCAGGTGGACCTCCTCCTGAATTCAGCAAAGCTAGGGGAATATGACATTGTTGTAGAATTACACAACACGCTAAATTCCAGCAAAGGAGTGGTCACATGCCGTGACATTGTGGACATCGAAATGGCAGAATTAAAACAGGAGTGGGCGTCACAGGGTATCATTGACGTTGAGCAAAGGACCCGCAGGAACAATGGAGTGATAGAGAAAACCCCTACCTTCATTGTTACCTTCAATTCCCCATCGTTGCCAGAACATCTTATGGCAGGGTTTCTCCGTCTGAAAGTTAGGCCCTTTATACCGAACCCTATGAGGTGTTCTACATGCCAGCGTTTCGGTCATACCACACAGAATTGTGGAGGCACACCAACCTGTGGGAGGTGTGGACAGGCAGCTCACGACTCTGGGGTTGACTGTCCTTCCCCAGCAACGTGTCTAAACTGCTCAGGAGGCCACCCTGTATGGAGTCGTGATTGCCCTGTCTTTGTTGAAGAACAAAAAATACAGGAGATAAAAGTGCGCAAACGTATTCCATATGTGGAGGCCAAAAAAGAATATAAGGCGACACAGCCTCCGGTGTTTCCGACCTCCTATGCCTCACTACTCCAGAAACCCACGCCCACTGCTGATGCATCGACACAGACCATCCCCATTTCCACCAGCGAAACTTGCACCTGCATTTGTACATGCCAAACTTCGATTAGTCGAGATATCGGAATACAGGCCGACCAAATGGATGTGAAGGATATGATAGCTGCAGTAATAATTGAGAAAACACCTCAAAAGGAGAGTACCATCCCACAGGAACGTGCCGTTCCAACAGGATGCGTTCCTCAACAGCAGGGAGCTGCCCAGAAGCAGGTGGCCCCCCAGAAGCAGAGTGCTCACCGAAAGCAGAGTTCTCAGCAACACGCCCTTCCTTCATCTTCTTCAGAGAAGAAGAAACCAAAGAAGGCGCCTCGGCATTCGATCGAAAGCCTCCCCCAGGCACCATCGAATGTCGTTCTGGCAGCCTTAACCGATGACGAGGATATCATAATGGACCTGGATACCTCATCACCGGAATCAGTCAGCCCTAATGCCGCTGCCCGATCAAACAGTGCCTCACCGTCTAGGCACAAGGATAGAGGGAAACTACAACCACACCGCTGACATGGGAACCATACTCCAATGGAACCTGAACGGATTCAGGGCTCGTTTGGACGAATTACGTCTTATTCTGCAGAACAGACCATTCTGTGTCTCCCTTCAGGAGACACATTTCAAGCAGTGTGACGCACCTGTACTTAGAGGCTATCACCTCTACAGAAAAGACGACCTGACTGGCGATAGGGCGCAGGGCGGTGTGGCAGTGTTCATCAAGGTCACATTCCATTCTACGCCTGTGCACCTAACTACGACGCTACAGGCCGTTGCAGTTCGTGTGTTGGCACACACTGAGCTTACAGTGTGTTCTCTGTATTTACCACCTGGAGAGCCTCTCGATGTTGTACTCTTGACACAGCTTCTCGATGACCTTCCTCGCCCTTTTCTCATTTTAGGAGATTTCAATGCTCATAATGCTTTATGGGGATCTAACACCACTTGCCCCAGGGGTCGAATGGTTGAGCGTGTGTTACAGTCGACATCGGTAATTTTGCTAAACACGGGTAAGGCCACACACTTCAGCGTTGCTACAGGTACGTCTTCCGCCATTGACCTCTCCTTCTGTTCGCCAGCTCTTGCAGACATTGCCCAGTGGGATGCAGACGACGACCTCCATGGCAGTGATCACTACCCTATCTGGGTAACTCTGCCAGATGGAATGGATCATGCTCGACAGCTGCCGAGATGGCTTATTAAGAAAGCTGATTGGCAGCTTTTTAAACAGTTGGCTGTTTTGGAACGGCATGACGGCGTTCAGAACTGGGTGGATCACACTACAGCCGTGATTCGCGCCGCTGCCGATGCGTCGATCCCCAAATCGAAGGGCAACTTTAAGAGGCAGCCTGTTCCTTGGTGGAACGAGGAGTGTCGGTCTGCAATCCAAAACAGGAGGGCAGCTCTCCGAAGATTCCACAGGTGCCCTACTGATCACAATCTTGCAACTTTTCGCGTGGCGAGGGCACGGGCAAGACGCATTATTCGAGAGAGCAAGGAGAGGTCTTGGCAAGAGTTCCTGAATTCTATCAATAGGTTCACATCAGCAAGCAGAGTATGGGAAGCCATTAGGAGGATCTCGAGGCGGAATTCCCGACCACCAATAGCAGCTGTACAAGGGCAAGGACTTCTCCTGACTTCGCCACGAGACATTGCTCAGGTAATGGCAGAATCATTTTACACCATTACATCGGATTCTAGCCAGAATGCAGCCTTTCGGCAGCATCGGGCTATACAGGAGAGGGTTGGTTTTGATTTCCGGTCCTCAAATGCTGAGGAATATAACCAACCGTTCTCACTGTGGGAGCTGGAGACTGCATTAACAGTACCTTGTGATACTGCCCCTGGCGTCGATGACATAACGTACAGCATGCTCCAACACATGGAACCGCAATCGAAGCATGTCCTCCTTCAGCTTTTTAACCAAATCTGGTTCACGGGAAACTTTCCACGCTCGTGGAAAGAGTCTGTTTTAATACCTATTTTAAAACCAGGGAAAGATCGGACTGACGCTGGTAGTTATCGTAGCATAAGTCTCACCAGCTGTGTAGGAAAGACATTGGAGCGTATGGTTAACCGACGCCTAGTCTGGGTCCTAGAAAGCAGGTCCCTACTCAGCCGCTTCCAATGTGGCTTCAGAAGGTACCGTTCAACGCTTGACAACTTGATCTTGCTTGACCGGGAAATCCAACAAGCTTTCCTACGTAAGCAACACCTGATAGGTGTGTTCTTTGATCTCGAAAAAGCGTACGATACTACCTGGAGGCGTAATGTTTTACAGCAGCTCCATGAGTGGGGTTTTCGTGGTCGTCTACCCATTTTTATTCAGTCTTTCCTTTCGGATCGGTATTTTAGATACAAGGTCGGGAGCGTATTGTCTGACCGTTTTCATCAAGAGAACGGTATCCCCCAAGGAAGTGTTTTAAGTGTGACGGCCTTCGCCATTGCTATCAATAGTATTACGTCCACTGTAAGAAGTCCAGTACAGTGTTCCCTCTTTGTGGACGATTTCTCCATTTTCTGTGCGTCCTCCTCCGTCGCAACTGCTGCTCGTCAATTACATCTGACGATCAGGCGGTTGGAGGAATGGTCCAACAGAACAGGTTTTAAATTTTCGTTGGAGAAGACCGTTTGTGTTGATTTTAATCGCTCCCGTTCCCTTTTTAATTACCCAGTTCTCAAACTTGGGGGGACTGCTCTCACTTTTAAGGAGAAGGTGAAGTACCTAGGTCTCACTTTTGATGAAAAGCTCACTTGGTTGCCACACCTTAAGGAATTAAAATTACGATGCATCAAGGCTTTAAATCTCCTTAAGTGTGTTAGCCATCGGGCCTGGGGAGCTGACAGGGCACGTCTCCTCCAATTTTACAGGTCATTTGTGCGACCCCGCCTCGACTATGGATGTCAAGTTTATGGATCCGCGAGATCCTCTTATTTGACAATGCTGGACTCCATACACCATGAAGGTATCAGGTTGTCCACAGGTGCATACCGCACGAGTCCGGTTGTTAGTCTCTGTGCAGAAGCTGGTGAGCCTCCGCTTTTTATTCGCCGCCTTCTACTCACTGCACGTCAAGCGTACCGATCTATGTCAACTCCAAATTCCCTAGCGACTTCCAATGCTAATCAACAATCATTGGTACGCTTGTTCCGTAACCGTCCGCAGGCGACAAGGCCCTTTTGGTTCCGTGCAAGGGACAGCCTCGATTTGCTACAGGCGCAAGGCATTGTGGTCCAACGCCAGGGGTGGAGTAGGGGATGTCCCTGGCTACTTCAGAGGCCCAGGGTGCTTTTAGAGTTGACTCTCTACAGGAAGGCTTTTACCTCAGACACCTTTTATAAAAGTAAATTTCTCAAAATTTTAAGTCACCATTCTGATTTTGTCTCGGTCTACACGGATGGGTCCAAGCAGGGTGATCATATTGGTTGCTCTGTCGTGTTCCCCGATGTTGTCCTTCGGATAGGGCTCCCAGAACAGTTTACCGTTTATTACGCGGAACTGTTCGCTATCCTGAGGGCACTAGAACAGATCAGAAGACATCATGGAGTGAAGTTCATGATCTGTTCAGACTCCCAAAGTGCCCTCCTGGCTATTGACCAAATGTACCCATCAGATCGGATGGTGCAGGATATACAGGACGCTCTCCTTGCACTGCAACAACGAAACAAGGAGATCATCTTCTGTTGGGTTCCTGGGCATGCTGGGATCCGGGGAAACGAGCTTGCCGATGTGGCGGCTAAGGAGGCTTGCTCCCTCCCCCCTGCTGTACGCTGTTCTGTCCCATTGCAGGCTGTTACCTCGTATGTGACAAGGAAAGCCATGATTTTCTGGGAGGATCAGTGGTTGGATGTGGCGGATAACAAGTTACGCGCCCTAAAATCTTCAGTACGTCCATGGCGTACTACCTTCCGCCCTCGAAGAGCTGAGGAAGTCGCCCTTACTCGCCTTAGAATTGGACACTGCCCGCTAACGCATGGCTTTCTTTTGCGTCGTGAGGAACCGCCAGTGTGTAACAGATGTCGGACACAATTGTCGATACGACATATTTTTACAGAATGCTATTTATACGCTGGTGTGAGGACAACTTTAGGTCTCTCACAGGACCTGAAATCTATTTTAGGTGACGATGAAGCGTCCGTGGATTGTGTCCTAAGATTTTGTGCAGCATCTGGACTTCTTCCTAAAATATTGGGTGTTCGTTTTTAATATGTGACAGTGTGGCTCGGTCACTCTTTAAGTAGTCACCGGGCCACATACATCTAACAAACTTTTAACTCTTTTATGCAGTCCTTTCCTTTGAACCGTCTTTTTAAATTTTTAATGTACAATTGAAGTTAAATGTCCATACGACTGGACCCGTTTTTCTCCTCATCTCCCTATGTTAGCATACGGGCGCTGATAACCTCGCTGTTGAGCGCCCTAAAACACCAATCATCATCATCATCATCATCGGTCCTGTTGAGTCCGCGAGTGCCACATTCAGTTCCGGTTAACGTTCAAATGTTTGTGAAGCTTACGGGACTTAACTGCGGGGTCATCAGTCTCTAACTTAGAAACTACTTATAAACTAACTTATACAACTTATACAACACAAACATCCATTCACGAGGCAGGATTCGAACCCTCGACAGGGAACGGTCTCGCGCATCGGAGCATAACACCTCAATGCGCGTGGCCACTCCACCGCGACCATCTGAGATCTTCCTGACCTATGTGTTGCCATGCTTTGGCGATCACGTTCTGATCGTAGTGATCTTTTTCTGGTAATCACGTACAACTCGGGTCTGGTTTCCACGAGGACTAAAAGTTTATTAACACCGATAACTGTATCGTCGACCACGCCATCTTCCTCTATTTTCAGTCATAACGCAATACACTTGATAAAAACCCAGCTCCGAAAACAAAAAGTAGACGCTTCTGTACGGTCAGAGCTGCGCGTGACAGCTGTAGTGGTGGGAAATTGAAGGGGGACGGCGCATGCGCAGAACGTTTTGCTCCTTGAAACATCAAGCATTATGCTCTATCAGATCCAGGCGTCGAGCAACTGCTCAAATGTTTCAAGGCGTTGCGAAACGCCTCGCAACGTTAGGTTGGTCTGCTGGTCCGGATGGAATACCAGTTCGGTTTTACAAAGACTATTTTGCGGCATTGGCCCCCTACTTAGCTTGCATTTATCGCGAATCTTTAATTCAGCGCAAAGTTCCTAATGATAGGAAAAAAGCGCAGGTGACTCCCGTTTATAAGAAAGGAAAGAGAACGGACCCACACAATTACAGGCCAATATCGTTGACATCAGTTTCATGTAGAATTTTAGAGCATATTCTCAGTTCGAATATAGTAAATTTCCTTGAAACGGAAAAGCTTCTTTCCATGAATCAGCACGGGTTTAGGAAACATCGTTCATGTGAAACTCAGCTTGCCATTTTCTCACATGACATCTTGCGAGCCGTGGATGAAGGGCAACAGGGGGATTGTGTTTTTCTCGACTTCAAAAAGGCGTTCGACGCGGTGCCACACTGCAGACTGCAAACGAAGATACGAGCTTATGGAATAGGTTCACAGATTTGTGACTGGCTGGAAAACTTCCTAAACAATAGAACGCAGTACGTTGTTCTCGACGGCGAGTGTTCATCAGAGACGAGTGTATCGTCAGGCGTGCCCCAGGGGAGTGTGATAGGACCGCTATTATTTTCTATCTATATAAATGATCTGATGGACATAGTAAGTTGTAATTTGCGGCTGTTTGCTGATGATGCTGTGGTGTATGAGAGAGTGTCGTCCGTAACTGACTATAATAGCATACAGGATGACTTAGATAAAATTTCTAGTTGGTGCGAAGAATGGCAGCTAGCTCTCAATAAAAATGCGCATGAGTAGAAAAAACAATCCTATAATGTTGGAATACAGCATTAGTAGTGAGCTTCTTGATGCTGTCGCGTCGTTCAAATATCTAGGCGTAACATTGCAGAGCGATATGAAATGGAACGAACATGTAAGGACAGTTGCGAGTAAGGCGGACAGCCGACTTCAGTTTATTGAGAGAATTTTGGGAAGATGTACTTCACCTGTAAAGGAGACCGCGTATAAAACGCTTGTACGACCACGTCTCGAGTATTGCAGCAGATCGGTTTGAAGGAAGACATAGAGGCGGTTCAGAGGCGAGCAGCTAGATTTGTTACCGGCTGGTCCGACCAATGCGCGAGTGTCACGGAAATGCTCCGGCAACTCAATTGGGGATCGCTGGAAGAAAGACGACGTTCTTTTTGTGAATTTCTGTTGAGTAAATTTAGAGGGCGGAATTTGAAGCTGAGTGTAGTACGATCTTGCTGCCGCCTACTTACATTTCGCGTAAAGATCAGAAAGACAATATAAGAGAAATTAGGGCTCGTACGGAGGCATATAGGCATTCTTTTTTTCCTCGTTCAATTTGGGAGTGGAATAGGAAAGGAAATGCCTAGTAGTGGTACAGTGTACCCTCCGCCACGCACCTTACGGTGAATTGCGGAGTATGGATGTAGATGTAGATCTTTGTTCGGGCTCCCATTGAAATACAGGGAGCGCTGGTACCCAGCAAAACATTTTGTCTCGCAACACTTGCTTCGGGTGAAATGCTGGATCAGTGTGCAGCCGGCCTAACTGTCGCTGGCCGTGCGCATGAAGCAGCTCACCGCTGGCGTCGCCTCCGGATGTCCGGCTGCTACTGAGGGTCATCGCCCCGCGCAGTTGCCGGTCGCGGAACTTGTGCCAGCCATTCGCCTCAGCTTGCAGTGGTAGGCCATGATACTGCTATGTAGTGGCAACGAAGAACTAGGCGGTTAGTGACCAGAATCCATGGCTAAAATTTATAACCTTAATGTCACCAATTTTGAAAACAAGTATCTGGCAGTTTCATGCTACAGTTAAATAATCAGAAATAATTCATATCTGCTAGCTCACGAGAAGGTGTTTGCAGTTAGCAACTGCCTTTAGTTTTTTATATAATGTTCTCGTCCACAACTTCTACATCCACGTGCAATACTCAGCAAATGACATTAAAGTGCCCGACCGTAGTGGCCGTGCAGACCATGACTGGCGCGCCACAGTCCCCTCGGCCACCGCGGCCGGCGGCGACATAGTGATCAGTGGTCAGAACATCCGGGTTCGTATCTCGATCCGACACAGAGTTTGAACTTCCTCCATTCGTGTAATGCAGCACCCATTGGTAATCAATTTCCCTAGCTCAGGACTTTCCTGGCATCGTGGATGTCGCTAAACTAGTAATTCAGAAAGTAAAAAAAAAAAAAAAAAAAATAAAAAAAAAATCAAAAAAAAAAAAAAATCAAAACTTGCGGGGAAAAAAAAATACAAATCATCCTGTTCGTTCAGTGTTTACTGTTGCTACTTAGAAATGGCTAGTAAAAATTAATATTTCTTTAAGGTATGATTTCTTACGTTTGATTCTCTCAGTTAATATTAGGGAAAGAGTATTTTATAAAACGGTATGTATTAAAAATAGGGTATGGCCATTACGAAAAGTTCGGAAACATCTGCTTTAAGTCCTTTGTGTCTCAATTCATAGTGGCTGCACGATCACAATGGTGTCTCGCTTATATATACGAGAGTTGGAACTTAAATAGTGGCAACTATTTATTCACAACCGATAAAAAAGCGTTGCATGTTTGCACCTGTTAGTGTCCAACGTAGAACCAGTTGCAAATGAAATGTTTAAATGTTTGTAAAGGTTATGGCACTTAACTGCAGGGTCACCAGTCTCTAAATTTACAAACTACTTATGAACTATCTTATACTAAAGACAACACAAACATCCAGGTCCAAGGGAGGATTCGAACCTCCGACGCGGGAGGACGCGCGATCCGGAACCCGTTGCCAGCGATGTGGAAGGCGTAGTATACCGTTAGCAGAGCCTGTTCCGTTGACGGTGTGAATCGAGCGGTCTACTGCCTGTCGGATCCCTGGAACAGTTATGAAGAGAATGCCACGAAGTGGTTCCATCATCTTTAGAATCACATCAAAGTCACAAGGACTTAAGTCCAGGGAGTATAAAGGTTGGTACACTACTGCCCAGTCCCGTCGATCGAACAGAGCAACCATAGCTTGTGCTGTATGCGCTAATCCGGTTTCGTGGGCGAGCTCACGAATCCTCCGGCGTCGATCACTGTCTACTAACACGGCAACAGTGTGCCCTTCTGCAGAGACGCTAGGATGACCTGCCACAGTTTGTCGATGTTCGTTGAAGGCTTTTACCCAACGTGCCAAATTGTTCTGTACGGCAATGCCGATTCCCTGCACGCTTCTCGAAGGCTTTGTGACTTTGTCATGTTGTACGACCTCTGGAACATTCAATCTTGATCCAATTCCGTTGTTTCTTTTTCGGAAACATAGTGACACCGTTACGTTAGACCGCTCGCTCTTAAGTGACTGTTTTTCCCTCGATTGTCGCACGCCGGTGACGTGGGACGGGGCGAGTCCATTTGCTCGGAGGTAACGTAGGTATGTCAACAACATGTGCTGTCAGCGATAATAGTGGATTGCATTGCATAGTGCCTCCACAGCAGTGTTGTCGCTATTTAAATTCCAACCCTACCATATGGTGTCCTACATCATCCGTCCTCCCCTTCTGAAACTGAGGGTGCCGTATGAAATGTAAAATGCAATACCTCATAGTAGTAAGTATTCCACACCTGATCGAGTGGCGCGTTTTTCGACTTTCGGCTCCCAACGAAAGTGGGCTATTAAGACCGGAAGTTGATCTTCATAAATGGAATGGCATACTTTTCTTACCAATCTCGATTCTATGCCGAAAATGGAGAATTTTTTGTAATATATATAATACACATATAAAACAAATAAGAAAATGTATGTTATTCTGTTTAAAAAAAACTACTTCCGGTCTCAATCGATCACTTCCGGTGGGAATCGGAAGTTGAAAATGCCACCATTCGATGCGGCATAGTGTACTTACTACTAGGACGTATTTCATTCTACATTTCATAAGACTCCCAAGAGTTCCAAGAGTTTGTAAATCTATCGGACTCAACTGCGTGGTCATTAGTCCGTAGTTTACAAATTACTTAAACTAGGATAAACTAACCTAATGACAACACAAACACCCATGCCCGAGGGGGGAATCGAACCCCCGACGGCGAACTGCCGCGCGCACCGCAGCACGGCGCTCCACTACGCACGGATAATCCTCCGCGGCCCCAAGAGTTTGTAAGGGGTGGTCATTCATGAGACATTAATTCTTATAAAATTGTACGCCTTACTCGGACGTTACATCTTAAATCTCTAGTCAAAAAATCTAAAATGAGAACTTTATTAAAAAGCTTAGCGGCGTAGCAGAATTTAAATTTGAAAAATCCCGAGACAGCAACATCCAATGTACCATGATAGTAACACCATCTAAATTCATGATTAAAATGAGGTTTACAAGGGGCTATTCGCTTTCAGTAGCGATGTGTATTCGTAAAGCCTTTAACTGAAACTAACGCCGTTATAATACCGAGATATATAATTGCTTATTAAGTAGCACTTGTCAGTTACTGTTTCTCCTGCGGTGAAACGTTATATGTTGTGCATTTATTAGCTTGCACTCGAATCGTACGAAAATTTCAAATCATTGATTGTGAGTGATAGGGAAGCATTTTACGAAATGCATGCAACGTACTCACAAACAGATCAAATTGTTCGCCGTACCGACTGTGTTAATTCTCGTGAAAGATGACTACATCTTTCGCGATCGGACGAGCTTTCCTTCCAACGTGTGGGCACAGTTTAATAGAATATCCATACTACTATTTATGCGTCAGCCAAGCCAGTTTCCTCTCGTTAGGTACGAGTCGGAGGGCACGAGAGAGAAAAGCTGATTGGTTCTGATCGCGCGGCACAGTCGTTACAGCAGGAAGTATCGCATTCTCGGCGACAGACACCGACTTTATTATTCCACAGGGCGCCTGATTACGCCCATTCAGCTACGAGGAGCAGCAATCACTACATTGGTACGGCCTGAACGAGAATTAATCTTCCGTACTTAGCCTCTTCTTTTCATTTCCTCTTGTAATTCTGACTGTTAAGGACTTCACTCGTTGCATTCATGCTGGAGGCGCAGTTACGTGTCTCCTTTTGCACCAGCAGGTTAATATCACATTTATTCTCGATTTTCAGCCTTATCTTAAAAACCATAATTAAGCTGTTACCCGGCGAAATTGACACAGGGAGTTAAGTCAATATCTGTATACGTTACTCCAAAGTTCATTGGCCTGGTGTAGCAACAGTGAATCCGTATTTGAATTGAAACGTAGTCTCTGTTGCAAATTATTATATTTATTTCTCTTTAACGCGTTTCGCGCTCTTGGCGCATCAACAGAACACTGTAATAGAGAAAATATACAAATATGTCAGTTTCATACCGCGGACCTACCCACTACAATATCAGGAAACAATGAATTGGGAGCGTGAACATACCTCAGAAACAGCTGGATGGCATTAGTTGGTGTAAAAGCACATGATGCTCAGCATTTTGGACTGGATAAAATCTGAGGATTTAATGAAAAGCCTCATCAAGTGTTATAAGAGGTGGGACAAAAAGTTCCTAAACTGGAAGTCAGAGAATTTAAAAAAACAATTGTGAATGGACAGTGGTAAGCAGAGCGAGTGTGGAGATGTATAACTTACCACATTAGATGTGGTAATAATTTGCAACAGAGACTACCTTTCAATTCAAATAAGTCTATATATCTCTTCTCTCTCTCTCTCTCTCTCTCTCTCTCTCTCTCTCTCTCTCTCTCTCTCTCTCTCTTTTACACTCTCTCTTTGTGTCTAATTATAAACTGCTCAAACGAATTAGGTGATTAGGTGAGATATCATACAAGGTATACATACGGTAACTTATTTCACTCGAATATTGGTTACAGTTGTATTTTATGTGTGACACAGTATGCTATTTTGCTGTCTCACTTCTTTACTTGAGGTTTACATGCCGTTTACTTAGAGTGAGGTACCATTGGGCTACAATAATAGTGAAAACGTCATCCTCGTTGCCGTCTAATACGGTGTGTGATCATCTCGGACAGTCAATAAAGTTGCTACCTGCGTGGAATTGACATGTTTGTTTTGCAAATCTATCGGACCAAACTGCGTGGTCATCAGTCCGTAGCTTACAAACTACTTAAACCTAGGTAAACTAACCTAAGGACAACACACACACACACCCATGCCCCAGGGAGGACTCGAACCTCCACGGCGAGCAACCGGGCGCTCCGCAGCGGGGTGCTTTAGATCGCTCGGCTACTCCACCGCGGCTGGAGTGGACAGTATGAGGTTGTCAGTCAGCTCTTGAGAGATATTTAACCGATCTTCCATGAGTGCAATATCTAGTTCTGCAACCGCTGTGGGAGGTGCTGGTCTGGGTGCAATGCGTCTGCCAAGTGCATCCCAGACTTGATCAATGTGGTTCCACTCTGTTGAACAGGCTGGCCACTCCATTCTTTCAGTTCCCCCAACTTCAAGCATGTTTGTAATATTTGGGTCCTGCAGCGTTAAATATGTCACTTAAAGACAAAATATAATTTTCAGTGATTCCAAATCGCTGCGTAATATTTTATTTAACAATGGCCATTTCGGCTGCAAACCATCATCAGGTTAACTGCAATCGTGTAATATATTGGACCAACTGTGAGAAATTTCGAAGTTTGTTTTCGCGAACATGTTAGACAAACTGATAACAACCCATCCACTTTCTTTCACCATCTAAAAACTGAATATCACACAGTAGACGACCTTCAAAGCGCTATTCAAGTGTTACACATTACACCCAAATGACCAACAATGAACATCTTGGAAGAATTGGAGATAGTTTTACACCTCGAAAAAGAACCACTTCTCGTAATTAATGAACAAACAGACTTAAAACATAAAAGTTTCCTTGAAAATTTTATTGAAATATTCAAAGCAGAACCAGGTTAATAATAACACACCCAGTGATAAATTTTAACGCATATTACACCAAAGAGCACCTTCTAATTTATTTTCGTATATCATTGGTAAACAAACCATTGGAGGCATGCAATATCGTTGCGTATCATAATCAGAGACAAAATTTAATACACTTTGACCTGTTTAATATATCATTGGTACAGGTATAAACAAGCTATTGTAACCATAGAATGTCGTTGACATACACCAGCAAATGACAGCTAAAGCAATTTATTGTAGCTAGCTACAGTAATTTATTATAACTATACCGTATCGGTGGAATGAGAACGATCTTATATGAAAAAACCAGGAAGTACGTATAATCAAAATTTTATGTAAATATCGTACCATGTGACTTTTATATTATCTAACGACTTTTATATTACACGATTGCAGTTATCCTGATGATGGATTTGTAGCCGAAATGGCCGTTGTTAAATAAAAATAAAATATTACGCAGCGATTTGGAATCATTGAAAATTATATTATGTCTTCAAGCATGTTGTTCACCATTGCAACTCTGTGGGTACGAGCGTTATCGTCCACCGGAAGGGACCCATATCCTATAGCGCCAGCTTAGGGCACAACAAAAGGTCGAAGGATCTTGTCTCTGTACCTCTGAGCAGTCAAAGCGCCATTCTGAATGGCATACAGGTCCGTATTTCCGCCAATGATGACTCCTGCCCACGCAACACTGTGATATGGTGATAATTCATGGACATAAGCAGGATTATTCCGAATGCCACGGTCTCTGCCGAGGGGAGCACGATGATTGTCCTGCTGAACACAAAATCTTGACTCGTCTGTGAGCAGACGGCTCCATTCGTTGTGACTCCAATCGTGATCTTCCTAAGCTCAGTTTCTGCGGGCCATCCGTGTTGTGCGTTCTCGCGTCCTCTTGCTGCTTGCTGGTGTGTAGCAGCTGAGTTGCTTTCAGTGTCCTTTCTCACCTTATGTTCACCGGAGACGACGGTCATTTCTTGCTGATGTTACCCGTGTACGACCTTTGCTTTGCCTTCCTTTAACGGTTCCTGTTGTCTCAAATCGCCTCCAGGTCCTGAAAATTACACTTTCAGACACTCCAATAGGTGAAGAGTCTGTCCTGCTTCGAATCTTTCTATGGCTCTCCATGTCATAGCTTCGCGTAAGACACATTGTTGTTGCATTGCACTACCTGCTCACTACACTTATCTGAACGCAACTGCTGGTGTAATTCGTTTGGTAGAGTGAACACAAGTCAACATCAATCCACCCTGTAGCAACTTTCTGTTATTACCACTATCTCCGTTGCCGTTAAGTATTCTCACCATTCGGCAGAACCGACAGAAAGACGTCGAACCATTTTAGTTCATTCTTCCGATGACAATACATCAGAACCTATATATCTCAACTGATCCCCTTATTGTTTTGAACAGGGGATATGTATATATGTTTGTTCATCTAAGGGACCAAACTACTCTCGGCATTGGTCCATAGACTTACAAACTACTTAAACCAACTTACTTTAAGCACGTCAAACACACCCATACACGAGGGACGACTAGACCTCCGACGGAAGTGACTACGTTCACCGCAACATGACACTCTAGAACACACGGCCATTCCCGCGCGGCGCATTATATACAGGGCGTTACAAAAAAGGTACGGCCAAACTTTCAGGAAACATTCCTCACACTCAAAGAAAGAAAATATGTGGACATGTGTCCGGAAACGCTTAATTTCCATGTTAGAGCTCATTTTAGTATTTCTCATGTTCTTCCACCTACGCTTACTGGCGCACGTTATCATGATTTCATACGGGATACTCTACCTGTGCTGCTAGAACATGTGCCTTTACGAGTACGACACAACATGTGGTTCATGCACGATGGAGCTTCTGCACATTTCAGTCGACGTGTTCGTACGCTTCTCAACAACAGATTCGGTGACCAATGGATTGGTAGAAGCGGACCAATTCCATGGCCTCCACGCTCTCCTCACCTCAACCCTATTGACTTTCATCTATGCGGGCATTTGAAAGCTCTTGTCTACGCAGCCCCGGTACCAAATGTAGAGACTCTTCGTGCTCGTATTGTGGATGGCTGTGATACAATACGCCATTCTCCAGGGCTGCATCAGCGCATCAGGGATTCCATGCGATGGAGGGTGGATGCATGTATCCTCGCTAACGGAGGACATTTTGACATTTCCTGTAACAAAGTGTTTGAAGTCACGCTGGTACGTTCTGTTGCTGTGTGCTTCCATTCCATGATTAATGTGATTTGAAGAGAAGTAATAAAATGAGCTCTAACATGGAAATTAAGCGTTTCCGGATACATGTCCACATAACATATTTTCTTTCTTTGTGTGTGAGGAATGTTTCCTGAAAGTTTGGCCGTACCTTTTCGTAACCCCCTGTATATATGATCGTCGGTAGGAGTGACTCAGTGAACAGGAAAGAAAAAGAAGAAAAATCCGTTCGGTAAAATTAAAACCAAGGATGGTAATATTAATAGTTCAGTGCTAATTCCACTAGTAAGTGCAAAGGAGAGAGCAGATGAGTGAGAGGAGTTAACTGAAGTTATCTATGGGGAGGGGGGGGAGGGGGAGAGGACCTGTCTGATGACCTTTTAGATAATGTAATCGATGTGGTATGCAAGACATTTGACAGCCAGTAGTAAAACTTAGAGATGGGAAAAGTAGTTTCTTTTACAGAACATTCATTTCAGAATAGTTCTTCTTGCTGACTTGTTTCAGTGAACTAGTGCGTTCAATGAACTACGTTATTAAGGGAAAAAAACTTTCATCCATTATTTCATCCCACTTACGGTTTGAAATGCCAAAATCTGTGAAATACGTATTTTTTTTAATGTCTGGTGGAAAAACCGCACACGAATCTTCTTAGTTGCTTCACATATTAGTAAAAATAAAGTTCTAACAAAATGTCAGTTTGGTTTTCAAAAAAGCTTTTCAACTGAAAATGCTGTATATAGCTTCACTGATAAAATATTAAATGCTTTGACTAACTGGACGTCACCAGTTGGGATTTTTTGTGATCTCTCAAAGGCTTTTGATTGTGTAAATCATGGGATTCTTCTAGATAAGCTTAAGTATTGTGGTATGAGTGGGACAGTGCACAAATGGTTTAAATCATACTTAACTAGAAGACTGCAGAAAGTTGAAATAAGCAGTTCACATGATATGGATGAAACAATTAATTCCTCTAACTTTGATAAAATCCAGTATATACAGTTTCATTCAGTAAATGACATGACACCATTAATAAATTTAGACTTTGAACATAAGTCTGTAGCTAAGGTAGAATATTCAAAATTTTAGTTGTTTGCATTGACGAGGGACTGAATTGGAAGAAACATATTGAAGATCTCCTGAAACGTCTGAGTTCAGCTACTATGCTATCAGGGTCATTGCAAAATTTGGTGATATACATCTTAGTAAATTAGCTTACTACACCTATTTTCATTCATTGATTTCATATGGGATCATATTCTGGGGCAATTCAACATTGAGTAAAAAAGTATTCATTGCATAAAAGCGTGTAATCAGAATAATTGCTGGAGCCCAAGAGCATCCTGCAGACGTTTATTTAGGTTTCTAGGGATCTTCACTGTAGCTTCATAATATATATATTCACTCATGAAATTTGTTATTTACAATCCGACCCAATTCAAAAGTAATAGCAGTGTACATAGCTACAACACTAGACGAAAGGATGGTATTCACCATTCAAGGTTAAATCTAACTTTGTCTCAGAAAGAGGTGAATTATGCTGCCACAAAAGTCTTCGATCACTTACCAAGCAGCATCAAAGGTCTGACAGATAGCCAACTAGTATTTAAAAATAAATTAAAGGAATTTCTGAATGGCAACTCCTTCTACAATGTAGATGAATTTTTTAGATAAAACTTAAAAAATAAAAATAAAAAACAACAAAAATGTATTAAAAATCCTTAAAATATTGATTGTCAAGTGTTGACAACATTTACTAAACTGACACGTTCCACATCATTACGAAATGTCGTATATATGATCTATGGAACAAGTATTAATCTAATCTAACCTAGTTCCAGAAGCAAAATTGCGTTAACAGACTTACTTTTCACCCCATTTATACATGAAGATTGTAGTGTCCGTGTGTATATGCTGTGAGTGTGTGTGGTTTTTTATCTATTGCTTGTGTTAGTGTATAAGAGTAAAACTGTTGTAGTAGTGTAGAAGTATTACTGTACTTGACGTGCACCTGCCCAGACATAAACTCATAAAGGTCTACAGTAGTTCATTAAACTATTTTGATTTAAAAGCAGTTTTTCGAATGATCACTGATAGTTAACTGTGACATGTAACTAAAAATTGACCACCAAAACCTAATTTAAACACTGCTTATGGACTACGGAGACTAAATTCACGCAATAAATATCTGGATTATTCCATTTCAATGGCTAACTCTGAAATAAAATAATCTGGGCTCCGAGACTCTTTAGTAATTGTGCAGTCTTCGATCTACACACAACTATTTCGAACACCACAGAACGTTTCATGAATAGGTCTGCAATAAATGTGAGAAGCGATTTCTTTTAAAATTGGACACTTTCTTTGATATAGACAATTCACTACTCACACTGGAGATCTTGTCGACACACCAATACTTACGCAACTGATCAATTCAGTAATAATTTGAAATTGCTATACAAAATAATTTTCACAACAGTTTTTAGTTTTCATTCTCCTATTTTGTGTAATTAAAGTCAGACTAATTTAGATTTATCCGCCGTTGGTTTCAATAATAATATCGGAAGCCTCCCTCCAACAATGGATTTTGAACAGCGGCACCAAATATATTGAAAATTCTCAAAATCTGGGATTAATTCTAAATACTTGAATTAAACATATAATATGTGTAATGTCATTTTATTTTTAAATAATGAAACAAAATCAACCTTCGTTACAGACCTAAAATTCGGAACTAGTTCACCAACTGAACTAAGTGAACTATTTAGGTATTCCGATAAGTTGCAGTTTACGCAGTTATAGTGTGAAACTATACTTTTGAAGAAAGAAATTTTAATCACCCAGAAAGTCTCAAATTCAGAGACAAAATTTCATTTTGGAAACATTCCTTAGGCTGCGGCTAAGTCATATGACCACAACTTCCTTTCTTCCAGGAGTGTAGTCCTTCAAGTGTCGTAGAAAACTGTGAAGTTCTGGAGGTAGAAGACGTGGTATTGGCGAAACTAAAGCTGTGAGGACGAGGTCATGATGCGTTTTCCCACTAAAAGTAAAGGTCTTGGGTTCGAATCCGACTCTGACACACAGTTTTAATTGCCCAGGAAATTATGGACCTATTAACCACATAAAAACGTCAATATACGAATTATGTTTTTTTTATTTCTTAAGATTTAAAGCCACGGCATCTCTCATATAATCCATACATGGATTTTATTAAAGAAAGGTGCAGCAAAATACTACGAGGATCCATGTGTAATCTACTCATAAAAGCGATCCACAGACGAATCAAATTACTATTGCTGTTGCAGATGGTCTCACTGTATTGTTACTACTGTAATGTAGTAGCATTTCCGTAGGGAATAGGCTTAATCGTGGGCACCTGATAGTTCCACAAGAAAGAAACTAAAGCATTCAAATAAGTTCAGTTAATGATGCGAGGTGTATATGAAGGTCTGGAATTAGCGGAAGTAGTCTTAGAGTGAAGGAGTATGTCATTTACACAGAATGACGAAACAAAATCTGCTGACATGAACATCATTGATCGTTCGCCTAACGAAGCAGAAGACGCGGGGATGTCAAACAACTCTGAGGATTCGTATTAGAAAGTTTTCTCGCACAAGAAGAATCAAATACCTCTCCGCTGAATAGACGCCTTGTGCTTTTAAAAATGTAGGGCGTCGAAAGAAGTGCTTTCGTTATTGAAAAGCAAATGAGATCGATAAGGATGAATAAAATATTCTCTCGCCTTTTAGAAGCTGCACAGCTGCTGGCGGAAGGGGTGTAAGAACAGCAGCTCACTGTATTGGGAAGCTAATGAGGTTATCGGAAAGAATGAAGTTTCTTCTAACAAACAAAATTCTCATTACGTTGTGTACTGGCGTTCATAATAAAACAGCACATAGTTATTCGGTGGCAGCACAGCTGGAGGAGAGATGAAGACGAGGAATTGTGCTTTCATATCCGCATTGTTTTTCTCTCACTGAGAAATTTTGAGTGAAATGAGGAAGGATAGTCGGAACATACAAAAAATGTTCAGATGTCTGTAAAGCTTATGGGACTTAACTGCGGGGTCATCAGTCCCAAAACTTACAAACTACTTATGAACTACCTTATACTAAAGCTAAAGACAGCACAATCATCCATGCCCGAGGGGGGGGGGGGATTCAAGCCCCGACGAAACGGCCTAGCGCATCGTAGCATAGCGCCTCAATGCGCTCCGCCGCGGCGTCGGAACATTCAGCATTGTTTCAGGTGCTGTTGTATTAATGACAACGCGCATACTCTGGTTTTGGAATTCCGTATTTTTTGTGTGTGATTGTGTTTGTTTGTTTGGATAAAGAAATGTGGTTTTTATTTATTTATTTTTTATTTTTTTTATTTTTGGGTGGTGGTAGAGGGTGACACAAACATAACCGCCTTGTGGTTTAAGATAACAGTTCCAATAAATAAAAGATCAGCTTACGATGTTTTGCGGTGAAGTGCCAAAATTACAGTACCTTTGATTTAGTGTGTGAAATTTACTGGGAAAGTAACCTGATACAAAGCTTTAAATGGAAATATGAAACTGTATGCAATAGTATTTAAGCAATTCCACTCGCGTAATTTGTCAAACTTTCTGTGTGTTATTGATAATTGTGCTTTCGTGTATACTGCCGAGTTGTTGAAGTTACAAAGTTGAGAACAAGGCAGCAAATACGCATAGCGATGCAACTCTCAGCTCCTGAAGACGTCTCGGACGACCGAGGTTATGCAGGGTGGCGCAAAAGTCAGGGGGGCTGATCTAAACGAAAGACTGAGCCATGTGTCATTACAAATACAAACAAAACGTACAATTATTCCTTATGTTCGGACTGTTTCTCGTCCTCATTAATATATATTTGAAGTATTTTTGGAGCAGTGATACATACCGTGTGACAAAGTGTAATGTCTTTGTCCAAATCTTGAAGTAAGTCTTGTTTGTAGTCCTTTACTTCAGTAATAGTAGTAGGTTTTTAGAAGAAATCGATTCCGGTTTATTTTCGCGGACTTTGGATCGCAGCTAAACATACGACCAATTCAGTTTCTGCCCGGCCAGATCTTGGTATATCGATAATAGATCAGTGTTCATCAAATCTTTTATGTCGTACGTTGTTTGTGGAGACGGCGTCTTCTCCGTTCATAAACAACTCCAATAGGACAACTTTTATAAAATGTTTTTAATCAGAAAATTGATTCTTGTGTCGCTAACATCGTGACATTTCGGAAAGCTCGTCTTTTTTTTTTAATTACTTATCTGGACACAACGTTCTGTGAGGATAAACAGAAAGGGCCTCCTGCCATGTGGTGAGCAAAATTCTTCTTACCAAAAGAAAAGGAAGTACAAGATTACAGCAACAACGGATGTGAGTAAAGGAATTGAGACTCGAGAATGGTACATTTAAATCCTTGCCACAACAGACGAATCTAACACAGCCGCACCACAGAAGATATATACCAGCTGTCCGTGGCGTGGTAAACCTTCAACAAAACAAAAAAAAGTGGTGGGGGGTAAAAAATAATTACTCCACCGTAAAAACAATACAACAAAGCAAAGAATGGTGCGTTACTCGCAAAATAAACTAAGAACCACAACAAAGGAAAAAAAATATCACGCATTCAGTAATGGACCTTTCTAGATTCATACAAAAAAATTGGAAAACTGTTGTAATTCTAATTATAGATTATTAGATGCGCACATCTATTAACTGGACGTTTCGCACGTCATATTTCACATCAGTTATTACATTTATGTGAAATCTTACTTGGGCTCGGCTAGCCACGTGGAAATGGCCGAGCGCACTAAGGTGCCTCGCTGCGGAGTGCGCGGCTACTCCCAATCGGAGGTTTGAGTCCTCTCTCGCGTGTGCGTGTGCGTGCGTGTGTATGTGTGTGTGTGTGTGTGTGTGTGTGTGTGTGTGTGTTGTCCTTAGCATAAATTAGTTTAAGTAGTTTGTAAGTCCAGTGACTGATGACCACTGCAGTTTTGTCCCATAGCTTTACAAACATTTGATTTGATTTTGAACTCGGCTAAGCTGCGACATTGTAAATAGAAACGCCTGGAAAAATTGCATTGTTGGAAGAAGGGTTAAATTCTTTAGTATTTTATTGTGAGATTTCAAAGTGTTTCATTTTCGTACTTTCAATGAAAAGTAGTTTTGTAACTAAGAATGCGGGTCATTTCCCCATTTCGACAATTTTAGGGTCGAAAAAGGACAGCATCTGGAGGGCGTCTGTTAACCCTGTTCTTGCTGTTATTTCTTTAACTAACTGCTCATTGACTTTTGGTCCAGCTTGTATTCTTAATAAATGGAATCTATAACCCAACTGTAGACCCGAAAGTGAACCATTAATCACTACAGTCTTATTAAAGACTGTCTTATAAATGTTTTCAGCTTTCAGTCCAAGATACAGTGCAAGCCTAATGGCATGTCCTAGGAGTAAAGCAGTGACGCCATTCGGCTTTCACATTAGCATGTGTGTCCCAACTGTTAGCGCTGTAAGGGTAAGACTCTGCACGTAACATTACAGTCGTGTTTGAATCATCATGGGACAACTCATGGGATGCCTCGTGTGTGCAGTTTCTTTCAGCGTAAACTCACACGGAAATCTCTGAGTCCAATCGCAGAGTCTCCAAGTCTCATGAATTCCCGTTGGAGCATTCTGTTGTCTTCAAAATAAGTTTAATCAATACCCCCCACGAAACTCCTACAGTAGCTAATAAACAGTGAGCGAGGAAAAGTTTTTTTTTCTGTTACTGCCTCAGATAGTGATAATAACTTAAAGAAAATGGCAGTATGGCATATTGGTCAGGAGACCCCCGCTGGGGTTGTTCGGAAGCCTGCTGCAAATTTTTCTATATAATGGCACTTCTACGACTTGAACGTCTTTGAAGGTGAGATGAAATGATTAAGACAACACAAACACCTAGTACTCAAGCGAAATCTCCGAGCCGACTGGAAATCGCACCCAGGATCACTAATTCTACAGACAATCGACAACACTACACTGCAAGCTCCAGACAGAGATAGTGAAAGTGAAGAAGAATTGCAGGGCCTGTTGCATGTAATGAACACACTAATGACTACAGAACAGGGGCTGAGAATAAACTGAAGATAGAGGAGAGTAATGAGGAGTAGGGAACACGAGAGCCGGCCGCGGTGGCCGAGGAGACTAAGGCGCTCCAGTCACGGTCTGCACGGCCACTGCGGTCGGGGGTTCCAATCCCCCCTCGGGCATGGATATTTGTGCCGTTCTAGTTCGTAAGTAGTTCATAAGTAGTTTGTAAGTTTAGGGACTGATGACCCCGTAGTTAAGTCCCATATACTTTACAAACATTTGAACTTTTTTTTTTTTTTTTGGAACACGAAAATAGCGAGAAAATTAACAGCTAAATTCGTGATCACGAAGTAAACGAATTCACGAAATTCTGCTATGTTGGAAGGAAGGTAGGACATGACGGACGAACTAAGAACGATTTAAGAAGTTACTGTCGTTGAACAGCAGCTCAAACTCTGAGATCTGTCGCATCCACTCGTCAGACAGCACTAACAAACCACCTCGCGATAGAAATTCTATCCACCTATAATCTGCGAGATGTTTTGGAAGAGGACAGAGTAGTTCATTAGACGACACCCCCAGTGAGGTGACATATTTCGCAGCACTGCGTGCAATGTAGCCTGCCAGATATCTGAATACTTCAGGTGGCCATTCAATGTCTGTCACAGCAGACGGTGCAGCAGCCTGACGACTAAAACTTAACCTGCCTCTCTGCTTCCCCATCTGACATGACCATTGCTTCAGACATATCCGGCAGAATTCCGCACAGCAGACTAGATAACAGAAATTGTTGTGAGTCTTCTTCCTGTCTCACAGGTAAAGTATTATACACTGGAATGTTTGGGCATTCTTTCACAGAAGCAACAAACGCAGCCAATGTTTTACTTCTTCAGGGAGAGGAAGCTAATACAAATGGCCCAGACTTCTAATATGGGAAAACAAAACAAATTATCAAGACAGTCCTGGTTGAGCCGTGCTGTTAATATATACTTTATGCCTAGTGACAAAAGTTCAGAATGAAGGCCAAATAAACAATTATTTGACATTAAAGAGTCCTTTGTGAAATGGTAACAGCTGCCTTCGGTTTCGAATCTGCATTGTTTCACAGCACAAATACATTTTGTTGATAAATATTTTTTGGAGCTGCTCGTTTGTTCCACAGGCACTTGGTAATGTCTTTTTGTCAACAATTCTGCAAGAATTTAAAATGTCAAACGAATCATTAACACATTAAACTTAATTAGAGGCATTGAATTTTCTGTCGTGAAAGACACGAATAAACGAAACGTTCCCGCTAATACACAGTAAACAACAAGCTACTGCAGGGTTAAAGCTACAACTGCCGCCGGTGCTTCGGCGGTGACGTCATGCGCAGTACGACGAATTTCTACCTCGGACTGCGCAGTCCATTCGGGCCCCCTGTGGTTGGTAGGTAGGGCAGCCGTGTCAGGACCATAGACTTACTAAATAAAAACTAGACCGCTTGCTGGCGCTAGTGTCGCGTCCCCACATTGAACGTGACAGAAGCCGCCATTTGCAGGGCAATCGTGCGTAAACATGGTTCGTAACAGTGAGAACGGAAGCAAAGACGAAGACGGAAACAATGTTACATTTCACAGATCAGTCATTACTTGTGTACTACAGTATTTTCTTGAAGAAATAATAAATCATGAGCGTTTGTTTTTGTTTAATTTTCCCCTTACAAATGATTCTCTAAAATTGAGAAACTTACTTTGGAGCATGTCAAGTACTTATATTTTATTTGCATATAAATTATTAAAAATAGTAATTTGAGCTGAGTGAATAACTAGTCCTATAAGAGGTATTTATAATATATAAGTATGATGCACAAGTAGGTCGAATAATTGGTTTTAGCCACTAAACAGGTGGTGACTGAACTTCGTATATGGTTAGTACTTGGTCGAATGTTCCATACTCAACCACTTTGAGAAGTACTATCTCTGTTAAAAAGTAATGTGCGAATGAAATGCCTATTTAAAGTTGTATGGGTTATTACAATTATTCATACCGAAATTCGAGGAGTTGAAAGAAAAATTCTATGTAATGTGGCAAGGAATGTAAACGAAACTATGCTATGCAAAAATAAGCGTGCAAAACGTACAGAGTAGTCGGCGAAAAGTAAACAGAACCTGACAGAAAATTACGTGAATTAAAAAATAATCGCACTCTCTGCTGCTTTACAAGTTTCATGGAATCATCTTATGCAAATATCTCCATGAAAAGTGCTCCACCTTATCAGAAAAGAGCCTTACATTCTTAAATTCCGTTTCTCTATGCAGACGTTGTTTCGACAATTAGGAGACTTCATTCATTTAAGAATACTTTTTAAAACAGACTGCAATAATCATTAATTTTTTTTAAACAAACATGCGTTTATTTTGTGCGTCTCATACACTTGAAATCACAACCCCAGTTCTAGGATTCTTCCCTGCAAATGGCGGCAGTCAGCCGCTTCAATTGGGGGACAGTTGCCTCGCTTCTCCGCCACGGAGTGGTAGTGGTAGGGGCTTGGTCAGGACTGGTGCAGCCTGCTGTCAGGCAGCGGTGTAGCAGGTGTGGGGCGGCGTTATCTGCGCCCCCGGCCAAACAGCGGACGCTGCCGCACAATGGCGCCGCCCGATACCGCACGGCCCCGCTACACTGCCCAGCGCTCCGCTCGCCGTCTCTACTCTAACAGAGGGCGCGCTGCTCAGTTGCAACCGCGTCTGCTTCATCTGCATACGTACCCTGCAAACTATTGTCAACTGAACGACAGCGGGTATTACAGTCAATCAGGGTAACTATTTACCAGTCAGGGTACCTTTGTGCCACTTAATATTCGGCTTTCATATGACTGAGGTTCCTCCTACTGGGGAATTACTTATAACAGAGGTTTTTAAAATTACCTGTAGGAAAAAAAAATATTGCCGATAGGTGGAACATGAGCCATTTGAAACCCAAATATTAAGTGGTACAAAGATACCCTGACTGGTACAATGTTACCGTGATTGACTGTACTCGTTCTATCAACTTTTCTCTTCGCTCCAATCACTTATGGCGTGCAGAAAGAGTAACTTAGAGGGGTGCGGAAAATAATATCGGCACTGTGCAGCATACTACATCTTCAATTATACGAGGGTTAGAACTTATATAATGGCAACTATTTATTCACAACCGACACAACGCCGGCCGCGGTGGCCGAGGGGGCTGCGGCACGCTACTCACGGTCTGCACGGCCACTACGGTCGGGGGTTCGAATCCCCCGTCGGGCATGGATATTTGTACCGTCCTTAGTATTAGCTAGTTCATAAGTAGTTTGTAAGTTTAGGGACTGATGACCTCGTAGTTAAAACATTTTTTGAACCGACACAACAGCGGTACATGTTTGCACCTGTTGCTGTCCTTCAAAGTAGTCACCACCGTTTTGTAGAACCCGTTCATCTGCATCTACATGGGATACTCTGCGCGTCACATTTAAATGCCTGACAGAGCGTTCATCGAACCACCGTTATACTATTTATCTCCCATAACATTCTCGAATAGCGCGCGGGAAGAAAGAACACCTGAATCTGATTTATTATATTTTATTCTGATGGTCATTTCTACCTATGTAAGTGGGAGTCAACAAGATATTTTCACATTCGGAGGAGAAAGTTGGCGATAGGAGTTTCGTAAGTAGATCACGCCGCAGCGTAAGCGCCGTTGTTGTAAAGATTCCCATCCCAGCTGCTGTATCATTTCCGTGACGCTGTCTCCCCTGTATCGTGACAAAACGAAACGAGCCGCCCTTCTTTGGACTCTTTCGATGTCCTCCGTCAAACCCACCTGATAAGGATCCCACACTGGGCAGCAATACTCCAAAAATGGACGGACCGATCACTTGTAAATAGTACCCATCACTTCGTGTGAATAAAGAACTAGCGATTTGGAAGGCTTAGTATATCGTTAGCAAAACCTCTTCTGTTAATAGTGTGAATGGAGCGGTCTACTGACTCTCGAATCGCTGCAACAATTCTGAAGCGAATGCCAGGATGTGATTCCTTCATCTTCGGAATCAGATCAAAGTCACAACGACTCAAGTCCGGGGAATATGGTGGATGGTACAGTACTTCCCAGTCCTATCAACCGAACAGAGCACCTACAGCTAGCGCCGAATGCGCCCGCGCATTGTCGTGCAAAATAATGGGTGAGTTGCGCAGAAAGTGTTGCCGCTTCTTTCGCAAATCTGGTCGCAGGTGATGCTTCTAAAAGGAACAGTAATACTCTGCATTGGCGGTCTGCCGTGGAGGAACGTAATACGTTAAAATAACACCATCGCAGTCGTACATGAGAATCACCATAACTTTGACATAATGGTGTTCTGACGCACTTTCAACATTAGCGGCGACCCATAATGACGCCATTCGTTGCATTGGCGTTTCAGTTTGGGTTCGTACGATAGGGCCCGTGTCTCATCCAGTGCTACGATACGGCGTAATAAAGCCTCTCCTTAGCGCTCATAATGCTCAAAGTGCGTCTGAGCAGCTTTGTAAAGCATCCATTTCTGCATTTCTGTCCATTCGTGCGGAACCCATCATGATGCAGTTTTTCTCATGTCGAGGCGTTCCTTCAGGATGCGAAGCTCAGTCGCATGCGCTAATGCTCACAAATTGCCTGGCGTCGATCACTGCACTAACGCGGCAACAGTATGCACTTCTTCAGAGACGCTAGGACGACCTGCCCGATGCATGTCTGCCATAGTTTGCCGACGTTCGTTGAAGGCTTTTACTCAACGTGCCACTGTTCTGCAATGTAATGCCGATTCCCCGCACGCCTCTTGAAGACCTTGATGACACTGTCGTGTTGTACGGCCTCTGGCACATTCAATCTTGATCCAACTCCGTTGTTCCTGTTTCGTAAACATACTGACACCGATACGTTAGACCGGTCGCTCACAATGACTATGTTTTTCCTCGATTGTGCGCACGCCGGCAACGTGGGACGGTCGAGTCCATTTGTTCGGAGGTTAGGTAGGTATGTCAACAACGTGTGATATCAGAGACAATAGTAAAAAATGTTCAAGTGTTTGTATAGTTTATGGGACTTAACTACGGGCTCATCAGTCCCTAAACATACAAACTACTTATGAACTAGCTTATCTTAAGGACGGCACAAATATCCATGCCCGAGGGGGGATTCGAACCCCCGACCGTAGTGGCCGTGCAGACCGTGACTCGAGCGCCTCAGTCCCCTCGGCCACCGAGGCCGGCAGACAATAGTAAATTCCATTGCATAGTGTCTCTGCAGCAGTTCCAACCCTCGTATTGAAGTGATTCTATCATCACTCTCACTACTATAATTGTCGAGTATCTCACCATCCTCGACAACATACTTACTAAGACTAATATATTTCTAACAAACACTGCCATATTCCGAAATGATAATGAGCTCAAACACAGATAAAATTTCCAAGCATGCAATTATCAAATATCTCTCCTCAAAAACAAATGTCTCATTATAACTGTATCGGTATGAGGACAGTCAGAGCAGAGAGTGAAAAGGTAATTTCAAGCTCGAAAATCGCTCAAGTAATTGGCGGATGTTTTGGTACAGGGATGAATAACATTCTGTTGCAAACTATAAAGAGACACGACGAAAATGCTCGTCCAAAAGTTTGTAGCTGTTCTCGAAAAGAAATCTGGGGCTACTTCTCACCATTAATATTCGGCCTGTGTTATTTGCTTGTATTATTTTCCCCACCTCCTAGTACCCTGCGCCATGTAAGGATTCTAATAATGTCTACACGGTATCTGCGACAGCGACACATAAGCGTTGCACTATATTCCTGCAGTGTGTATTTCTAGTTCTGGAACATTTAACACTAAGTATTTCAGTACGTTTTCGGAAAAAAAAAAAAAAAAAAAAAAAAAAAAAAAAAAAAAAAAAAAAAAAAAAAAAAAAAAAAAAGCTCCACCCACCTCAAAAGAAGCATGATTTTGAACACGAACTGACCGCTTGACTAGGTTCCATAAATGTTCCATAGGATTTGTGTTAGGCCAACTGGTTGGCCAAATCATTCGTCGGAATTGTCTAAAAACTTATTCAAACCAATCGCGAACCCTGCTGACATCGCGCATTGTCACCCATATCTAATCCGTTGTTATTTGCAAATGCGAAGTCCATCAATGGCTACAGATGGGCTCCGAGTAGTGGAAGATAACGGTTTGCAGTCAGTGACAGAGTTCCATGTGAAAGCAATCGTCACAATTATGGGACCATCACAGCTTGCACAGTTCGTTGTTGACAACTTGGGTCCATGGCTTTGTGGGATCTGCGTCACACTCTAACCCTCATACTAGCTGAATTCAGCACTCATCTGACCACGCCCCAGTTTTACAGTCATCTATGGTCGAACCGATATGGATCACGAGCCCAGGATAGGCGTTGTGGGCGGTGTCGAGTTAGGCATTCTGCTACCCTAGACCATTAACACTAAATTGCGCTACACTATCCTGATTTATACGTTCGTCGTACGTCCCACATTAATTTCTGTGCGTCCCAAATTAATTTCTGTGGTCGCTTCACGCAGCATTGCTTGTGTATTATCACTGACAACTTTACACAAAGCTGTGCAGTGCTGCTTTGTTCGTGCTGACAGGTAACGCCTGGTATTTGGCATGTCTGCAACACGAGTTCTTACAACCCCTTGATAGGCCGCGCATTAGTAACTCAACCACCTGATTGAAACCTGATTGTCCGAAGCATAATTAAATAGCCGGCGCGTCAGGCTGTAGTTAGACTGTGCATCATGTTCATCCGGTGTGTGCATCATGTTCATATATTCTGGGCATCTTGTTTATATATTGTGTGCATCTTGTATATCAAAATTGGGCATCTTGTTCATCCAGTGTATGCATCATTTTCATCCAGTGTGTGCATCTTGCTCGTCCAGTGTGTGCATCTTGCTCATCCAGTGTGTGCATCTTGTTCATCCAGTGTGTGCATCTTGTTCATCCAGTGCGTGCATCAAGTTCATGCAGACTGTGCAACGTGTTTATTCGGTCAGTGTGACTTGTTCATCAGGTGTGTGCATCGAGGCAGCTGTGCTATGATCTACCAGATAGACTTCTGCAATTCTGGACCAAGCGCCACACTACATTGACAGTGCCTCAGCAGCGGGAAATGGCCGAGAGTACTTAGGTGCCTTGCTGCGTAGTGTGCAGTTCCTCGCCATCGGAGATCCGAGCTCCCTCAGGCGTGTGTGTGTGTGTGTGTGTGTGTGTGTGTGTGTGTGTGTGTGTGTGTGTGTGTGTTGTCCTTAGCGTAAGTTAAAGTTGTTTGTAAGCCCAGGGATTGATAACCCCAGAAGTTAAGTCCCTCGGATTTACAAACAGTAGAACAGTGCCTCAAGACTTGGGGATCAGGCACACAGCAAAGGAACGTTGAAATTTAAATGTATGGTGATGGACTTTAACTTTATCCATCACACTCTACAACTACAACGCTGAAATTAAGTATTCATTTATCTATTATAAACTTTTTCACGTGTTTCTGAAGTTGTATGTAGCCTGTCTATGCAGCCTTACCAAGTAACACGTCCACGGAATTTCCTACATTAAAGAAAAATAATTATCTCACGCTGAGCCAAGACGGCAGGTGCGTAGTCAAACCAACCTAGACAACATGCGGATGGGCATTACCCTGCAACAGAATGATGTCCTGTCGAGTGTTAGCAGACGGAGGCGACATAAAAGTAGAAAATGTTCCGTACTTTACTTACTTTCATTCCATAATGTCATATATTGAGGTAAATCTTCAAGCCAAACAAAAGTTTTCAGAGTCCAATAGCGTGTAATACGTATTATTTGTGAAGTAAATTCACAGATATCCTGTAGAAATCTTTTCAAAGAACTGGATATACTAACTACTGCCTCTCAGTATATTTATTCCTTAATTAAATTAGTCGTAAATAATATATCCCTTTTTCCAACATACAGCTCAGTTCCTGCATACAATACTAGGAAAAAAGCGATTTACCCAAGGACTGAAAATCACTTACTTTAGCTCAAAAAACTCACAAACACATTACACACATTGTAATTAATGTGCTAGCAACAATAAAAAATTTAGCTACAAATAAAGATTAGTTTAACAGGATCCGTACTAGAGGCCAACTCCTTCTACTCCATTGACGACTTCTTTAAAGAACCAAACCATGTATTCTTACTGTTTGCTGCAACTCTCCACCCTACTCTATCCTGAGGAAGCCTCTTCATCTGCTCATAAGAACGGCAATCTACATCCATTTGAATTTGCTTACTATATGTGTCTCTTGGTCTCCCTCTGCGATTTTTACTCCACGCATTTCCCTCCAATTCTAAATTCACGATTCCTTTGTGTCTAAGAATGTGTCCTACCAATCGATCTCTTCTTTTAGTCAAAGTATGCCAAATCCCGTTTAGTACCTCTTCGTTAGTTATGCGATCTATCCAACTAATCTGCAGCATTCTTCTGTAACACCACATTTCAAAAGCCTCTATCCTATTGCTGTCTCAAGTATTTACCGTCCACGTTTCACTCCCATACAAGGAAACATTCCACACAAATGCCTTCAGAAAGAACTTCCAAACTTTTAAATTTATATTAAATGTTACGAAATTTCTTCCCATTGCCATTTTGCATTTCATATCGTCTTTGTTACGACCAGAATGTAATTTTACTGCTCAAGTATCAAAACTTTATTGTTTCGTTACCTAATCTAATACGTTCAGCATCGTCTGATTTTCTCAGACTACATTTCATTGTTTTTCTCTTGTTAATGTTCATCTTATATGCTCCTTTCAAGACACCTTCCATTCCTATCATTTGCTCTTCCAGGCCGTTTGATGTCTCTGACATAATTACAATGTCATCAGTAAAACGCATAGTTTTTATTTCTTCACCTTGAACTCTAATTCCCTCTCCGAATTATTCATACTATTAGTATTATTATTTAATATTGTTAAAAAAATTATTAAAGAAAGATATATCGACATGTTGTTCATCCACGAGGATCTCCTCATTACGGATCTATGGAATGAACAGATAATCTAATCTAGACTAAACTCTTTTACATCCTCCATATACTCCAGATGTCTCTCGATGCTACTTCCTTATTCTTGGAGCCCTGAGGAATTACATCCCGGGCTGGGTGTTGATTCCCTTTAGACGAAGAGCTTCACGCTTGGGTATAAACCTCTTTTCGTAGAAAACCACAATTGTTTACTTGACGGCATTGACTCTCTTGTTAAGAGTTATGCGTCATAAATTATGATGATTAATTTTGAAATAACAATTTACTTATAATTCTGTATCCATCTCCTTTTCGTTTCACTACCCATTATGATACTGCGTGGCGTGTATTAAAATTACTACTTATTCTCTAATTCCTCTTACATAGACTAGATGTGAATTCTTGATCCTCGGACGTACCTTCGTTACTTCTTAGCTTACGCTAAGACGACAGTTCAGTCCAGATGAGATCCAACATATCATTTACCATCTGGGGTTGAAATTCTAAAGCAGTGTGCGTGAATTTCCAAGAACCTTTCGTCTTGCATTGAGGCCCAACTGCGTTTCGTCTTCCGAAGACAGAAGCTGTGCTGTTAAGTGCTGTCGTGAGAGGATTTTTGCGACTTCTTCGTCAAAGACATACTTGAGGGCGTCAAGAGCTTCCGTATAATGATGCTGCCGTGAAATACCGATGGAAGGCCTGTTTATTTCTCGTGCCGAATTTCTGTAGTCGTGGTAAATCGTGGTGCTGGGGCAAGTTGCGGAGTTCTCGGTTAATGATCGTCTCCAGTAATAATTTTCAGCTGAATACTTGTGCCGTTCGCCGCACTTCGTGAACTCTACGATTACCCTGATTGTAGAAGCGTTCACTTTGCGTATGTACTTGACCTGCCTGTCTTCATGTCTTAGGGCAAACACGACACCTTGAATCGACCTTGGAGGGAGAAGCTAGTAGGTAAAAATACTGACCTGCTTCAGACAGCTAGACGTCTCAGATTGTACATAGAAAACCTAACGAAAATACTGCTCAATAGGTGAATGCTATTTTTTGAGCATTTATGCGTAATGAATTGCAACAAAACAGATTTTTTAGTATCTTTGGGACGAGAAGGCAAAGATAGTTTGGATTCAAGATATTAGGAAAGATTTGCAAAAAACAACACTTGTGCGAAAGATCGAACAGAAAGAGAGCTTTTTTGAGAAGTTGAATGATTGGTGGGCGGAAAGGAGAAGGCAGTGTCAAAATGGTTTGAGGAAAGGAAAAGAATACATAGTGAATAGCTGAAAGAATAGTAGAGAAAAAAGAAAGAACCACAATGGAAGAAGCATTGAAATTGGCGCATGATACTTAGATGGCCCAAACGGGAAAAGAAACAAGATAAAGACACGTCAGCGGTGGGAACTGAACACGGGCCACCCAGTTAGTGAACTAGAGTTCTTCCACAGAGCCATGTAGCCTTGGCGATATCTGAAGTCGCAGTAGCCTACTAGTTGCCTCACCTTTATTTAAACCGATTTTCCTCGGAAATGGCCGAGCAATGGCGGGCAGAGAGGAGCTTACGACTAGTACTCGCCTACGCTGGAAGGGCCCCAGCGGCTGTGTAGTTTGGCCTATGGCCTGCGTGGCTTCACCCTGTGTCACCGCTGCCTTCCGAGGCCTACCTGTTCCGGGACACAGGCGTGCGCCTGCTAAAGCCCGCAATACGTCAGTTTCATGGCTCAGGAAATCCCTGATATCTTTCTCCATCTGCCTCCGTGCGGCGCGCTCGCCTCTGAAGTCTCTTATTCCCAGTGTATCGAGACTGTTTGCAGGGAGCCAGACGAGCCAGACAGGAGCAGTCTGTCGTGCGACGGGGGTTTAGTTTCTAAATACAAACTTCTTATGACACACTACATGTGGCAAAGTTTGCCGTATCAGTAGTACAAGTTTCTAGAACACCAGAGCATGTAGCATATACACTGAGGTCACTAAAGCCATGGGACTAGTCTTGTGTAGTTCGCGAACGAACTAGTTCGGATGAGCGCTCCCACAAGCGAACTACGCGAACTAGTTCGCTGATCGCTCGCGTCTTAGTTCGTCCGCTCCTTTTCCGAAGACTGACGGGGAACAGCGGGAGGACGCCAGAGCGCGCAGCATCGCGTGATTTGTAGGTAATGTTCCGTCAATGACCTGTTAAATAAATAAAGAAATCCATTTTAAAAATAAAATACTACGAGTACTCTGTATGAACAGTAGTTGAATATCATTGTATCACCCATTCGTGTAAATAACTGGTTTATTTGCTTAAGTATTTGATGTCTAACTGCCCAAAAATACGGGTAATAGCACACGCTTTGGCAACACTGATCATTATATAAAAATGCTGTCATAACAAAAAAAAGAGCTCTTTTAGTAGCTGTAGCAAAAGCCAAAAAGAGCAGACGAACTAAAAAGAGCGACCTACTTCGCGGCCGAGCTGCGAACTAGAAGGAGAGCTACCGGTCGCGAACTAAAATATGCGCGATCGGTCGCGAAATAATTCATGCTTTACCGGTCGCGAACTATTATGCCAAACGTATCTCGCCTGCTAGATTACGTAGTTCAGTGCTACAGAATTTCTGTTTTGAAGTATTCTGCACTCTACAATATCTGAGTAATAAATTCCATAATGCCAAGATATAGAGAAAACTCTAAACTGAAACGCGAGAAATTATCCACAAACTGTTTCTTTTGGTTTGCGTGATGTCGTTAGCGGCTCAAGCAGCAAGCGCATGAAGCAGCTAGGTGGGGGACCTTCACCCTACACCTGCATGCACAGACCACGTCGCTCAGCCGTCACTGGGAGCGGACGAACTAAAAGAAGGAAGTAGAAGAAAGTGAGAGCTCCCGATCGCGAACTATTATGCGCAAGTGTACATGGGACACCGATCTACACAGATACAGATGCCGGTAGAATGAAGTACACAAGGTGTAAAATGGCGGTGCGTTGACTGAGCTGTCATTTCTACTCCGTTGCCAACGTGTTTATGGCGCACAACGAGAATTGACAGACTTTCAAAGCCATGTGGAACTTGGAGCCAGACGAATGGGATATTTCATTTCAGAAATCGTTATGGATATCAATATTCCGCGATTGACATTGTTAAGAGTGTGCTGAGGATATTATTATCCAGACTTTAAACCACTCACCACGGACAACTCACTCGCTCACTTCCTTCAAATCACCCCAGCGTATTCTTGTAAACTTTTACTTTTATTTCTTATATTTACCTGTCATGTCCCTGCTGTTTATAATAAACATACGCTATTTTTAGGGATCTTAAGCCAAGATCTCTCTCTCTCTCTCTTTTTTACTGGTAACGATTTTTTTCAACGATATGAATCGTCAGCCCCAGATTACAAAATTGCACTTCTATATGGGTGACTATTTATCGGCGAAGCCGCTTATTATCAATAAATAAAGATCATAGATCTTGGCTTAAAATCATCAAAAATAACGTGTAGGCCTATGTGTTTTCCTTTTAGTCCCTCCCTTACAATCTTTGTTCCAGTTTTAAATGTTCAAACGCGTTCACAGCTCAAGTGCTGATATTTTCGATACTCACCACAATGATCTTCTTGCACTTCAGAACACAAACCTCCTGTCCCCTCCCTGCATCGAAGACAACTGATCCTCACCGTCTGTCAGTCATATCTTCTCCTTTTGCTCAAAACGTAGGATGAGTAGACGGGAATTTATCGAAGACTTAAGAAGAGCTAATGTGCCTTTTCCTTGTGGATAGCCTAATATTCCTTACAACAACAATATACGAGGGGTGTTCAAATGAAAATGTACGATACCGCAAGGTGGGTGTATTTGAAGTCAGACCACGACCATCTCACTTTTAATGAGCCGAAGGATTCCCTGTTCCCAGAATTTCTCTGGCTGTGACATCAACCAGCCCTCTACTGTGTCCTTCAGTTCGTCGTCTCAGTTGAAACGACCCCCTTTGAGTTTTTTTAGGGGACCAACCAGATGTAAGTCGCAGGGCGACATGCCCGGGCTGTAGGGCGGATGCTCAAGCTGCTCCCACTTGAACTTGGCCATAACACTGTGTGTGACCCTGGAGACGAGTGGACGCGCGTTATCATGGAGCAGCATCACTCACTTCGTGAGCAGACAAGGCCGTTTGCTCTTGATAGACTTCTGTAGGCTACGGATGGTCTCACAGTATACGATAATGTTAATGCTTTTTCCATGCACGAGGAATTCTGTGAATATCGGATCTGGGACGTCGAAAAAGACGGCATAACATAGATATTTTGTTTTTTAGGCACAGTTGACTGCATATGCTTCGGGACCTTAATGTCGCACTGGTTTATCCCAAAGCGGCATATTGAAATTCCAACCATTTTGGTTGTTAAGACGTTTCGTAGCTTTTCATTTGAACACTTATGTTAATAAAAAAAATTTAAATTTGTCATATATTGGTTGATGCTGTGAAAACTGTTTTCCACGTTTTCACATTGTATATGAGTCTGCTGTATGTGATGTATATGTTATGTAATACAATGAGAAAGTCCAAATAACGGGTTTATGTTTTTACAGTATTGCCCCAAATATTTAATTTGCAATATTTTTCCATTTATTTCCCCCTCCTCCCGGTTCTGCAGGGAGCTCACGGTTCTTTCGCGAATACGTGCGTGGCCAGCACGGGGCCCCGAGCTGGGACCTGCATTGTTTCTTCCTCTTTCCTCCCTGGAGTGCATTTCCTTTCCCGCATTTCTTGTTCTCACTCTTTCACCTCCCTGCCGGGGAAGAGATGACCTAAGGAGTTTGGTCTCTATATCCCAAACCATAGCCAACCAACCGACCAGTTTATTTCTTAAATTGAAACTATCGTTATTAGTAACCTTTTATAAAAATTAAGAATAAACAAAACGGCATTTATTTTTCATAAAAATTACGATTATATATAATGAAATGTTCAAATGTTTGTTAAGCTTATGGGACTTAACTACGGGGTCATCAGTCCCTAAACTTAGAAACTACTTATGAACTACTTACGAACAAATATCCATGCCCGAGGGGGGATTCGAACCCCCGACCGTAGTGGCCGTGCATACCGTGACTGGAGCGCCTCAGTCCCCGCGGCCACCGCGGCTGGCCTACCTAATGAGTTATGTATCATAACATGTATTTAAATGTGGTTGGAAAACTTCAAAATCGATTTTCTCGAGATGAGAGTTGCGTCGAATGGCTTTGGCTGACTACAATTCGAGGACTGAACACCACGTACCATAAATAATAAAAGTTAGAAAAACCCATTAGGGAGCGTTCACCCTGCCGGCCGGGCCGACCCGGCTGGCGCCTAGTCGGCGCACGCCGACGGCAAGGGTGTTCACAATGCGCGCCGGGCCGAGCCGAGCCGAGACGAAGAAGGGGGGGGGGGGAAATCAACTTACAATGAACAACGATCGACTGTGGTTTTACATCAGGTGATACGTGACTTTCTGAGAGGCATACAACTGGTTTTTTGTCCACACCAGACAATTAATGCAATATATATTTCGCATGTGCAACTAGAAGAGAAGAAAAAAATTATGTAAACCGCGACTTTACTGTTGATGGACTGACACTTTTTTTTCTGAAATTACACTTAATGGGTTTCTAGTTGGAGATGAAAAAGAAGCAGCCCAAAAATACACTTATATTTATAGATGTATCTACTCCTAATACAAAATATATACCTATTTTGTTTTTACTTTTGTAGCTCTCGAAAAATGTTGTACCTCAACGTGAAAATAATTGTATACAGCATGTCTCTCATAAAAGCGTTACCCTCACGTCTGAGATTAAATTAAGAATGAATTAAGTAGAAAAAAAAAAAAAAAAAAAAAAAAAAAAAAACAAAAAAAAAAAAAAAAAACAATACGGAACAGTGACATTAAAAACACGTAGTTACCTCCTTATAAGAAATTTTGCAAGTGGTGGCTATGGGCGTACAGGAGATGTACCGGTTTTATATGCGTCGTTCTGTACTATATTTCAGTCCACCTACACGTTCAAGGAACTCTACACAGGTCTCAGAATTATTTTTTTATTTTTATTTTTTAGGATCTTCTCTGAGGGGAACATTTTGCTGAATCATCTGATGACAAATTTCTTTGTCTGGTACTTTCGAGTCTTATACTTTAACTGAAAGAAACATACGCTGTTTAGTTTGGTCTCAGACTCTGCAGGACAGGTCAGTAAAGGACGGAAGCGTGTGCCACTTTTTTTCCTTTTTTCTTCTTGGTGGGGTTGTCCCCAGAACAAGGATCCCCACCCAGTGTCAGCAGAAGATCGAAGGAAACACAGGGGTGACCAAAACTTGTTCATTGCCGTCTTCTTCGAGCCAGCTAACAGTTAATTGATTTTGTTATTTTAATAATACTGTTCTTACACTGTAGTGACTGGTCAAAATTTAAGCACATAAGAAATTAGTGGTAATGGACTCATCGCATGAATTTCGACTAAAATTTAGGATAGTTTTTCCTTATGTGAACGACTAGAATAAACATTACTGAAAAAGAAAAATATTCGTATTACAGAATCGATAGTAATACAATTAAAAATAAGGGACATATTTTCATAACAATATATTTCAAAATAAATATCATGCAGAGGCTTCCCTTGAAAGCAGAGAGGAAACGTGTGATATTTGTGCTGTAGAAGCAACACAGTAGCCCAGTCGGCTCGCGCCGGGAATAGTAAACATTCCGAATGCCGTCGGCTCGGCGTGAGCCGGCTGAAGCGGAGTCCTCTCGGCTGAAAACAATGTGTTTAATCTCTCGGCTCGGCTCGGCCGGCCCGGCTCGGCAGTGTGAACACTTCCTTAGTCATTTTGTCTCCTTGTTAGAGACCGTTTTGGCCCCACTCTGAAAATAACGTCCTGGGGAGACAACCCGGTTTGCCCCGTCACCTCCCCCCCCCCTCTCCACAGGAGAGAATGGGATAAAAGTGATGATTGTGTAGTCCTAACGCATCGACAGAGCACAGACCAGCGCAGCAACTCCAGAGTAGGAATGAGAAGGCGCCGCAACGCGCGACAGTTGCCAGAAGACCAGTCACGTCCGAGCCAGAGAGCTGCAGATGGTGACCGACTCTATACCCACGAACAACAGCAAGATCGAGTAGCTTGTTACATAGCTGCTAACTCTCCCGATTTAGGCTTGAGTTTCCTGATTTTTCACTTACTCTCCCGATTTTGCTATTATTTCTCCTGATTTTTAGTCTTTATCCTGAAACCCAACATCCATATTTTGGTCAATGGTCAAAAGTCATTTGTTCATTTATCAGTTTAATATAAATACATATCGAAACTCATAGAAATTAGAAGTTGTACAACGATTATTTCTGCTCTTTCCGCGTATTTGCAAATACACACGTAGTGTGCGCTCTTTTTGAATGTGATGTTTTTAAATTGATGGAAACATTTTGAGTGGATAGTTAGGAGCATTAGTTACATAAGTGAATTTCAGAAAGGCAACTTTCGTGTAACAGTTGTTTTACGTGATTATGGGATTTAAATTCGTTGGTATGTGTTCCAGTAGGCCTAGGGGAAAAAAATATAATCCCTTTTTAAGCTGATTTTCGAACATTATTTGTATTTTGTACTCTTTGTCGATGTCATATTTCCACATCAGTTGGTGGAAAAAGCTATGTACCGAAGTAAATGCAGAGAAAATGAAAAGTGTGTGAGTAACACTAAGAGACTAAAATTGCTGAGAGAGGTGATCATGTTATACATGCAGAGTGCTTACTTACATTGTTTATTTTAGAGTACAGTATAGCTATTAAATGCAATGATCATGTGGGTCACTTCTTCCATAAAATACAGCTGTGACTTTTTTTCGTTTCAATAAAAAATCAATCACTTTATCTAGACTGACTAAAAATAAGGATGTAACCAAAATTTGGGATAATGCGAGAGTTTCTTGTAGCCATTATGTAGTGTTGTGAGATGATAGGAAAAGGCTAAAATCAGTTACCTTCAGGTGTATAGTGAAGTGCGCCGCACTTTTTGATAGAATGTACCTCCTGATTTTTTTGAAGAATCTCCCGATTTTTTAAACTGGATCTCCTGATTATTTACATTTTGAATGTTGGCCGGTATGTTGTTATGTTAACATTATAAACATGAAAACGACTGTCTGTCTTCAAGTCTGGTCTGGAGAATTTGCTGTTGCAGCTGCAATAAACGTATTCTGTTAACGAGAATGTACGTTCTAGCTTTACTTCCATAACCGTATCATTCATAGGGCCCATAGCTAAGGAATGTCTCTTACAACTCTATAACTTCTACTGGGCTAACAAGTCGGTCCCAAAGCTATGGCTAAAGGCCAAGGAAGTAGCAGTCCTAAAGCCAGGGAAATCAAGAGACGATGCCAATGGGCTAACAAGTCGGTCCCAAAGCTATGGCTAAAGGCCAAGGAAGTAGCAGTCCTAAAGCCAGGGAAATCAAGAGACGATGCCAAGAACTAGCGTCCAATATCGCTGCTGTGCTGCCCTTTCAAACTATACGAACGTCTTATCTTGAATAAAATAGGACCACAATTAGAAAGCCAAATCATTCCACAACAGGCAGGATTTAGACCCGGAAAGTCTTGTACTGGTCAGGTCCTCTGCCTAACACAATACATAGAGGACGGGTTTCAGAAGGGTGAAAAAACTGGTGTGGTGTTTGTCGATCTATCAGCAGCATATGATACGATAAACCACAAAATCCTACTAGAAAAAATTTTCAAAGTGACAGGAAATTACCATCTCACTGAAGTTGTGAGATCTCTGATCTCCAACAGAAGATACTATGTGGAATTTCAAGAGCAAAGAAGCAGCGGGAGGAACCAGAAGAACGGGGTCCCACAAGGTAGTGTTTTGTCCCCTCTACTTTTCAATCTGTATACAAATGACCAACCAGTGGACCAGATGCAAGAAGTTTTATCTATGCTGATGACGTAGCCATTGCTTGCCAATCGAGATCAATCAATAACATCGAGAGAAACTTATCAGATGCCCTAGAAGTTCTTACTGAATATTACAACAGGAACCAGCTTCGACCAAATCCAGCAAAGACGCAGACTTGTTTATTTCACCTGAACAACCAGGAAGCAAAAGAATTACAATTGGAATGGAACTCAGTTAAACTTAAACATTGCCCAAACCCAGTTTATCTCGGAGTCACATTAGATCGAACACAGCCGGCTGCGGTGGCCGCGGGGACTGAGGCGCTTCTGTCACGGTCTGCACGGCCACTACGGTCGGGGGTTCGAATCCCCCCTCGGGCATGGATATTTGTGCCGTCCTTAGTATAATGTAGTTCGTAAGTAGTGTGTACGTTTAGGGACTGATGACCCCGTAGTTAAGTCCCATTAGCTTAACAAACATTTGAACATTTGAAATCGAACACTGTCCTACAAGAGACATGTAGAAAAAACTAGAGCGAAAAGCAACACACGGAACGGTATAATCCGCAAACTCACCAACTCACACTGAGGAGCAAATCCTGAAATTCTCCGTTCATCATCCCTGGCTTTGTGTTTTGCTCCAGCTGAATATGCTTGCCCCGTATGGAGAAGATAGAAGCACGCCCACAAGCTAGATACAGCACTGAACGATTCATGTCGATTAATTACGGGATGCCTGAAGCCTACAAACCGTGATCTCCTTTATATGTGTTCTGGAATAGCTCCCCCACAGATCAGACGGCAAACTTTGGCGATCGCTGAAAGAAGCAGACAGTGCGAGGACAGAAGACATCCCCTGTTCGGACATCAGCCAGTGGTGTCAAGATTAAAATCGAGGAAAGATTTCATTCAATTTGAACATCCACTAAATGAAAGCCGATCTACAACCAGGGAATCAATGTGGACACAGAAATTGGAAAAAAAAACCAGCTTGCAATGTTGGAACATTAAAGAAAAACTTCCGGCTGGATCTCAACTGGAATGGAGAGTCTGGAAGAGCCTAAATAGACTTAGGTGTCGAATGGGAAGATCAAAGGATAACCTGTTCAAGTGGGGATACGCGGAAGACGAGCTCTGCCAATGTGGAGAAAAACAAACAACGACACACCTGCTGAGCTGCCCATCCTTGCCGACGCCATGCACTTTCCAAGACCTGTAGCTGGCCGACGACGTTGCAGTCAAGTGTGCCGAACACTGGAGAGAGATATGAGTCTGCTATGGACAATAATAACGTATTACGTGTGAAAATCATTATTGTTATATATGAATGTATGTTTTATGTTTGTATAGTTTATGGATGGATGTTTGTAAATCTTATGGGACTTAACTACGGGTTCATCAGTCCCTAAACTTACAAACTACTTATGAACTATTTACGAACTAGGACGGCACAAATATCCATGCCCGAGGGGGGATTTGAACCCCCGACCGTGGTGGCCGTGCAGACCGTGACTGAAGCGCCTCAGTCCCCTCAGGCACCGCGGCCGACTATAGTTTATGGGACTTAACTACGGGGTCATCAGTCCCTAAACTTACAAACTACTTATCAACTAGCTTATCCCAAGGACGGCACAAATATCCATGCCCGAGGGTGGATTCGAACCCCCGACCGTAGTGGCCGTGCAGACCGTGACTGGAGCGCCTCAGTCCCCTCGGCCACCGCGGCCGGCTATGAATGTATAATTAGTACTTAGTTTTTATTTGTAATCTAGTATATGTAGCTTATTAATTAACTACAGATGTAGCGCAGACACGATTAAATAAATAAACCGTATGATTGTGTGCCGACTGCTCTTACATCTCCCAGTAGGCGATACATCATTGATTCCGTCGATGACTCTATAGAAAAGTGGGTAGAAGATGTAAGATGATGTTTTCTGTTTTGTTAAGTATTAAAGTTTTTTTTGTAATACAATTCTTCTGCGCTACTTGACGGCTGAGTGGGCTAAACATCCCGCGGCAGAACGGCGCGGTGAGACGCCAAAGCGGTGGCAACCGGTGTAAAACGGCCGTCGGCGGCTGTTATCGGTAAACAGCCGCGCGCCGCGGTGTACACAGCCCGCCTTCTGTTTGCTCTAATTACTCGCCTGCCTGCCGCCGCGGGCGCTGCCGTCGTCGCCGACCCCACAGCACAGCACGCGGCCGGCTGCGTTATTGGACTGCTGCGGGCCGTGGAATATTGAAGCTCTTTATTCGCCGCCGGCCAGACAGCCGGAGAGAGCCAGAGCGAGAGCGAGAACGCTGCCAGATGAGAATAGTTTTAAAGATTTCTCTCCCCGCCCGCTCACCCTTTCTTTTTGCGCCCCCCCCCCCCCTTGCTTTTTCGACGCGTTGAACAAGAGGAGCAGAATGAAACTTTTTGTGAGAGAGAGCTGTGCTGCTGCTGCTACTGGGAAATCCCTCGGATGCCTGCGCCCCGTTCCTTCGCTCCTTCTCGCACCGATTCTTCCCCTCCTTCAGTCGCCAGTGCCGTCTTCCTTTCCGCTTCCTGCCTCCTGACACTGCACCGATCTCCCAACACTAATGTGCGGGGAAATTTGCTTGAGTACAGAATGATCGAGCATTCAAACGTTGTGACACGTAGAGGGGCTTCACGTTGGTTGTCTTGTATTTTGGTTTTAGCTTGAGACTTGTAAGCTGTAGATTCGGCTTGACTTTCACAGTTGTAGTGGATGGATGGATTCAAAATTTTATTTGTCACCACAGTATGAAATTTAAGTTCGTAGACCTGGTACTTCTTCGTAATCAGTGATCTCTATACACACTGGGTTTATAACTCTGGTATCTGAGCTTAGAACTGCAGCATGCCTGTACATTCATATGTTTTGCACACGATTTCGCATCGTCCGCCATGTTTAAATGTGGCAAACTAGTTTCTATCAGTTATTACATGACAAAAAATTGCTTGCTTACCTCTTCATTTGTTTAATTCAATATTCGATGTAGTAGGCTGATATGGGGCCGGCCGCGGTGGCAGAGGGGACTGAGGCGCTCCAGTCACGGTCTGCACGGCCACTACGGTCGGGGGCTCGAATCCCCCCTCGGGCATGGATATTTGTGCCGTCCTTAGTATTAGCTAGTTCATAAATAGTTTGTAAGTTTAGGGACTGATGACCCCGTAGTTAAGTCCCATAGACTCTACAGACATTTGAACATTTGCTGATATGGGAGTTGCATCGAAACATATTTTCTTCTCTTTTTCTTGTTTGTTTGTAAATCTATCGGACCAAACTGCGTGGTCATAGTCCGTAGCGTACAACCTACTTAAACCTAGGTAAACTAACCTAAGGACAAACACACACACCCATGCCCCAGGGAGGACTCGAACCCCCACGGCGAGCAACCGCGCGCTCCGCAGCGAGACGCATTAGACCGCTCGGCTACTCCACCGCGGCTTTTTTCTTGTAATGCTTCACAGCAGCCATGTTTGAATTTGGCAAGAAACTAAATATGAATATCTATGGTCGGCACGCTAAGACAGCTGAAGTTCAACATCCAGATAGTATAGAGATCATTGTTCGTAATTAATAAAATTTATGTCTTTGTTGAATTTTTCATACTGTGATTATTGGTTCTGAGTATCAATTAAAATTAAAGACTTTTTATAATGTTTGAGCATGAAATTCCGTTTCTCAGGGGCTGATATTTAATAAACCGAAAAAATTGAATCGTTGAGTCCCGGTAGTTCACACAGTTCATTAGAAGTTTCTTCTAATCAGAACTGTTAGATATTTTCTTTCACATATTAACTGATTCATTACGAATTTCACAGATATATATGTTCACTTTTAGAATCCTCTTGGACAATATTAGGAAACTAATTACTTGAATAATTGTGTAAGACTTGTTTAAGTATCACAACAGATGGAAGAGACGCTCAAGTCCAAGTATACTGCGACGCATCTGAAAAGGCATATGGAGCAGCTCTGTATGTACGTACAGACTTTGGGAATAATGTTCAAACTCATCCAGACTGTAGAAAGAACAGACTTGCAACCTTGCCACGGCTGGAACTCTTAGCAGTCGTAGTAGGAACTCGATTACTGTGCTACTTCTGCCATGCTACACAATTTGAAATCGCACGAGAGAAAGAGCGAACATTACGCGCTTTGTCGTAGAAGTTGAAAGGTTGTCAGACACTGCAGGGCTCGAGGATTACAAATACTATAAGGAAAGACTTGAAGAAGGTGTGCAGCGACTCACCAGTTTAGATGACGAGATTCACGACTTGTTAGACGACGACGAATACGAGACGTAACACTTTAAATTCCCCGGGCTTCGTGAAATGTAGCGCATAGGTGGATGACTTGTACACAACAACAAATTTTATTTATACATATTTCTTCGGTTTATGGCCTCGTTTTCCGCAGTTGCGGTTATACAATTTGTATAGGTTATGGGACCGTCTTATGCAACTATAAATTAGTCTACTTTAGACCAGACGCGTTTCGCTTTATTCTAAAGCATCTTCAGTGGTCAGGATTGTTTATGTTTTCGTCTTCATGTGTGGTTTGTAGCACATTGTCACTTGCTGTTACTGCTCATATTTATACTATTTACACTTTTTTACAGTAACATTTCTTACGAAAGTTTTCGTGTTCTAAAGTAGACTATTTTGCAGTTGCATAAGACGGTCCCATAACCTATACAAACTTTATTTATCTCACAGAACTACATACATACAAGTCAAAAATATTCATATTACAAAAAGGATTATACACATAACTTTCTTCAAAGAACACCAGTGCAAAGTCTTCTCATTCCGCGACAGGGCCCGCACAGTGGCATACAGGTAATCAAAAATGTTCAAATGTTTGTAAAGCTTATGGGACTTAACTATGGGGTCATCAGTCCCTAAACTTAAAAACTACTTATCAACTAGCTTGTCCTAAGGGCGACACAAATATCCATGCCCGTGGGGGGATTCGAAACCCCGACCGTAGTGGCCGTGCAGACCGAGACTGGAGCGCCTCAGTCCCCTCAGCCACCACGGCCGGCTTACAGGTAATCATTTTCCCGCGAACCACACGCGACTGGAACAGGAAGAAGTGACAGTGGTACGCGAACGTACCCTTCCGCCCCCTCATCGTGAGGTTGCTTGAGGAGTATGGACGCAGATATAGAAAGTCGTTCGTTTAGCGCGCTGCTTCATTCTATTCCGTTTGAAGCTGAAAAGCGTTCGCGGAGTACACATTACAGATCCCTTAGCAGTGCAGCATTGTCACCTCGGTGCCGTCTCTGCTAACAGTAGTGTATGAGTCTGAGACGACGTTTGTTTGGCGACGTGAGAAGGCAGCTGAGGGCAACTGTTTCCATTGTGACTCCTCCCAAGTGGCCCGCTGGTTCGGGTGCGTAACAGGCTCCTCCGCTATCAGCGGACGCGCACGCGTGTAGCGACAGACGCGCGCCTATTACGGGATCCGGCAGTCTGGCTGCCCCTTTTGTTCCTCCCAGTCGGGACGACAAACAATGGCGGCGCAGACTCAGGTTGAGAGGCGTTCTTGTTAGGCGGCCGGGCGCGGATTACCCGGGAGGCGAGCAGAGGGCGCTAATAATGTTCACCAAATTGAGTTAACTGGGGGCTGCGAGGAACCGGCTTTTCTGCTGCCAGGGCTGCTGTTACAGCCTAATGCGAATCTGTACCGACGGCTTATCCGTGTGCTCGTTTTATTCTGGCCAATTTGTTATGTCCAGAGTAAACGGCTTGCTCCTCTAGTTCTTACATCAGGAACTACCTTCACTCTCTCCCCAGGTTTTTACTTGAAAAAATGTTCAAATGTTTGTAAATCTATAGGCTTATAAACTGCTTAAACTGCCTTTCGCTAAGGATGACAGATGCACCCATGCCCGAGGGAGGACTCAAACCTCCGACGGCGAGAAGCGTCGCGCTCCGCAGCTAGCCGCCTTAGAAAGCTCGACCACTCCACCGCGTCGTTCTTTTTTAATTATTTTTCCTTTTTTTTTTTTTTTTTTTCTTCGGAAGCCGTACCGTGCGATCCGTGGACGCCTGGCAGGCGTCTTTCGTGAGACACCCTGTACTTTAACTTAAACTAAGCAAAGGAGACACACACACACACACACACACACACACACACACACACCCATGTCCGAAGGACGATTGAAAAACCGCGCGCTCCGCAGTGGTCACACCACCGCGGCCTCGCCTTCGGGAATATAGCCTCTGCGCACGGAGGCCTGTGGTGGGTGTCCCAATGAAACTAAGACATCTTTTAGCACGCAGAAGCAGGGCGCCGGGTTCTGTTCACAGGTGAGTCAAGATTTTGTGTTCAGCCGGACGATAGTCGTTCCCTCATCTGGAGAGAGCGTGGCACTCGGACAGTTCTGTTTATGTGCAGGAAACATCTTCATATCGTGGTGGCGGATGAACGGAGTGGACAAGAATCAGTATTGGCGGACGTACGGACGTGTGTGTCATTCATAACTGGTGGGCAACAGGCATGAAGCTTAGGAAATTGTACGAGTGGAGTGGCCAAGTTGTTCACCGGACTTAAACCCTACTGAGCATGCTTAGGATACACTTGGCAGACGAATTGCAGCCCTACGAGAACATCCCAAAAAGGTTGCAGAGCTGGATATTGTTGTTGATTTTGTGTTTTAGGGGGACAACACTGCAGAGGTCATCAGTCCGCCAGCTGGATATTGCACTCAAGAAAGAATGGCGAACTATCCCTCAAGAGCTGATTGATAGGCTCGTACTCTCTATTCCACGCAGATGTGCAACTGTACTGGCCGTCCGAAGTGATCACACACCATATTAGAGGTCAAGGAGAATGACTTTTTCGCTATTATGGTAGCCCCACGGTGTCTCGCTCTAAGTAAATGACATGTAAATCTTATTTAAAGACTCGATACAGTAAAGTATCGTACTGTGTTACGCATAAATTACAACTGTAATCAATATTTGTATAAAATACCTTACTAGATGTAGCTCACCTGGCACCAAAATTGTTTTGGGCAGTATAATTTAATGAGTGGAACAACCCGTAAAGTTAGGTGTTTTATATGGATGATACTTAATTCGACAGCTAGGTTACTTTTAGAAAATGTTAGCTGGGTTCTGTTGTGAATGGCGTTATGGGTAATGTATGTGGAAGGAACATAAGAAACAAAGAAAGGTTTTTAACCAGCATGACCGTATACAATAAAACTGTAGAAAGTATATCTGAAACAATTTGATTCCATGAGCCATTTTATATATGAACATCAATACTGTGTTCTGTGATAGTGATTGTTCATAGTCAGTTGTTTCATAAGGCGGTTAATAAAACGTGTTACCAGTCACAGTTGAAGATGATTTGTTTAAGAAATTGCGATTTCGGGCTTGTGCGCATCTTCAAATAGTTATACATTCATTTACATATTTCAACATTTAATGTTGGAGTTCATTGTTTAAATATAAAGGAAATACTCTGATGGTGACTAAATAATCAATTATTGAGTGACAAAGCGATATGTGAAAAAAAAAGGAAAACTGGTACCGTATATTATTCTGTACATTATAAAGGACTATTCACAGAGTTGAACCATATCCATTATCAATCAGATTCATTGAGCTGTTTTCTTTGTCGCCACGGTGGTGTAGCCGAGTGGTCTAAGGCGCCTCGCTGCGGAGCGCGCGGTTGCTCGACGTCGGAGGTTCGAGTCCTCCCTGGGGCATGTGTGTGTGTGTGTGTGTGTGTGTGTGTGTGTGTGTGTGTGTGTGTGTGTGTGTGTTTTGTCGTTCGGTTAGTTTACCTTAGTTTAAGTAGTTTGTAAGCTATGGACTGATGACCACACAGTTTTGTCCGATAGATTTATAAACATTTGAACATTTGATTTTGTTTTCTTTGTCTGCTGTTTAACAGGTTTGTGTGTCAGTGTTTTCGATGACTGGCACTTTCAACGTTTTTACTGCCTTATCTTAAAGTTATTCTAGTTGTGATTTACACGCGAGCTGTATGACCAGTACAGCGGTTTGAAACAGCCTGTAGACTAGTCTTGTGTAGTTTGCGAACGAACTAGTTCGGAAGAGCGCTTCCACAGGCGAACTACGCGAACTAGTTCGCAGATCCCTCGCCTCTTAGTTCGTTCGCTCGTTTTCCGAAGACTGACCGGTAACAGCGAGAGGACGCGAGAGCGCGCAGAATCGCGCGATTCCCTTCTGCCAGTTGCTGTCATTTCAAGCTGAGATGCAGCTCAGCTGTAGTTTTAGTAGCGGTAGCAAAAGCCAAAACGAGCGGACGAACTTAAAAGAGCGACCTACTTCGCGGCCAAACAGCGAACTAAAAGGAGAGCTACCGGTCGGGAACTAAAATATGCGCGATAGGTCGCGAACTAAAATATGCGAGATAGGTCGCGAACTAAAATATGCGCGATAGGTCTCGAACTAAAATACGCGCGATAGGTGGTGACCTAAAATATGCGCGATATTTCGCGAAGTAAAATATGCGCGATAGGTTGCGAACTAAAATATGTGTGATAGGTTGCGACCTAAAATATGCGCGATAGGTCGCGAACAGAATTAAAAATTACGTGTTTGCCTTCTGCTGATGAGATCCATTTCGAGGTTAGCGTCTGTCTGCTAGATTACAAAATTAAGTGCTACAAAATTCCTGTTTTGAAGTATTCTGCACTCTGCAATATCTGAGTAATAAATTCCATAATGCCAAGATATAGAGATAACTCTAAACTTAAACGCGAGAAATTGTCCACAAACTGTTTGGGGGAACTTCTCCCTCCACCTGCATGTGCAGACTGGGAGCGGACGGCTCTGCCGCGAACTAAAATGAGCGCCCCCGATCGCGAACTATTACGCGCTAGTTTAGTACAGTGGAGACGCTCCTGCTCGGTCTTAAAATTAGTGACTTACTCTGTGCTATAGCTGACTGGTTGGCCGCTGGAGCACGGCTCACTGCCTCGTAACAGACGCTAGTCAGCTAGCGATCGCGTTGGTTCAGGCGTACCTCGGTAACGTGATGTGACGTACATGACCCGGTTTGTGCTTTTCGGTGGGCAAGATCTGACCTTCTGGTTTGCTAATAGTGCTTGTGTGTCAAAAAAGGTAGTACGTGGGAGAATCACAATCGCTCAGCGCCTTTAATCTTCACAGCGTGCATACCTTGTTTTTACTTTCGTGCCGGCCTCTCCTCTATAGTACCAATCTTTCCATGGCATAAGGGAACTGAAGTTTGTTTCCGAATCGCCGCCGTGTGTAATACGCCGGTGGCGTTATCACTTCCTTATCGGGGTTTCTTATTATGGTGAGCTACACAGAGTTGGTTTTCTTGAAGGTAATTCTGCGCGCTGTGTCTTAAATTGGAACTCGGGCGCAGAGATGTATTAAGCGATTAGCTGGCCGTGGCGCGGGCAGTGGGCTGTTTTGCTGCCCGGCGTGTTTTCCTGTAGCCCCGGGTAATGGAGCGGGGCAGCTGCCGTGTAGAGGCGGCTAATGCGGCGCTCTTCTTGCCAGCGCCCGCCTGCCTGCCGCAGACACTCTGCTTGTGTGCTGAGCAATTATTAAAGCCCCAGAATACACAACACGTCGAGCTGCGATCGCAGGCGTCTGTGCCTCAGCTGACGCCATCACTCCAAAATGTTCAAATGTTTGTATTGCTTATGGGACTTAACTGCGGCCACATCAGTCCCTAAACTTACAAACTACTTATGGACGGCACAAACATCCATGCTCGAGGGGGGATTCGAACCCACGAAGGGGAACGGCCTCGCGGATCGCAGCATAGCGCCTCAATGCGCTCGGCCGCTCCGACGCGGCCCATTCATTCCATATTTCTCCACTCTCAACTACTGTGACGTTTGCTGAAACGATCCTCCAGTTCATTTCAGACGTTTTCCCTAGGCACACGAGTCATAACTGAAGAGTGTGTTGTTTGGGGAGATTTACATTTACATCCATTCTCCGAAAGCCACTTCACTGTGTGAGGTCAAGGGTACGTTTTCATTTAATAAAAGGGTCCGCTTCAGCTGTTTACTTTTTTTTTTTGAAAAAGACGACCGGTTTCGCGACTTCGGGTCAAATAACTGAATAAAAAAGAAACACCAGACTATAAGCCAGTGGCAAACCAGGAAAAACCTATTTGGATAAAGATGGAATACAAATATACTTACGGTTAAAACATAAAACCAGGGGTTCCCAAATACAAACAACAACAACCCCGGCTGTCAGAACACTCCACATAAAACATCAAGGTGACAACCGCGTCCGTCAGGCAAACATCTGTCCACTAGGGGAATTGTCCCAGCTTATTTTATTCCCAGGAATAATGGCCAGAGATTCAGGCATAGGGAAAAAAATCAAAGAAGATCGTTTCAGGTTCTCAGATGTTTGCAGAATCACATGTAATGATTGTCCGTATAATTATATTGACCAGACAGGTAGAACATTGAGGTCAGGTTCACGGAACGTCTGTATTTACCTGCCTCCAATTCAGCCCTTGCCAATCACTTTTCTGCAACTGGTCACTTGGTCGCTAGCATTTCCTCTAATATATCAGTGCTACATAGGGAACGAAATTGAAATGTCCTTAATATTTTAGAAGAACATGAGATATACCGGGCTTTAAAGCAATCTCCATCTCATACACTTAACACCCAGACTGAATTGAGGCACAAATCGATTCTCGCAAACTTTGACTACCTCAGCCTATAACCGAGCCCACTCATCTGTCTCACAATTCATCAACTCAATCAACTCATCAACTCAATTTATCAACTGTGCAGATTCTGTGGCACAGTAGAAGCTCTTCTGATTGAAATCCAGGACTACTGTCGAGCTTGTATGCCCAGCGTAGCAGTTCTCGTTGATTACAAGAAATGAACTACCGGCTGCTGTCAAGTTATCATCAGCGAGCGCGCCCCGCTGATGTGAGACCCTTTTAAATAACTGGTGTGGGGGCCGCAGTTACTGGACGCCGGCTGCGGGCTTAACTGCGCTCCCAACTGGCGAAAAGTTGGCGCTATTGATTCCGCCATCTGCGCCCCACCTCCCGTGCGTCGCCGTTCCGATAAGCGCCCGGCTCGCTGATTGCTTTTCGCTTTGCTTACAGAGTCTTGACGTCTCAGTCCCGATACTCCGCCCGAGAATACATTTTTCACGGTAAGGATTAACTTTGGTTCCACGTAAAACTGTTATCGAAGAGGACCGACGCGAGCTCGGAGTAGTTACGTCTTTGAATTTGGCTTTGGGGGAATTTGCTGTTAGCCTTTCTTTGTCAAACTTTATAGGTGTATCAGGCGCTTCCAGAAAGCTAGTTTCCACATTCTGTTTCTTTTTCTAAACAAAACAACATGACATACGATAATGTCAAGACGTTTACCATTGTTGGAAATAGTCATCAAAATAACTGAGACACTTCTGTATGCCTTTGTCGTATAAGTCTTCCGCCTGCGAATGGAACCGGCGTGTATAACAGTTCGGCGTCAGCTCTTCGTTCTTGTCAAACAGCAGGCCGGACGACGGGAATTCATTGAGCTGCAAGAAAAGTAGGAAATCGCTGAGAGCAAGATGAGGACTGTGTGCTGGATGATCAAACAGCCTCCGTCCAACTTCTGCAAAACAGTTGCTATAGCAGAGCCGTATCACAGTCTAACATCCACAGTCGCGACACTCACTGGTGAGAAATTTGTTACCAGCTGATAGTTGCAACGACACTAGAGTTCCTAGCGGTGAGCAAGCCGCCAAAGGAGTGATGTTTGTATATAATTATTCTTCTACTTAATTAACGAAATATATAGTATGATTTTTGCGTTATAAGCATTAGTAAAATATCAAGAGACATACGTAATACGGAAATTAATATAAAAATAGCCGAATTTAAGTGATTCAGTGGTGTAAAGAACAACGTCGTCATGAGCAAATACTTAGCACTATGTTTATTTGCAAGTTATTTCGCTGAAAGTAAGTAGGAAGGAAGCGTGTGGGGTAAAAATCGTAGAGGGAGACCGAGGGACGAATACAGTAAGCAGATTCAAAAGGATGTAGGTTGCCGTACGTATTCTCAGATGAAGAGACTTGCACAGGACAGGGTAGCGTGGAGAGCTGCATCAAAACAGTCTGCGGACTGAAGATCACAACAACAACAACAACAACATTGAAGAGCGTCTCAGCGACCATTGTGGTGGCAAACTTCCGCGTAAAATTTAAATGTGCGTAAGACTCTTTTGATTATAAAGAGTATCCATTTGAGTGTAGTCGCGAAAACTATGTCTAACTGAAATATATAACTAGAAAACAGCTTCAGAGTCCTTGAATATGCATCAACTATCGGTTGTGTGTAAATTTATTACACATATGGTGTAGAAATTGGCCAACAGCATTTTATCTTCCTAACGAAAACGAACTATATTATTTAGTTTTTTAGCGTTCTAAGTGCGGCATATGGACGGAATTTACCGCCAGACCCGATTTTTTGGCACTTTCTCAGTATATTATACGATTGTGAAACTATTGTACAAACCATTTTTCGGAAGAGTTTCATACTTTACGTCTTTGCTTTAGTGCTGTATTCTCTAATATTTAGATATTTCATAGCATCAAAAAAATGAAACAGGGCTGCCTGAAACAGCTCATGTTAAAAATCGATTGTGAAAGTGAAACATGCCATTAGATACGTAACTGAAAAATAGCGTCTTACCTTGTGAATACAGCAACCAGTCACTACTAAATTCTTTTAAGAACACGAAGTATGCCATAACTTTTTCTTAACTAATGCATCTAACATTAGCATTAGGGTATCTAGCAAGAATATTAGCATTTTTAGTACTGTAAGCCAAATACCTTGCAGTAGCGTGAACTGCTCTAAAGTCAACAACTATTGTTATAGTGCATCCAGTGTGGCTATGGGTCATTCATGTATGGAACTATACACAATTCTGCAAACCCCTTTCAATTATTATACCTATATGTAAAGTAAATAATATAGTGAGGACAGTTTACTACTCACCGCAAAGACGTGGCGACAAGCTGCGACAGGCACATACAAAAGACACACACATACAACACATTCAGCTATCGGCCATGGCCTTCTTCAGAAATAGAGCACTCACGCAATCACACAGGCACACAACACAGTCATACAACCATCACCTCCGACTGCCACACTTCGAATCGAAGTGTGGCAGTCGGAGGTGATGGTTGTATGACTGTGTTGTGTGCCTGTGTGATTGCGTGAGTGCTCTATTTCTGAAGAAGGCCATGGCCGATAGCTGAATGTGTTGTATGTGTGTGTCTTTTGTATGTGCCTGTCGCAGCTTGTCGCCACGTCTTTGCGGTGAGTAGTAAACTGTCCTCACTATATTATTTATTCCAACCTGGACTTTCCAATTTTATATATGTAAAGTAAATTACTTTTAAATTCTGCATTATGAGTTGCTAATATTAATTTCACAAATAAAAATTCGAACTGCAGTGAGGCAACTAATTTCGTGACCCCAATAGCTATTTTCGCAAACATAAAATGAAACTTTTTGAACTTCCTTTCTACCAGTACTGCCTGAAGTAGCTACTTTTTAAGAGCTTCCAGTATTGTAAAAGCCTGTTATTTATTTCATTCAATCCTATATTGACTTAACAGTCTGTTAAGCAAGAGTAACTATATCTGAAGACAAATAGTAGGGCTACTTGTATTTCTGAGAAATAAAAAAGGAAAGACAGTATTCGTCCTTTTTATTCCTTTCTTAAATTGATTTAAACGCTAAGCAGCTCTTTAGCATCGTGCTTCGTGTACACTCCAAAGTCAAAAAATACAGACGTGACTATCAATTGTGTATATATACCGCAATAGCTATTTAATACACGATTTACCTGCTAATAACACTAGCATTTATCTGACACTTGCCACTACCATGGCGGCCGGGCGAAGGTTCAAATTATCCCGCGACAGCTGCGCCGTTAGGGAGTCTAGTTATTTTTACAAGGTCTTTGGTTCTCCACGTGTTCTCGGCCTGCTGCGCCGATGGGAAGCCGGGCGAGACTCACCTCCTCGCGGCGGCCGGTTGCCCGTTTACTCGTCGCAACTTTCGACGCTCTCCACTGTCAAACCAGCGCGCTTTGCGCTTCAAACGGTGTTGCACGTTGTTGTAACGCCACACCCCACGATATAACAAATGCCTCAATTCTGTTGATGACCATGTCAAAATCTCTATCTGTATAAAAGCGAAAGGACACTCATTCACAGACTAAACACCAAATCTCGAAAACCACCTATGAAGCTGAAATTTGACAGGAATGTAGTTTATAGGTAGAAGACGTCAGCTAAGAAAGGATTTTGCGATAGGGCCGATAGTTCAGGAGATATGACGCCATAAACAATGAAAACGTCCCTGTCCTCCAGCACTTGACTTTATCAGTGCACTATTTGAGAAGGAAAGCACTTAGCGACTTGAAACAAACATTAAAAATAATTTCAAACCTTTAGGAAACTTTTCCTCGCTGACAACCCCAGCAAAATGATGAAAGGGAAAAAAATTGTCGCTTACTACTTATTCGGCGTTCATGCAGTAAAATTATGGCATTTGGCATGACGTTACAATATATTACTCGTAAACTATTAATTGTATTCGCGAGGAATGTTACAGAGAGTATACACACATATCACTGTACATACGTTCCAAATTTTATTTAGGTACGACACACAGTTCATAAGATATGGAGTAATGAACAATTAGGTTCATCAAAATCCGCCTCACCAGGCATGAAGTTTTGATTTATTACGTCTTTCCTACCAACTATATTCCCGACGTATTTTGCAGACATTTTACATATACACCACTGGATGTACCTTTCAAATAATATCGTATTGCGACCTATAGTGTAGGTGCGCTATGACGTCAAAGACAATGAAGTGCATGTAAATTTATCCTAATACGCATGATGTTGTTATTTATTACGTCTTTACCACGAACTCCATTTACAACACATTTCCAAGGCAGTTTCCTAATATTCCATTCAACGAACCTGGCAAATAATGTTTTTGTAGGACACACAATTAAAGAGATGTTACTTCATAAACGTGACATCCGTAAATAGGTACTGCATTATGTTTGACATATTGTTAAGGCTTTATTATTCTGTTCGCAGCATATTCCGCAATCAGTATCCAAATATACCACTGAAAGGAGCTACTATAGTATATCACTAAAAGACACAATGATCAGCAGATACGACGTCATAATATTATAAATGCGAAAGAAGCTCTCTCTGTCACGCTTTCACGACTAAACCACTGAACCGATATTAATAAAAGTGGGTATAAAGATAGCTTGAACGCTGAAAAAGAACATACGCTATTTTAGAAAGTGTGTAATTAAAAACATTTGTTGTTTTTAAGTATATAACTCGAAATATGGAACAGGCAAGCATCAAGGTTTCTCTTATAGCTTCTGATACGCTTGAAGACTCCTTGGAAAAGCTATTTATTCTTAGACCTTTGAAATTTTTCGCATTTAAAAATACTTTCAATGGTTGATGTCTTGTACGTAATACGATTCAACATAATGAATACAATGCTTACACAAGACGACAACGTCTTCAAACCGCCGAACCGATTTCATCGACATTTGAATCCTGCATAATTTATACGTTGTGCCACGTATAGCGTCTTCAGACAGCGTTTTACTTACGAAGTGATAAACCGAGTTTCTTTTCGTATTTAATAATGTCTTTATATCCATCTCGATAAAGAAGGGCAGTATTTACCGTCATTCTATGCGCGGTTTATAATTAAACCGGAAAATTTGAAAATTTTCTTTTAAACTGATGATCCTAGTCTTAATTTAAGAACAAAGTTGCGACGTTATTTTCCTTCGGTTGTCTTTGAGAACGTATACATGGACATCAACACGAGCGAAGCCGCGGATAAAAGCTTGTAGCTCATAAATTGCTGCACCTGTTGTGAATTAAGTTTTCCATCTATGTTGTCTTTGATATTGTTTTAATAGGGAAATTTTCTGAATGCGCCTGGTGATAATCACTGTACTAAAAAAGAGTAATACAAAATATTTACATCAAGAGTTTTCATGGTATTCCTGTATCTGTTGAGAGACTTTCGGAATATAATTGTTCTGATCTTTATGTAACGACACCCCTTTTTTTGCAGAAATATTTCTGAAAGTTTATACCTTTACTGGTAGGGTACAGTAAAAGTAAATTATCTTCGACGTTCCGTCAGACTGATACTTGTAGCAGATATCGTTTAAAAAATAATACACTTAATGAACTCGAATTTGCGAATTGTGCATATAAAGTGCGCATTGTTTATCACCAGACTATGAATAAGGAGCACTGCTTTCCGGACGGAAGCCAACACTTGCTCCAGATCCTTGTGCCTCCAGCAGTGTTGTTAGATCAACCAGATGGTCCGAGAGAATTATGACGGCGTCTAGCTTTATTGACGCCTGAAATGAGCAACTTGCATTTATTGTTAGTCTATGCGACCTATAATCTGTGCACCGCGTGATCAAAAAGTCATTGTAAATTTGAAAACTTAATAAATCACGGAATAATGTTGATAGAGAGGTAAAAATTGACACATATGCTTGGAATGATATGAAGTTTTATTAGAACAATAAATAAATAAATAATAAAGTTCCAAAAAGTCCGACAGATGGCACTTCATATGATCAGAAAAGCAATAATTAGCATAACAAATTAAGACAAAGCAATGATGATGTTCTTTACAGGAAATGCTCAATATGTTCACCATCATTCCCCAAGAATAGCTGTAGTCGAAGAATAATTTTGTGAACAGCACTGTAAAACATGTCCGGAGTGAGGCATTAGCGTCGGATGTTGTCTTTCAGCATCCCTAGAGATGTCGGTCGATCACGAGTCACTTCGACATCAGGTAACCCCAAAGCCAATAATCGCACGGACCTGGGAACCTGGAGGCTAAGCATGACGAAAGTGGGGGCTGAGGACACGATTATCACCAAACGACGCGCGCAATAGATCAAATGTTCAAATGTTTTGTATTGTCTATGGGACTCAACTACGAGGCTATCAGTCCCTAAACTTACAAACTACTTATGAACTACTTACAAACTAGGACGGCACAAATATCCATGCCCGAGGGGGGGGGGATTCGAACCCCCGACCGTAGTGGCCGTGAAGACCGTGACTGGAGCGCCTTAGTCTCCTCGGCCACCGCGGCCGGCCGCAATAGATCTTTCACGCGTCTAGCAACATGGGGTGGAGCGCCATCCTGCATAAAAATCGTACGTTCCAGCAGGTGTTTATCAGCCAGGTTGGGGTTGATGCGATTCTGTAACATATCGGCGTACCTCTCATGCTTCACGGTAGCAGTTACAAAACCAGAATCACGCAGTTTCTCGAAGAAAAAAGGCCCGATAACGATAGATGTGGTAAATCCAACCCCATACCGTGACTTTCTCGTCGTGCAATGGAGGATCGTAATGCTGAACTAGCACATTTCCCATTCTGATAATACAGCTTCAGTAAAAGCGCTTTTTCAGGTAACGCCAACATGCTGCGAACTGCTGGTGCATCTGATTCTGTCTCTCTCATTACAGCTCCTTTTATACACGATTTTCATGCGCAGTCACTGATGTTTTGCTGTCCAGCGCCATCTGTCGTACATTTTTGAACCCCATGTCATTCCAATCATGTGTGTCATTTTTTACCTCTCTATCTACATTATTACATGATTTATTAATTTTTCAAATGTATATTGACTTTTTGATCACCCGGTATATCAGTGCGCTTTCCTGTGTCGCAATCTTATTTCGTAGGGAAGTGAAAGCAGCAATAAGACTTATGACACGACGGTTCCTACTTTTGTTACATATTGGATTGGTTAGTTTTTCTACATGATCCATTTAGGTCTTCGTTACAGTTAGTGATGCTTGTTGGTGTCTTCATCGATGGAGTAGAGAAGGAGAGTAGGAGAACTTTAGCGTTTGATGTTACTGTTGTGAACTGTTAAAAAACTTCAATTCTCCTTCTCTACTCCACCGATGAACACACTAACAAATATGAAGACCTACAGGGATGATGTAGGAAAACTAACTAATCCAACATGTAAAAGAATAAAAGGAACCCACTAAATGTGCTACAACTGTAGTGAAACGTGTGTGGGTATAAAATAAAATAAAAATAAACAACACACAGTGTTTTTCTCAAGTTAGATCCTTATCCAGAAGCGACTAACTTAAATATCTGTAAAGCAGACACGTACCAAAAAACAGGGCTTCAACATCAAGATGACTTTTTTTTTTTCTAATTGTTTTTCGAACTGAGAGCATATAGCTCAGTCAGAGAAGAGGCAAAACGTTGTTTCCTTTGAGATTGCAACCGAGAGCTAAAACGCAGCCGTCGCTTTACAGCGGTAACGCTTCACTCACAGTGAAAAACTGCGGCATTTATTCCACTGTTTGCTCCAGTGCTGGCCGAGACAGATTATTCATAAGTAAGATATGGTCCTACCTCGCTCGAGGTCTTTGTTTTGCGTCGATGAAAATTTCCAGCTATCGTGCCTGCAGATATGCCTTTCAGTAATAAAGTGGATCTTTGCGTTGCTTAGAGATAGTAGTACTGATCCTTCCCTTTTATTTGCCAAGGAGATTGACGTAAGAAGTTCATTAGAAAACATATCACGTAATAAGTTTGTTTGAATTTTGGACGCCTTTATACTTGTGTGTTGCGGAGTGATAAATTGGTCATGAATTAAAGTGGCTGTTTGCTTTCTTTGCACTAACATTACAAGGGAAAGCAGCAGATGTCAGTATACGAGTATTTCATGAAAGATCGCCATACTTGTGGGGATGGGAGGGGGGGGGGGAGCAACCAAAATAGCTTATAATTTTTATTCATAAACTGCTGTCATCGGCCTCTCACTTCATTCACTCCATGACAAAGAAAAGTTTTCTAAATGTTGTTAAGAGCTTTTCTTTGTGATGTGGTGATTGAAATGACAATCCAATTTGGCAGTTCAATGTGAATAAGGATTACAAGCGGTCTCGGCTGTTCTCCATAATGAAAAAAATAGTATTATTTTATAAAGATGTTACCACATAATAAATCATTGTAAGTACCCATCTGCCTAGATTATAATATTTTCTTGTTATTCCTTTTTCTTTCATACTCTCGTTCATTCTTAATTTCTTCTGTGATATTATCACATCATCATCATCATCATCATCATCATCACCACCACCATCATCTTCGTCGTTAACATAGTTATTTGTTTTCTGGCAAATTAGCATATGACAGTATTAACAATTTCGTTTTTTCTCTTTGCAGGTATGGTGTGCGAGAACTTAGCTACAGACCGTGTTTCATGCCGTCATCTTCGTGCCTCGTGACTATTGGGTAGGATAATGATACAAGATATACTGCTTCAGGTCATTAAAGCTAGCATACCCTCTTCATTAATGTTCGATTTTTTCCAGTTACTCTTGATTAAAAGTTTCGTTTGCCGGTGGATAGCCCTACATGTTTATGGTGCAGCTATATTTGTTTCAGACTCGCTAATGTGATTATTTCAAGTTTAAGCCTAGGTGTCAACACACACAATGAAACAGATCGATATGCTGCAGTGCTTAATACATTGGATTCGTTTCGAAGAGGTGTGGAATTCAAATATATGTTGAGCCAGCCTGATATAGGTTTTGCGTGCTGTGTACAAATCACTTTAACCAAATCAAAGGATGGATATGCAAACAAGGCCACAGCTGATTCCGTTGTGCAGCGTTGTTCAATTCGAACTTTTTCCCCGCCTCTATTGACCACGTTGTTGACGGAGCATTCAATTTTTAATCTTCTTTTAATAGATAATGGGAAAAAGTTGTTACTGCCGGCTTCAGAAGGAACGAACGAGCAGTAGTGGAAATGCACTGCCCAGTTTGATGCATACCTCGCTGACACAATAGTTTTTAAAGACGAACAGCGCGATTGGAAAACATTGTACGAAATGATGGCAGTAGAGTTTCAAACTGCAAAATAAGTATGGTTTTTGGACTAATGCACTTTGAAGGAGGCAAGATCCTTGCGCCTGTTACTTCGGGATTAGTTAGGATCTTCCGTAATCGAACAGCAAGACTATAAGTGCCTCCAAATTTTGGACATGTCTCATTTAATCTGACAGAGGTCCAGAAGTTATGGTAAGAACACCGGAGTCTTAATCTGGATGAAGGGGTTCAAATCTTCCCCTGCCGTTCCAGATGTAGATTTTCAGGGCTTTAAATAGCCACTGAATGTAAATACTGGAATGGCCCATCAGCAACGTCATAACCTATTTCTTACTCCTTCGTTCTCTGAAAACAGAGATTGCTGTGACATGGGAATGTTGCTTCAGTGCAAGCAGCTGTTTTGATGAGAAGATACTATTGGCAGTTTTACCCTGCGTTTCGACTGTGTGAAAAGCCATCATTATTTTAATCCATATATATTGTCGGGATATTTCCGTAAATTCTCCTTTCCTTATTTACCAAAATGAAAGATTTCATTGAAATACGAGATAATGTGCAAAATCAAGTGTGCGAAAATAGTCACGAGTACACTGAATTATCGTCAGGTGTCTCCCCATACATTCCACTCGATTGTGTGAAGATTGGACCAGATCTGAATTGTTTGATTAGCTTTGGTGAGAATTTTTTCTACTGTCATGGGTATGGGGTTGTGCGATGACTGATTGGAAAGAACAAGTATGTGTATGTGTGTATAGTTTTGATTGAAATGAGGCACAACCGCACCAGAAATGTATCATAGCATGAAGCAAGCTGGAGCACGTACAGGTTTTGATGTCAGTAGGGGCAAACACTTTCCGCATAAATATGATTTGCCAGTCTGCGACGTCCGACATATGTTGTTAGGGGTGGCCGCCATAACCTCGACGTTTAAACGTGTTTTCACATTAGTTTGGTCACTAGTTGAAAATAGTCACCACAGCAGTGCTCGAACACCCGACCAGTCTTGCAGTTTACCTAGTAAGGTTTCGCAGTGGTAACATACTGGACTAGCATTCGGGACGACGGTGGTTCAAATTCACTTTTGGCCATCCAGATTTAGGTTTTTCGTGATTTTCCTAAATCCCTCCAGGCAAATGCCGGGATGGTTCCTTTCAAAGGGCACGGCCGGTTTCCTTCCACTTCCGTACCCACACAATTCGAGCGTAAGCTCCGCTTCAGATGACCAAGCTGTCGACGGGGCGTTTAACACTCATCTTCCTCGTTGCAGTTTCAGAAATGCTCGTACTGAGCCTCCGGACGATCACGCTCTCAGTGAAATTCTGATCGATTTCACGCTTTCCCAATTTTTCGCTCACTGACACTACATGCATCATGTATGCATGGGTGTGTGTGTGTGTGTGTGTGTGTGTGTGTGTGTGTGTGTGTGCGTGCGTGTGCGTGTGTGTAGCAGTCGTTCCTCGTGTGGTGACACTGCTGTCGCGTTAGCGGATTTCCATCGACAGTAGGTAAAGTGACCTTAATGTTCTGGCTGATTAGTGTATGTATTACTTGAGTGTATGATTTTAATATTGGCACCATATACCTGACATGTAACATTGTTTTAGCAAGTTTAAATTATTAGCATATTACAATACTGCTGGAGTGGAAGCCACTAGCCCATAAGAGGTTACATTGTTTGACGAGTTTTATTTGAGCCTTCATAAATTTACAACATTACATAGATCACTGGTAATGACATAGTAATATATACATGTATATAAAATATCTTAAAACGGTTAAAATCGGTCAAGGTCCTAAAATCTTGTGAAATAAGAAATTTTAAGAAACTTTAAAAATAAATCTAGTAAATCAAATTAATTGTTCCTTCATAAATGCCAATATACTAATCATTCATTTAACCAAACTTTACTAAAGCTACAAGGAAGGTAATGCTTTTCTCTCTCACTCCTCTCATTATTTACAGAAAAAAAGGTTTTCAATTCTTTTCTTACAGTAACAGGTATACATATATGAGAAGAGGCCGGTTGTGATACACTAAACTATTACAATTCAGTTAAATAAAAAGCTTTTAATATATAGTGGCATCATTACGAAGATATTTTAACATATCAGCATCCGTCGCCATTGGCAGATCGCAGGCAATTGAGGTTGCATAATTCACGGTTATTTAACTAGTCTCGTTACAACCAAAATAATGTCTCTGTAACCCACAAACTACTGTTACAAACAGGTGAAGCAAAACAAGCAAACATCAACACTCCGTTGGTGGAGAATAACTTAACGGAAACTATACGATCAAACGAGTGGGGAAATTTTAAAACAGTGTTCTGATAACAATTAATAATAAAAAAATCAAATCACATCCGACCTCAATAAACAATCAATATTGCACGAGGTCGGCTTGGCAGTGTGTACCTGTATCAAAATAACGATTCACATGTCAGTACCACAACACCGAGTCACACCTGAATGAGGAGAGACGGTAAGGCGAACCTCAAATGTTTTAATGTATTCCGGTAGCAGGAGTTAGCGACTATTACAGAGGTGGCTCACCGTTAATTCTAATAGCTGCGGATACCTCAAACCAGCAGAAATGCAGACTGGCGCCCACGCCTCTAGGAGAGAGGGACTCGCCCAATATCGGCCACACGACGCGTCTAACATCAACAGGGCGCTGGCCGACCACGGCGTCCTCCAGTTCCGCGGCAGTCAGCCTGCGTACTGCACCACGTACGACGTGCACACCGTCGACCGAGCGAGGTGGCGCAGTGGTAAGACACTGGACTCGCATTCGGAAGGATGGTGGTTCAAATCCACCTCCGGCCATCTAGATTTAGGTTTTCCGTGATTTCCCTAAATCACTCTAGGCAAATGCTGGGATGGTTCCTTTCAAAGGGCACGGCCGAATTTCCTCCCCTAATCTTTCCCCAAATATAGAAGCGTGTGCTCCGTCTCTAATGACCACGCGGTCGACGGGACGTGAAACCCTGAGCTTCCTTCCTCCTCCACACCGTCGAGCACATCCGTCTGCGCAGTCGTACCAGTAAGGAGCCCCTATACGTCACAGGAGCTTTATCCACGTCACTGCCCTCCAGCTAGAGCTCCTGGCGCAGAACCTCCCGTCCCCATGCGCATGCGTCTCCTTTCCTTTTCCTTTCTCCGCGTGCGCTCTTAACACGTGACCCAGCCAACCACCGCGCGACCGGTCCAACGTTTTTCTCAAAGCAATCCCTCACTAAATCAGAGACGTTACAGCTTATAATGTTCCAGCCTGGCTATTAATTTTTGAGATTAACAAATTTACAGAATGAAGAGGTTTGAAGTTAGAAGCTATGAAAGATCCTAATCAGAAAATTTCAGAAAAAAATGGAAAAATTATTAAATGCATTTAAATGAAATGGCAAGCTAATTAAGGGTGGAGTGTTGTGCGGGCAGAACATTACAAAAAGAATCGACGAGCAGTTACCTTTAACAATAGATCCATCGGTGGTTGAAATTTGGCTGTAAATGAAATTTTAATGATATGATAACCACTCGCCGAACAGTGGATGGCAGTTCGTCAATATCAAACTACGACTCGTGCAGCAAACCGTAAAGTAAGATAAGTGACATGATATAAATCGGATAGGAATATTACGCAAGTCAAACACATCGGACTTCTAAAAATATACAAGAAAATCGACTGCAGATTCTATTGCCGGTAAATGATAATATTATGGAATAAATTTTGAAACAATAGTGGCAGGCTACACGAAATATCGCCATTCAATATTAACCAAAAACTGTGCCATCCATTGTTGCGGTGATTCAACAAGGCTGAAAAAAAGACGTTATGGGCGGAGGGAGGATAGGGCAAAATTATTAATAAAAATTCATAAGTTTCAAAATCAAATGTTTCAAATGTTTGTATAGTCTATGGGACTTAACTACGGGGTCATCAGTCCCTAAACTTACAAACTACTTATGAACTACTTAGGAACTGGGACGGCACAAATATCCATGTCCGAGGGGGTATTCGAACCCCCGACCGTAGTGGCCATGCAGACCGTGACTGGAGCGCCTCAGTCTCCTCGGTCACCGCGGCCGGCAAATTCATAAGTGCGAATTTAAGTGAGAGGTGGGGTTTATTTATAAGTTTAAGATACGCGCACAGCACATATATTTACCTGAATGTACATAACAGCGGCCACATAAAAGTACAGCTCCCGTCTGCAAGATGCTATCGCTACGAAGTAGAAAGCAAGAGTACCTTCTGTCTTCAAAAAAAATTGAAAGTGATGTTCTTAAATTATTACTCTGGTATTCAGAGATAATTATTTTTACATGCCGAAATAATATAAAAATACAAAAATGTAGTCTGATAATATCGGGGAAAGGAAACCGTGTCATTATAAGCTCAATACCGTTTGTGATAAATCCGTGTATGATACGATGTTTGCAGAAACTTTTCGAATCCAGCGGCGAATGGTACAAAGAAAAATCTACTTTTGCGAAAAACGGTTTTGACTGTTGCGTGGTGTAACTGTTTATGCGCTCAAAGCTGTTAATTACACATGTGATGAAGGAAATGAGTTGACAGGTGTGGGGAGCCCCTTTGTGGTTAGCGCTGACGTCAGTCACTCTTTGAACGAGGCGTTGGCGGCTGCTCGGCGGCTTTGGGCGTGACCAGGTGGTGTTAAAGCTCTGTATAGGGAAAGTATGGCCAGCCTGCCAGCGGCAGCCATGCTGGGCCTATTCCGCTGCTGCTTACACGCCGACCGCTACAACGTGCCCAGCGCTTAATGAAACTTATCAACCGATTTTGAGAAAACCAGCCAATAAAAAAATTTAATTTTTTCACGTGTTATAGTGTGATACATTCTCTCGATAACGATTTCAATTTCTGTTCATTATTACTTATAGTTTCCGTGCTACATCAAATTAAGTAAACTACTGCGCAAAATTTTGAAGAGTTTGCAGAGGAGAAGTCGTATTGCGTAGACTTTGCGTGTGGTTGATTTTAGCTCATACAATGCTACGTACGAAATATAGGTAAGATATCGAAATTTTTATTTAAGGTTCAGAGCAGAACGATAACTCTTTTCATTCTCGAGATACAGGCTGTTATATCCGACGGACAGATGGGGGAACTTCGCCTACTTCTGTTCATGCGGACCTGGCTGCTCTACGGAATACTTATCGTCCGAATTTAAGAAAACTGGTTTGTGGCTCTATATATAAAGAGTTCACCTATAATTCAAGCTCACCTGTACCGTAGCCAAATATTTCAATAGATCGCGAACATGTCAACATCGGAGAATAGTGTAAATTAAGCCGGCCGCGGTGGCCGAGGAGACTGAGGCGCTCCAGTCACCGTCTGCACGGTCACTACGGTCGGGGGTTCGAATCCCCCCTCGGGCATAGTTGTAAGTAGTTCATAAGTAGTTTGTAAGTTTAGGGACTGATGACCCCGTAGTTAAGTCCCATAGACTCTACAAACATTTAGTGTAAATTAAGAAAACAATTTGAGATCATGGAGAAGTCTTGGAGTATTTTCTTGGGTATTATGTACTTATATCTTACATGCAAGGAGATACCCACTACATGACTTTTACCAGAAACAGAAATTAAAGGTGTCTTTACAATGCCAATTTCATTTGAATGTCTAATATTTGTATTGTTTCAATTCTTTGTTTCCTGTTATGACACACCCTAAAACACGAAAACCAATGAGAAAAGCTTGTTTGAGGAACTGTATGTTAATTTCATATCTAAACGGGAATCTAGTTCACTCACTAATATGTAAAATAAAATTGTGTATTTTCGACAATTACCTGCAGATAAAATCAACGACGCGTGAATAGTTTAACCTCACGACATTATGCAGGAATTTTCTTCACAAATTTATTGAAGTTAAAAATATATAGCGTGATCCATTCGTCAGTGAATCTTTAATCTATTAATTTACATTATGAATTAAAATCATCACAGCACAAGAACCGAAGTTCGTTTCTGGACTCCTAGTTTTCTCTGACGACTTTCATCAGCCAGACTGTTCATCTTCCTGCATTTCTGATACCTAATGGAAGTACTACAATGTGTACCTCCCTTCTTCGCTTCTTAAAAACACCCAAAAGTACAACACTGTGGCATTATTCAAACCAAAACATACGAATATTCGCAAGGTTTCCATGGCAGCCAAGCAACGTATAGGACCAAGATGGCGGAAATAACCACGTGACTCGATTTCAGCCAATCCCGAGCTGCAGACGGCGGCAAGCGGCCATGCTTCCCCTATACAGAGCTTTAGGTGGTGTTGTGTTGGTAACGCGCCCTGTGTGGCCAGCCGGTGCCCTGTGCTGCAGTCTGAGGTGGCGCGGCGCGGCAACAAGTAGCCGGCCCCTGGCAGATTTATGGCGCAGGCGCTCCATTAATTGCGCCTCCGCCGCCAAAGCAACTTCCACAGAGCAGTCGCGCCTGATTTATTGCGCCACGACCTGGCCTGCCGCTGCCACCGCCACCTACTTTTATTCACCGCAAACTCCAAAGTTAGGCCGCCGTATTCATTCGTCATTGGCTCGTTGTAACTCTGGCGCACACAGGCGATATCGACTACCTGTCGTGTATGTACTTTACTTTATGATCAAAATTTAGTCTCAACTAGACAGAAACTCGATGTCACACAATGATTCATTTGTTTCAGACTTTGGTTAGTTCCTCTCCCATTCCCTCGTCTGTCCATCTTTTCCAGCCCTCCTGCAGATATAAACTATTAGCTTTAACCTGCGGCTCCGCTCGCGTGTTGGTTGATTATGATAGATAAGCTATCTTTCAGTAATGTGCTAAGAGACAGGTTTTGAAGGATGAAATTAAATACAATATCTTCTTTAGAAACATACATTTTAATCAAATAGTAAAATAAAATTATATGAAGTGCTTAATCATTTACAATAAATAATAGGTACATTATTCTTTATAGCCTGTGTTGCAATATCTCAACACATATAGTGAGAGTTATATCCAAATTCTATTTTAATTTCATTTTAGGGCATTCTGGTATACTACGTTATTTGTAGTATTGTTTGGAGTGTAAATGTAGAGATTTTTTGCGTTGCCCATCCTTGAGCAAGCGACGTATAAAGCGGAACTGGAAACTATTCCTATCAGATTGCAGAAGTCTATGCACTTACCGTTTATCAGGAAAGTAAGTAGTGTAGACCAAATCACACGTAAAAATGCACTCATTTCGAAGAATCCAATCACGAAATTCAACAATAATTATTGTAATAATATCACACATCGATCACTTGATATAATGCGCGAAACGTCAAATCGACTTTTTTTTAAAAACAGATTAATTAAAAGAAATTCTTTTTTACTGCTTTATTTATTTATTCTTATATTTCCTTACTCGTATGCTTATCCTTACAGAGAAATAGCTAAAGACATTGTAGCACGCATAGAGCAAAGATATGGTCTGTGGCATCACGTTTCGCTGTATCTACCCTCCTTGCTATAGACTCGCAAACGTCATCGCTGGCCTTCAGTCCGAATTTTTTTTATAATTTGACGACCTTCAAACACTTTATCTTCCACCCCCTTATGAGCACGGAACTGTTATGGTGTACAACGGGAGACTTCGGACAACAATAACACACAGACCATTCATTTGCGTAAATGTCTGAACGAGACACAAGGGTCACTAAACGTTGCCATGCGTGCTCTAATCTGGCTCCCAATAACAGCGCGTTCTGATTTTCAATAAATGTTTGTAAAGTTGGGAATATTTTGCGAAAAGTAAAGAGAAATCTAAAATTTAAACTACACGGTAACAGCTGTAAGTCATGTAAATAAAACGGTTTGAAAAAAGAAGAAACAGAAATTTTAAGACATGAAATGTAAATTTGAAAGTTTGGAGTGTAACCTTGAATAGAAGTGTCACATGAATACGCAAAATAGAAGATTTTGAAGTGTGGTGGTATAGTAAAAAAGTACGTGTTCGGGACATAACAGTGAGTAGTTTCAAGGGCACACAGTGTACGCGCTTGTGACGCGACTTTTACGGCCGCTTCGTTGGATGCCGGGTTACTTTTGATTCACTGTACTTCCCCTTTCAAGGTTAAGCAACTGTCGTAATGCTTGCAGAAATCCAAACTGAACAATGTTTGCATAGTTGATGAGACACATTCTTTTACGTCACAAAAGTCAATTAAACGCTTTTCTGTTTCAGTTCGTAATATGACAAACACAAAGCTATACAGTGTCACTAGTGTGAAACGTGTAACTCTTGGGTGTGGTTGCCATAGTACGTGTTGCTGTGTAATCGTAACGACAGTACTCTCTACTACCTACGCGAGTTATGCGAGAACGAGCATCCCAAGTCATAGGTCAGAGACCCTATGACACAACATATTAGCATTACAAACGTACGGTTATTGGTGACAGTGTTGACTGTTAAGAGATTATTTTTAATCTAAAATGTTCAAACATTTTTATACTTAATATCTATAGCTTCTTTTTAACACGAATAGGGATCCTATGGCTCTAAGTACCACTGTTCGTAACCTATAAGAGCCTTCCTGACCTATTTATTAATAACGTCACATGAAAGTCTTTTATTCGTAAAAATCATTTTCTTAATTAAAATTAATCTATTATCTTAACAAAATTATTCGTAGTGAAAATAATAAAATCTCTTAACAGTCGAAATTGTCGTCAGTAGTTGTATCTTCGTAATGCACACATCACACATATTCTGACGTAGGGCCCTTGACATACGCCTCGGTTATGCTGATTTTGGCATATCCGGGGTAATGTGACAATCACATTGCTTTGCAAACAGCTCACGGAACAGCTTATAAATGTTATGATATCCACTATTGAAATGTACGACGGATACCGACGTTGCACATACAAATGTAGAGAGTATATCTTCTGCTCATGTTTAAGCTATATGTTGCATTGTTCACACATTATGTATTTATTCTTTTCATGTACAGGAGACCTGAAGGTGACATGTTATGAGCCGAAATTATCGTCCATACTGAAAGTTTTAGGTACAGCAGTGAAAATTTATGTCTTTTAAACCTTTTAATAGGCTGTCCAGCACCACTTATACAACCTATTTGTTATCTGTGCCATTTCCATGCAAAACGTTGCATTCTACGACAAACGACATTCTAAAGAAGGATATATACCATAGGAGAGAAAATACAAGTAATTCAATGACGTCAGTGGATCATTACTTCCTCAAACAAAAGTGCCGAGTAATCTCTTCTTAATTACAATATACGCAAAACACGCATTTCCCTTGTAGCGGACAGTGCTTATATTAGTCGATTTTGATGAACTTATTAAGATAAAGTGGAACAGATAGATTGATCGTTATTTCATTCTTATTTTCCGTTCTGTGATTAACTATCAACTTTCTGCACCGGAGTTGTGTCTGTGTTGCAGTATGCTTGGCGAAATGCAAGTTACGACAATTATGTAGCCATATCATTATTTGAAAATGTAATAGTGTGGCTTTTGAGATTGAACTGCTTGCATGCGAAAGTGATTGAAGCACGTATAACTTCCGTTGTCTGCAACTGATATCTTTTTGCTTTGTGTGTCTCTATTTCAGTGCCACTTTGGTAAAATGCAACGTTTTGAATGGAAATGACACCAATCACTGTTCTTTTATGTTCACACTAGTTGTAAACCAGGCGTTGCCCTGATGTTTATTTATCCTACACTCTCATAGTCCACATGCCCTTCCCACCTCTCTCTGCATCCGTCTCTTTCTCTCCCATCTCTCTGTTCGTTTCCACATTTCCCTCTCTCAGCAAAGTTTTCTGGAAGGTACCCTCTGTCATGTACCATTCAAACATTTATGTACCCAGTAATCTTCCTCTTGGTTTTGAGATCATGTGTGCAAAAATTGATACAGATTGAAACAAAAATATGCATTTCGTAAAATTCCGTAACTTCAGTATCTTCCACCATGCACCGAACGAAATTTTATTCAGATAGTGACATTGCTCTTGTTTTTAAGATAGAGTGTGCAAAATTTCATGAATATATGAACTATAGATTTCTATGTTATAGAAACGCACTTCGTTGTTCTCAAATATTCCAGTTTCATTTCAAACAATCCTTGTTATGAGAATAAAGAAGGATCTGTGAAATCGGTCGAGCCGTTCCCAAGTTACGGCGCGACCAAGGTATTTGGGGATCCATTTTTATGTTGCAAAGTACCCTTCGTGATGCACCGTATAAAATTTAAGGAAGACGGTAACCTTCCTCTTTTTTTGAAGGTGAAGAGTGCGAAATTTCGTGAAGATCGGAATGAAACTGTAGATTTCGTGAGTCTGTAGGAGAAGTATGCTCCGCCATGCACCTATCACAAAGTACTTTTGTTGCTGATGTTTTCTACCTATAAACTACATTCCTGCCAAATTTCTGCGTCGTAGATGAAGTAGTTTTTGGAGATTTCGTGTTTAGTCTGTGAGTAACTGAGTGTCCTTTTGCTTTTATGTAGATTTAGATTAAGAAAACAGATTGCTTAATTTTGGACGCAAGAGAATTAAGGGAGACTTCCAGACAAAAATAAATAGTAACATGCAAATCTGTAATGCTAACTTTATTTGATACAAGGTCTTGCCTGTTGCGACACTTTTACGGCATCTACAGCGTTCTTTTTGTTTCATCATTTTGTGTGTTGGGGGAGGGGTCGGGGGGGGGGGGGGAGGAGGGTGTCAGTTACAAAACGCTTCATATACATCCGAAATTTCATGCAAACTTGGTTGCAGGTCCCTAACTACTCCCATTTTCCAATAATTGACGCATAAATCTGGGTATTCTCATGCCGTAGCCTCTCATTATTTATGGCGTCATATCTCCTGAGCTATGTGTTGTGCTCTTTGGTTTTTGGGTCAGGAACCTTCGTGGGCGTACGGTGAACAGTTCACCAAAGTTTCATTGAAATCGATGAATGGTTTATGAACACACAGAGGATATACAGACAAAAGTTGAATTATATATTTAAACATGATTTCGTGCGTTTTTGAGTGTTAAGAGTGAAAGGTGCACCTTGCTAGTTCAGTAATAATTGGACATTGTAAAAACTAAAGGAAACGAAATTTTCTTACTTCAAGCAATTGTTGCGCCTTCGGTCGCTTAAAAAAGTCCTTGAAGACTCGAAGGTTCCAGTACTTTCAGGAAGTGTGGCAGGCAGTTGCGGTCCTCTTTATGGGCCAGAAAACGATGTTTTTCGAAACGGCGTTTCGCATCGGCGCGGCGATTGCGTCAGTGTTCACGGCGGTTTGATCGCTCCTGGAGTATACGCCCTTCGAACGGAAAACTTTTGATCGCATGCGTATAGCGTGATACACTAAAATGTGTTGTTTCCCGGATATTTATCTATTTATTTTAACCTTCTGTTTGTCCATGTCTTCTTTCCTCTTTTTTTTTTCTACTGTGTGGCCCTCATCTCTGTTCATATCCTCCTCGCTTCTCAAAAATGTTCAAATGTTTGTAGAGCTTATGGGACTTAACTACAGGGTCATCAGTCCCTAAACTTACAAACTATTTATGAACTAGCTACAACTAAGGACGGCACAAATATCCATGCCCGAGGGGGGATTCGAACCCCCGACCGTAGTGGCCCTGCAGACCGTGACTGAAGCGCCGCAGTCCCCTCGGCCACCGCGGCCGGTTCCTCGCTTCTCTGTCCTCTTTCTGTGGGAGTGCTCCTTCCCCTTCTTTTTCTTCACCTTTGTTCCACTTGGACGGTTTATGAAATTGACATGGTTAATTGGTGCAGGGTGTCCTGTCCTCCACGTCGCCATCTGTTTTGCTCATCTTTATTAATGAAATACTGTATATTTTTGTCAAATTTCAGGTTGATCGGTGAAACGCTGTAATTTTTTTTAATTTTTATTTTATTTTATTTTGTTTTGCAACGCACCCTTTGCCACGTACCATATGGTGACGATCGGAGTAAGGAAACCTCCTGCATGAAAACATGCATACGTGAGCCGACTTTCATGACGGTCGCTCAAACTATCTCCCTCTCAGGGGACTCAGCATTTGTTTGCTGGGTTCGGGCTTGGCGATTGTAGGGTTCCCGAGCTCGGGGGGGGGGGGGGGGGGGACTGCGTCGCGCCAACAGTCCTCCATACCGTAAGCTCTGTGCGCACCTCAGCGATAGCCGTATGGCGCGACGCTGGAAAGTTGTACGTTCGATTGTCTGCGTGTTCTAAGGTGTCCGTTACCGCTTGAGGTTCGAGTCCTCCGACTGGCATGTGGGGGGGTGTTGTCCTTAGTTAAATTTAGTTTAAGTAGTTTGTAAGTCTAGGGATTCATGTCCAAAGCAGTTTGGACCAACTGGTGTACAAACTAATCAGTTTGGAAAACGTGGTTTCCGCACGCTCACCGCCTGAACATCTACAGCGAGAGTTCTGAAGATGATCTAATCTTAGATCGAAACATGTTACCTGTAATAATAAATTGTAAAATTTTGCGAACTAGACTGTTATTTTTATCTTTTAGGTGTACAAACATTTGAGCAGCTGAATTTCAATGTGTGCTGCATGCCGAGGAGATGCAGATGGATGTTGAGGTGGGTCGCTGACGAACAATGTCTGGGGAGTGGTCGCACCTCAGTTGTATAAGGCTTATGCAGGCACGTGAGGCTCTGTCTGGATGGACCATTATCACCTAGCTGCTCATAGGATGACAGTGAAACGAGTGAAGTCAAATGCTGGTGGTCAAACGGCCACCAGCTTTTCTAAGCGTGGAAGGACAGAGTTTAATGCTGAGACATACGACCCCCAAGCGTTCCCTTCCCTGGCAATACAATGGGAGGAACGTAGGGATCGAAATCAAGGAGGTACATATGCCCCACGATTTTTGGTATGCACGTGAACATATGGCGAATAGTTCATGATAACAAAGCCTCTCTTTTGTTGAACATCTATAGGACAATTTTGATGAGGTGGAAGGGGATGTCAAAGATGAGATCAGGATCAGTCCTGATAACGACGTCATCCTTGGCCCAGTCCCGGGCAATGTTCGCTTGTGACAAGCTGGGTGATGTTTCCGTTACCATCAATCCCTACCTTGAACATGATCCAGGGAGTTCTGTTCCATAGAGATTCTCGTTGCAGTCTGATGATGAATTGCGCGCCAACTTAGATCGGCGAGGAGTGTACTTTATTCGGCGTATTTATAGGGGTCCGAAGGACAAAAGGGTCGCTACCGATGCCTTGACCTCGTTCTCGGGGGCGATTCGTTGCCTGAGAAGGCAGCAGGAGCAATGTTAAATCCTACGCGAAGGTTCGGGCACATCCTCCCGATGTGATGCCAACCCCACCTGTTTAGAGGACGGACATACGTCACATCTAAACGTCCCTTGTGCCTCTCCTCCGGTCTGTGTTAACTGTGGATAGCACCACGCCCTTGCTCTTCCGACAGTATTGCCCGAAGAATGGAAAATTACGGGGTATAAGACGCTGACAGGTTGTCCTGTACAGACGCAAACACTATCACCAGCTTCTCCCTGGCAGCATGAAATTATATGTCACATCTGCGTCAGCATGGCCTTCATTGGCGACAAGATTACCTTCAGCCAGTTCTAGTAGACCCTCAGGCCTGACCGTCTACACTTGCCACCTTAATGGTTTGGGGCAACCTCCTCTTCTGTTGCTTCCCTACCTTGGGAGCAGTAATCCCCTGCCCCCAAACACTGGGGACATCGGTCACCATCCCCGAACCAAAGAAGCAACAGCGTTCTTTGGTTACGAAAGGATACCTTGGAATCCTAGCTTCAACGATTTCTCCCACTGGCAAAGTGGATACCAGTGAGTGGCTGAAAGAGTCACCTACTGGTCATAGGGCTTCGAGGTAATCCAGAGTCCCTGAGACTGAGTCATCGAAGCCCTCCCACGAAGAGAATCCGAAAGATCAATCAAAAAAGAAGAAGAAGAATTATAAGAAGAAAGAAATCCCATAAGATATAATCTATGGGTGAATTTCGCTCAGGCAGCTTGCTGAACTCCACCCTGCAGAAAATCTACAAGCTGAAGAGGGTGTTCAGAGACACACAACTTCGTCTAAATCTCAAGGAAACGCAGGTATAGTCAAAGTCAAGACTAGTAAAGTACTTCTGGCACTGCTGACTGATAAATGCACAATATTACGATATACGGCTTCAGCTAATTGTCAGCTGCCTTCTATCTCGTGGTCCTGAATCTGCTCAGTATTTTTTCGATCCCGAAGAAAGTCCTCAGCCTGGCGACTCTCGACGCAGGGATACCGTTCCAGACGACTACTAACTGTATTGTCTGGTTTGGGGCGGGCCCTGATTTTATAACGCTAGCCGAATTTCTGGGACATTCCCTATGACGCACATCGCCAACGAGGAGTGAGCATTACAGTATATGGGAAACTCACAAGACGCTCTCGTCATTGTCGCTGGCTGGCCAAAGGTTGTTTCCATGTGTACTTACCCTGTGGACCGACCGTCGTCAGACTGTCGCTGTTTGAACACCCGATTGCGCCAGCTCTTCCGTCGTCTTCCCAGGCAACCCTCGCTTGCAACTTTGAATTCATTGCCGTATGTCATGGCATTTCGCTGCATCCCTTCGCCTAATCCTCTGCATTAAAAGAACGAGGAGGAGCACAATGAATGTTGTTAGAGATGTTCCGTCGTGTGCAGTGGACGGTAGACTGACTGTATGTTGGCCAAAATGATTGTCGGCGGTGGCGGCCTGGCGTCCCAGTGTAGTAGGCTGCGTATATGGCGGTGCACCTACTGCTCGCATCTAATAGGCTCTGTAACGATGCATTGCCAGTAACGAGTAGCGCAGCCTGGCGGCCGAGTGTAATAACGTCTAAAGCCGACCTCACACGGGACGTGGTGTTCTACGTGACTCACACCAGACATATTGTCTGTCTAGCTTCCGCAACGATCGGCAATATCCCACGGTACGTGCTCCCCATCGTGATTTGTGTCCGCAGCGCTCTCCAGCTCCCGTTGCGAGCTGGCGCGTAAATCATCGTGCTTATAAAGATGGATGTACCTAAAATTGCACGGTTTGTCTGCCAGCGATCGTAGTAAAAGAAACCTCAATACTATAGCTTTCTACTGTAACCGGTAGAGTAGTGCGTTTGCTTGCACATGGCACGCCGTACTGTGACAGAAACCGTATTTTTTCTTCTTCAAGAAACACAAAGGAGGTATGATATCTGAAAGTAGTTGATAATGATGACAAAATGTACGACAGATCACTTTGGGGAAAAATCACAAAAGAACTATCATCGATGAAATTGATGCTCCGTAGAGTGTCCTTTTGTCGTGCTCTCTATGATATTCCTGTTTGTACATATTCTGCACATTCAATAGCATGCGCATGATACATTTAACTTTTTCATACACGCGAGAGAACGCCTCAGCACGATAATGTTTATTGTGATAAGTTTTGCTTTTAGTATTGCACGTAAACACTATTCCTCCTCTACTGTATCTGCTTCCGCGACCACTCGCTACCTATGGCCACTCCAGCGCGGCAACCATATTCCCTTTCTACTGTGAAACTGAAGTATTCCAATATTGTACTGAACTGAGACAGATTGTAAACGCCATCGCCGCGGTGGAGTAGCCGAGCGGTCTAAGGCGCCTCGCTGAGGAACGCGCGTTTGCGCGCCGTCGGAGGTTCGAGTCCTCCCTGGTGTGTGTGTGTGTGTGTGTGTGTGTGTGTGTGTGTGTGTGTGTGTGTGTGTCCTTAGATTAGTTTACCTTAGTTTAAGTAGTTTGTAAGCTATGGACTGATGACCACGTAGTTTGGTCCGATAGATTTACAAACATTTGAACATTTTTAAACGCCATCAGCAAAACCGAGTGACATACGATGCTGTTTTGAAATTTATTGGTTCCTGTGCCCTAGCACGAAGATACAACGTTCTGTCGTGGACAGAGTTAGTTGTTGTTTATAATCAATACTGTCGAATATCGGATATTTAATAAAAAATATCCATAAACCCTAAATGAACCAAATCGTTAAAAAAGATCTGGGAGAGTGTAGACACAAACCTGTTATTTATTTTACAAATATTGTTGTTAAGCATGTGGGACTTAACTGCGGGGGTCATCAGTCCTTAAACTTATAAACTACTTATTATACTAAAGTATTGTCCGGACAACAACGTTTTAAAAATTGATTTATACCATATTTTGTGCATTAATCCTTAACGTTACAGTGTTGTTGATGAACAACATGCTTCTAGTACGACACTTTGCCGCTTGGTACGGCGTGTAGCCATTTATGAGGCATTAATTTATTCGTGTCGGAGGTTGTGTTGCGTTGCCGTCTGTACGTGGCTGAGAGTGTGAGTGTGAATGTGGTTCCTTTCATTTTATTCCAGCAATAATTTGTCTTAGGTACTGTGGCGAAGGTTATGCTAGCATTATTGATCTGGCAGTGTTATCTATCAGCAAAATAACGTCCAAGTAATAAAATACCTCGATACAAACGTCTGTGTTGCGCATGAAATACATGAAATAAAAAATCAATAGTTCGATGGAAAATTTTAAAACACGTATTTTGAATTTTAATTTTTCTACGTCTGATTTCATAATGTGGGACTGAAAGGGTTAACATGTCAGATTCTTCGTTTCACGTTTGACAGGGTATTGGAACGGGGAATTCGACGCTGTGGCGTCACCAGATCCTCGTTCACGTCCCGTGAAAAGTCGGCATAAGAGACTTTAAACGTTCTCTACCAGTAGTAGAGAAGTTGAGTTGTAGCCACGAACGATGGACAGTCGCTCATGTCTAGACAACAGCACCTTTGTCGGTTTGAAGCGACAGTTGAAGTGTGCGTATATCCGTGCTTTACGCTTGAAGTTGTTGCCCGCAAATCGTGGATCTCACTTGTTTAAGACAGAATTCGTTACATTTCAGCACTATCAGCGATGGCAACTTTAACAAATAGAATTAATTCCACTGAATAACTCGCTACAAACGAGATTAATTTTGTCAATGCCTACGACAGTTGTTGCGAAGAATAATACCGAACGTTTATTGGTTGTCGGAAAATGCGTGACGTAGTTGCGCAGACTGTCGTCGTGCCTGGTTGCAACTATAGGTTCGTTTGGGAGGCCTCCACTGCGCATGCGCGCTTTTTGACAGTTCCAACTCCGAAGCCAACTCTAACGCTTATTTCACCTGTTTCACAGTTTGGCCACCCATAGCGTTGGCATCTTTGCTTTCTTCGACCAACGTGTTTGTCTTATTCACCGTATCCAAAACCAACTTAAAACCATGCAGATAGTTTGTTAAATTCTTCATACTGCACCTTAATTATAAATAATTTGAATGTGAAACAGCAAGTCACAGTATTTCTCACTATTATAAATAATGTAGCAAATTCAACCGGACAAAACCACATAGAAAATGAGGTGAATTAAATTAGTGGTGTGTGAAAGGAGTTTTCGGTAACTTATAACTTCATATACATTTTGTTCCATTATTATGAGTTACAATAAAATTAAAAAATGAAACATACAAATTAATATACAAAAAATACAAAAAATTGCAGGTGTTGTGCAAGAATTATCATCGTACATGATTTTCCCTACACATTTAGTGTAGAAATGCCCACATTGGCACTAATAGATTTCTATAATAAATAACAAGGAGAAACAGACGGAACTAGTAATTGTGAGACGCTATAGTGGCACATATAAAGCTACATGTCGGTTATAAAAATCTATCAGTGCTAATGCCTGTTGTGAAGGAAATACTGCCCAACACATTATCCTCATGTGTCAGTCACTTCATTTACAGATAGCACAAGAAATGTCAGTAGGACTATTTTGACTTTATTTTAAGGCGAATATACCACATTCCAAACTGTAAAAACATATGCATTCATTTTTAAATTCGTATGTAATGAAAGTTACCACACCTTTCATTTATATTATGTAAAAAAGGTAAAGCAGTCAACAATCCGAAGATTGGTTTGAACACCACAGTGCTTTACTAGGCATGGTCCTGTTTGGAGGTGGTATGCCGTTACCTTCCTCCGACCTTCGAACTAACTTACCCAGCCAGTTATAGGGGGACCTACAGTTTAACGTGGGTTCCGAACCACGGTGCTACTCGGTATTTTTCACATGAGCAATACTGCCAGAGGTGAAAGAAGTGGAAAGTGACAGATAAAAGTCCTAGGACCTGGCGGATATCGAACCCCCCTTTGGATTCCCAGTCTGGCACCTACCACTTTTTTTTGCTGTATGGGTAGTTCTGTCCGTTGCGGACGCTGTTCGTGTTTGTTCGTTCTTGTTCAATGTGTTGTTGACTCAGCTCTTTTATTACAGAGGGCGCGCTGAGCCACGGCGTGCGACACCACTGTGCATCCGAGGCGCACTTATGTATGGATGTAATAAAAAGGAGATGTACCGTATTAGAAGGCCGCATAGTTGAAAGAATGCATGTCTAATATACAAAACTCAGTTTATTACAGTTAATTAACGGTGTGTGAACATAAAAAGAAAACTATATACTCTTCGCAAATGTGCAGGTTTGTCTTTTGTAGAAAGTTTGTTAAACGCTTTGAGGGCGGTCAGAGAACGGTTTGACGTAAATCTGCTTGATTTGATTTTCTCAGGGAAGCCAAAACAGTCTTGTTCCAACCCGCCACTGCCCGCACCGAAACTAAGTTTATTGTGCGGTATCGCTCCCTGTATATCTAGTAAAGCCAACCAATGCCCTTGAACAGTGCAAGGAGTTCCTTTGCCAGTTCTTTATTAGACACAATTTCTTCGGGTCTGGTTGTCCCAAATGTTCTGTGCCTTTTACTCTCTAATGCAATGCATTCGAAGATTAGATGTGATGCAGTTTCATCACCGTCATCATAGATCCTACATTTAGGGTCCTCTTCTGTTATTCCCATTGTATGTAGGTGTTTTTGGAAATTCCCGTGGCCTGTCACCAATCCAACCATGAGTGTAGTCTCTCTCCTGTTCAGGCCCAGGATTGCAGAGCTTCTTTTAAAACGTGGCTTTGGCATCATTACCTTGCCATGTTTTTGTTGATGGACTTTGGTCCAATATTCTACGTGCTGTCTTCTGATCCAGTTACGTAGCTCCAATTTGATCATTGCCTTGGTGATTGTCAGGACAGGTTCCGGTCCAATAAATGGAGTCTCTGCCCCCATCCTGGCTAATCTGTCGGCATGTTCGTTGCCACTGATCCCCGAGTGGCCAGGGACCCACAATAGGTTTACTCTATTGCTTTCCCCTAGCTCCACCAGAACCCTGTGACATTCTGCAACAATTTTAGACCTTGTTGCAGGAGCTGCCAGTGATCTCAGGGCTGCATGGCTGTCTGAATTGATATAGATGCTACGATCTACGATCTTTGTAGCAAATTCTCCTCCACACACGCCCTGATGGCAGTGATTTCGGCCTGGAATACTGAGGCCAGTTTCCCTAGATAGATGACGCCCTCCAGTTTTGGCTGCACCTTGTATAACCCGGCCCCAACGCCTTGGTCTGATTTTGAGCCGTCAGTGAACCAGACTATATCCCCCGTACGGTGTCGAACTATTTTCTCCCACTGCTCCCTTCTTCCAATTGTTATATTGAAAGGCTTGTTGAAGCAGTATGGGGTTATAATATAGTCAGCTGGCATTTCCCCAACCTTTCCTATATTTACCTCGCTCACTATTTTAGTGTGTGATTCTGGATATCCCAAAGAGTTCCAGTTGTTGCCAGATTTGAGTCTGTATGCACCAGCCGCTGCCTCCATCTTGACCCAAAGGTGTAATGGGGGCATATCCAGCATGGTTTCCATCCCAGCAGTTGGTATGCTGCTAATTCCGCCTGTTATGGCTAAGCAGGTTAATCTCTGCACCTTACCAAGCTCCTTAGCAGCAACCTGCTGTTCTACCTTCTTCCACCACACGACCGCCCCATAGGTGATCCTGGGTCTAATCACCGTGGTGTATATCCAGTGCATACCCTTGGGACTCAGGCCCCAATTTTTGCCACAAGCTCTCCTGGTAGTTACTAGAGTACCTTTTGCCTTGGAGCAAATATTCCTAATGTGAGGTGTCCATGTCAGTTTCTCATCTAAGGTAACCCCTAGATATTTCACTGTCCCCTTCACAGGTAGCGCTTCTTTGAAAAGCTTTAGATTCCAACTTGAATGTTGGATATGCGTCTTTGTGAATGGTACAACAACAGTCTTCTTAGGACTAACCCCCAGACCCTGTTTTCTGCACCAGTCTTGCACAATGTCCAACGCACGTAGAGCACAAAGGATTATTCCCCTCATTCTATATCATTAGGTTTACCAATAACATTCAACGGTTGTTACCAACATCGGCACCGTGTGGCTCTACGACCGTAAACTTTAGATCCTGTAAACTAATATTCTTTTTCGTTTTAATGTTTGTAATAGATTCTGAAACTTTTTGAATAACGTAATAGAAGTACATTCAGAAATGTCAGCACGACAATCAGATGTGGTGTATTTGTCACAGCGGAGAACAAACACTTACTGTAGGATGGCAAATAAACTTCGCATATTGACAGTCATTATTCAAATACAAACCAGATCGCGTAAAACTGTCATCTGGACAGAAAAGAACCTTATAGCTACTGCCGGCGACTGCGCGTGTCGGCCGAGTGGCGCAGTAGCAGTAGCGGTGAGCGGTGTAGTGCGGCGGAAGGCGGCCGCAGGTGGCCACTGCCTGCGCCCACGCGGCTGACGAGCGGCCAAGCGCTAAGCGGACACCTCCCCCCCCCCTGCCTAACCCGCGACCGCAGCGCTCGCGGCGCGGGAGGCGTGTCCCCGCCGTTGCGACACGTCACTCACACCACACCACACCGCCGACAGTGTCCGCGCGCCCCACATGACACCATGTCCCGCCGATTCTTCCGCGCGCTCTTCTGTGCCTCTCGCGGTGAGTACCTGTTGTCCAGCGCACCAACCAACAGTCTGTGCTACAACAACAAATCCTTCGCTTTTAATTTATCCTGTCATATAACTTACTTTGATATGTGGTTGACTCGGCAGTTGTTTTGTTTATGATGTAACCGCTGGAATGCCTTGAGCTTTCCCTTTTGTTTTTAACACGATGGAAAGAGACATTCTAACCCCTTCCCGCGACTATAAACTACATCTACTTCTACATGAGATACTCTGCAGATCACATTGAAGTGCCTGGCAGAGGGTTCATCGAATCACCATTGTACTATTTATCTCCCATTCCATTCTCGATTAGCGCGCGGGACGAAAGAACACCTGAATCTCTCCGTTCGAGCTCTGATTTCTCGTGTTTTATTCTGATGATCATTTCTACCTATGTAAGTGGGAGTCAACAATATATTTTCGCATACGGAGGAGAATGTTGGCAATTGGAGTTTCGCAAGTAACCCACGCCGCAGCGATAACTGCCGTTGTTGTAATGATTCCCATCCCAGGTCCTGTATCATTTCCTTAACTCTCTTCCCTGTATCGTGACAATACGAAACGAGCTGCCCTTCTCTGGACTCTTTCGATGTCCTCCGTCAAACCCACCTGATAAGGACCCCACACTGGGCAGCAAGACTCCAAAAATGGACGGACAAGCGTAGTGTATGCAGTTTCTTTTGCAGTTCTGTTGCATGTTTTAAGGGTTCTGCCAATAAAACGCAGTCTCTGGTTTGCCTTTCCCACAACGTTATCTACGTGTTCTATCCAGTTTAAATCTGACATAATAGTAATTCCTAGGTATTTTGTGCAGTTTACGGCCTCCTTAACACATTTCAAAAGCGCCTCATATATCCACAATAATACTAAAATATTTACGAATAATGATGATGATATAATAATAATAATTTCTTTTTGTACATCTAGTATATGCGTTAACCTCAGGCATAACATACAGTTCGGGGAAAAGCATTCGACTGAAAGTTTGAAACTTACATATCTGAATTAACATAAATTATTGAAGCAGCACTTTTTTTCTCACCTGTAGACGGGGATACCGCCTGTCAGTTTTGACCCGTCACGTCATCGCAGCGCGGTAGTTTTGAGGTGCTTGCGTGTTTGTAGAAGGCGTGACTGATTATGTGGTGGTTGAGTTAAAGAGGATAGTTTGTTTACAAACAAAACAGATTAATATTTTGTGTTTAAAAGGTGATTTGTAGCTTCTCTATGATGGTTAGGTGTAGGTTAACCGAGAGATTTTTTTTTTTTCGTATGTGAGCGCCGAAGGCGACAATTTTTGGGCCAAGACCTGTGATCGATGTTACATTCTGTTATCTACAATTACAAATTATTTGTATCTACAATAAAGAAGTATTAAGATATCCCGTATACTGGTTTTCCGACATTTTGATGACGTCATGGGTCAAAGCAGGCGGGTGGTATCCCAGTCTATAGTTTTGCCATTTTTCCTCTCTGATAAACAGTAAAACGTATACAGTAATACTCAACGTGTCCTTTACATCTATTATATCAGTATTTAAAGTACTGTCAACAGTGTAAACTTAGCTCCGCATGGAAAACCGTTGTTCTGTCAGCAGTTGAACTCTGCTGTTAGCTCTGCCTCAACACAAGTTCGGAAATCCTGACATACTCGTACAAACAACAAGGTATTTTATGAAACACAATAAACAACATTCTCATAGATTCTCAACCTCTACGTGACCACGACGCACTAACATCATTTACCAAAATCTCGTTGCCTCTCTGCACCGGACTATCGATTTGCTGTCCTTTATCATAATTCAACGTGCTCTCTCTCTCTCTCTCTCTCTCTCTCTCTCTCTCTCTCTCTCTCTCTCTCTCTCTCTGTGTGTGTGTGTGTGTGTGTGTGTGTGTGTGTGTGTGTGTGTGTGTGTGTGTGTGTGTGTGTTTGTTTCTGGTGAAAGTACTAAAATATAACACAGAGAGGGAGACAGATGGATAATGGAATAGTCGTTCTCTTTCTGTCTTGGCTTACACAATTCCTGCATTTACTACCTGTCGACTGCCGGCCGCGGTGGCCGAGCGGTCTGCGGCGTGCCAGTCACGATCTGCACGGCCGCTGCGGTCGAGGGTTCGAATCCCCCCCTCGGGCATCGATGTTTGTGCAGTCTTTAGTGTAAGCTAGTTCATAAGTAGTTTGTAAGTTTAGAGACTGATGACCCCGTAGTTAAGTCCCTTAAGCTCTACAAACATGTGGACATTTTAACCTGTCGACTTTTCACACAACGTCATACACCCACATCTTGTGGGCAGCAGTACGTTTAGTGTATGATTCCTCATCTCTCCCTGACCCATATATTCTCCTTTATCGATCACCTGGTCGCAAACCCATTTTTGTCGTTAACAAACTAAAACATATTCTCAGAGTCTTAGCTCGGAATTTTATTGTATTCCTCCCTGTTTAACAATCTACATTTCGTGCTACTTCTTTCTATCAGTAGCTCAATATCGAAATCAGTATGTTTGAAATCTGTTTCTGGGAGGTTGCCTCAGTGCTGTATACAACCATCGCATTCGAGCCATTCGTATTACCATCCCCCTGCCATTAACGCTTAGTAAGGCAGTGACGCATTTTGAGAGCCGGCAGTTCTAACAGTACCAAAGATGAGGAGCACTTAGAGTGGACAGTTTGACCGATGTTGTCGAACATTTCCTGAGCAAGGGAGCCACGAGGAGAACGAATGTGGCAAATACATCACTGCGACGGTCTTATGTACAATCTGCGATCCGGTCTTGTTGCCGACGCCACGAAAGTAATAGCACCTCGCACTGTTCACTCAGCACCTCGTTAACGTGCTACACACGCGAGGCAATGAGTCCTGAGTCACCAGGGGCGCCGCGAGTGTGTCCGCTTCACTGGACATTCTCTCTTCGGCTTTAAAAGTGAGACCGACCTTGTCCGGTACGTCGGACTCATTCTCCGTCTAGTTTCTGTCATCGGAATGCTTTCGATCTACAATCCACAGCATGATACCTCTATAGACGTGTCACCTTTAAAATCATTTCGCATGCCACTTCCCAGACGTTTACCGCATCCGTACATGTTGCCTGTGTGCAGCCGTGTGTCCATGCAATCATTTGTTTGACTGTCGGAAAATCGAATTATCCGCACGGTGTGGAATGCCATGTTACGGGTTGAGCAGTACCTCCCGTTAGAGTTGAGTCCTCCCTCGTGTGTGTGTGTGTGTGTGTGTGTGTGTGTGTGTGTGTCGTCTTTAACATAACTTAGTTTGTAATGTTTATAATTAACGCAGCAAGCAGCCATAAGTATGGTATAAAAAAGTTCATTTATTTAGGCCCGCTTCAGATGGTTTACAAAACGTTCAAATGTTTGTAAAGCTTAAGGGACTTAACTGTGAAGTTATCAGTCTCTAAATTTACAAGCTACTTATGAACTAACTTATACTAAAGACAACACAAACATCTATGCCCGAGGGAGGATTCGAACCTTCGACGTGGGAGGCCGCGCGATCCATATCGTAGCGCTCCAGACCGCTCGGCTACTTCCGCGCGGCAGATGGATTACATGCTTTCTAGCTGGAGCCTATTACAGTTTCGCAGCCGTGTTGTCCTCTTCTGTGACGAATTTGTCTTGCATTCTTCTCGTGCACATTCAAAAGGAAAGGACACAACACGGCTTCGAAGCTATAACAGATTCAAAACGAGGCTCCAGCTGAAAATCATGTAAAACATCTGAAGATTGATTTGTAAGAAAAAACCGAAACCGGTTATGTTCTTAATAAATAAAAATTTTACATCATAATTGCGGCTGGTCGCTGTTTTTTAATTAAAAACATAATACCACAGCCACAGTTCTCGCAATGTCAGTTTTTGACAAAATAGCGTTAAGTTAGTTTAACCCTCAGGCGGTACCGTGACTGGAGACTAAATAAATGGTACTGTCGGGTCTGATCCGACCCGCTCCCTCTTCGATGAGGTTTTTGTGGATATACGTACAGTGTTATTATTGAATACAAATATGTTCAAATGTTGGTAAATCTCTGGGACATAACTACTTTGGTTATAAGTCCGTAGGCTCGACTTGCTGCACGGAGTGGGTAGAGCAGTGTAGGGTAAAATGTTCAAATGGTTGTAATTCTTATGGGACCAAACTGCGTTGGTCATCATTCCCTAGAATTACAAACTACTTAAACTAAGTTAAACTAACCTAAGGACAACACACATCCATGCACGAGGGAGGATTCGAACCTCCGACGCGGGAGGCCGCGCGATCCGTAACGTGGGGCTCCAGACCGCTCGACTACTCCCGCGCGGCTGTAGGGTAAAACTGGACCTCTGGGTCAGATCAGACCCGCACCATACCGTTTGAGGGTTAAGTTGATCGTAAGTTTAGGGACTGAGGGCCTTAGCAGTTAGATTTTATTTGAAAAAGGAATTAGATAATGTATCAAGTTTGTAGAAGAAGAAGAAGAAGAAGAAGAAAAGAAACCTGCATTTAAGTATGTTTTCCATAACGGACTTTAACAACTGCGGGTAAGAAATGATGAAAATTTTTATATTTGATAACATTTGACGCTGGTCTTCTAACGGAGACAAAGTTTGCAAATGATGTATAATGTTTCTTCGTACTCGGTAACAGCATTCATCATCAAACACTGGACGAGTATAGTTTATTTTCCGTGCTGTTTATTTAATTAGTTTTTCGTGTATCGCGTATTTATATTTCCTGAAGTAGGAGGTGCACCCAGAAAGTAAGAGTCTCCGTTTTTTAAAGGACAGCATTGTTCCATAAGAAACACGTACAGCAATATTTGAACTATTTTTCGGTATAATCACCAATAGAACTGAGACACATGTCACATTTTGGGGTCACCTTTTATGTGCATGTGGTGCAGAAGTCTGCCGTCTCGAACGGAAGCAGCATGTGACAGTCGTCTTCAACTCTTCGTCGCTTTCAAACCCCTGCCCGGAGGACGTGCCATTCAGAACGAGAGGCATGGAATATAGCTGCGGGTGTTGTGCTGCTCCACGGCAATGCTTGTCCCCATAAAGCTCGGCACACAGCATCTGTTTTGTAGATGCTCGGTTGGAAGCTGTTTGACCCTCCAACGGTCAGCCCTGATATTGCTCCCAGCGATTTTTACTTTCCTTGCACATCCAGAAGTTACTGTTGTCCGGCCAGCGTTTAGATACCAATGAAAAGCTGAAGACAACTGTTAAACGTTGGCTCCATTCACAGGCGAGACATTTCTACGACACAGGTAAAAAAAGGTGATTCCACAATATGGCAAGTGTCAGTTCTTTTGGTGATCATGTCGAAAAATAGCTCAAACATTACGGTACCTGTTACCAATAAATTTTTGTCTTTATTTAAAAAAGAAAAAATATGGAAACTTAACTTTCCGGATGCGATTCGTATGTGTCATACAATGATACAATTTTGAAAACACTTAGTTTTATATGTGGATACTGTTTGCAAAAAATGCGAACTATGTCAATTATATAACATGGAAATTAATGTCCATATAACATATTTTCTTTCTTTGTGTGTAAGGAATGTTTCCTGAAAGTTTGGCCGTACCTTTTTGTAACACCCGGTATTGTCAGCTCACGACTACTGTGCGTCTCTAGATTTGTCGTTATTCACTACGAAGCTTCTAAAGTTCTGATGGACTCGTGTTAGCACAAACACAAGAGTCACAAGCTGCTTTACTTAATCGTATTGGCATTAAGCGCATTACTTTTTGTTGAACTAGCGAGTCCATGCAAGGCACAAACTCTACGTCTACCCAGCGCTAATTCACACGTAATGCGCCAGATTATAAAGGCGCAACTCACTGAAAGACTACAAACGTACTATATTGCCTGGTTACAGATATTTGTATGTTTTGATTGACGTTCGTAACTGACATTAATCGATCAAACAGTAAATATTTTTATTCAAAGTTAATTATATCCTAGAAAACGACAAAGTTTCAAGGTAGCCAGTGTAGTTTGAAAGCTAATGTTTTGGTAACACACAATAGCAGCTGAGCGAAGTTCTGAGATTTTACAATTCATTTCGTGCCACCCCCTCCCCCCCCCCCCCACACACACACACAGAGGCTTACACGGAAACGAATCACTGTTATTTGCCTCTGACATACGTGCAGTGAAAGCTGAATACTGAGCAAGTTCTGCGTTCTCCGTTATACCAATGAATCAGCCGCGCACAGTGGAGAGGAATGCATCCACCACTGGTCGCTTCCTGCAGACACTACCGGGAAGTTACTGCGCAGTGCCCGAGCGGGGCGACGTAACCTCCGGCAGTGGAAGAGCGCATTCCTTCCACATGATTACGCTTGTGTGCTTCTTTGCCTGAACCTTGTTCACGGGTTCCGAGAAAATTGATCTTGTGAAACACAGCTAGCTCTTTACTCACACGAACTGGTGAGTGCTATTGACAAGGGACCTCAAAGTGATCCCATACTTCTAGATTTGAAACAGGTTTTTGTCACTGTGCTAATGTAATCAGATTGCATGCTGACGGAATATCGCCTCACTCATGTGATCGTGATTTCCTATCAGAGTGTACACAGTTCGTTGTAACTGTTAGAAATGTTCAGATGTTTGTAATTATATGGGACCAAACTACGCTGGTCATCAGTCCCTAGACTTACAAACTACCTAACACGTTCGCTGCGGACACCAGTGCGGGCTACTGACGCTCTAAGCGGTCACCTGTAAGTTCATGTTGTGCACGTACGTAATATTGACAGCCAATATGTCTGCGGAAGAAGTGTGCTAAATATAGCTGCATGCCGGTAATGTGCTAAATGCTGCATGCTGTCACTCATAAGCGTCATATGCATTTTTTGCAAACAATTCTAACGCATATGATGCATTGTTTTTATTGCAAACAATACTCAACACAGAAGACTAAAGACGAAAACACACAACTGCAGACAGGAAAACGTTACGTGATATTTCGTTGGTGGCTTGTACTAACACGAGTGCACAGCCGAACAAACTCAACTGAGTACTCAGTTAGAGAACGCGCCGCTTATAAGCGTTACCCGCTCTGGCTTGTTGATCGCGGAAACGCTTATAAGCGTCAGCTGCAGCGAACGTGTTAAAATAAGTTAAACTAACCTAAGGACAACATACACATCCATGCCCGAGGGAGTATTCGAACCTCCGACGCGGGAGGCCGCGCGATCCGTAACGTGGCGCTCCAGACCGCTCGACTACTCCCGCGCGGCAGAACTTAAAGGCATTCACTGGATCAGAAGTGACGTCTAGGCTTCCCCAAGGCGATTTAAGAGGAAAATCTTAGCAGCCCTGTAAGGTTATTTGTAGGTGATAGTGCTATTTATCTTCTAGTAAAATTATGAAAAGATCATAATCAACCGCAGAACGACTCACCTAAGAAATCTGTATGGTGCTAAAATGAGCAATGTACCCTAAAAATGAAGAGTGCGAAGTTCTCCGTACTTGAACACCCAAAGCGCTAAACTTCGTTTATAAGATAAATCCATGTGAAGGCCATGAATTCACCTTAACAACTAGGAATTACAAGTACGACCGACTTACATTGGAAGGAATACATATAGATTACAGCATACTGGCAGCATACTTAAATGATGCAATAGAACTACAAATGGCCTGCATACACCACGCCCTCTTTTGGGGTAGGGTAAGGTCGGCCGAATCGGGTCAATTTTAGGAATTCCCGCCTAATGGCCATGTATGAAGTAGTATGCGAAGTGCTGCCACACAGCGGTGACTGTTGGAACTCAGTGTATGAGCTGTAAAGTGATACATTGTCAGGCGTGTTCGTTGTTGAGTAAAAATTTGTGGAAGATTGCGCTGTTTGCGGTAAGTTCTTAAAATTTTCTCCCTTGTAAAACAGCTTTGGATTAAAATTCATCTATCTCTGGTAATTCGTTTAGTAATTTGTCAAATATTAGTTTAGAAGTAAATTTATATAATGGAGAAAAGGTTACGCTCTTACCAACGCGTAGTTATGCTTGTGCAGGACTGCAAACGTAGGGAAAAAATAATTTGCATTTCCGCCGAATCGGGTCAATACAATCCGGGTGAAAAGGGTCAATGCTTTTATTTAGATTCATTGCAGTTATTATATTGTTTCGTTTTTATTAATTAGTTTACGGTTGTTTATTGCAGACGGGGAAATATAAAAGAAAAACTGTTACTTTGTGGAGCGATGACACACAAAATGCAATTAAAGCTTACCGGGAGGGTAGGACTCAGCGCCATGCAGCGAATTGTTTGGGGTACCGCATTCCTATCTACAACGGCGACTGCAAAGTGGAATGGATTATCCAGCAAAAGTAAAAGATAGTCAGAACACAGAAAGCACTACTTTCATCCCCAGAAAATAGAAATGCAACAAAAAATAGATTGGCAAAGAAAAGAAAATCTCATCCCAGCCCAAAAATTTGAAGAAACGCCAGGTTAAGAGCAGACAAGACCTACAGCATGAATCATCAGCGTCAAGTTCATCAGAATCCTCCGAAGAAACAGATGGCGATGACACATCCTGTGAACTCTGCAACATTAAATACAGCGATCCAATATCAGTGAAACTCGGTGACTGGATTCAATGTCAAGGAAATGGCAGGGAATGGTACCATGATAATTGTTGGTTCAGTTGGGATGAAGAGATTTATATACATTTTCGTACTGACCCTATTCTTCGAATTGATGACCCGATTCCCCTTACTTGAAGAAGGCAAATAGGGTCATGCAGCTCAGCTTTCAGATTTATTTTGTAAAACTATGAACAATATTTGCGAATTGTTATATATTTGAATTTATAAACAAAAGAACATAGTTTTTTTATGGATATACAATGAAAGTTTCTTAGTGTGTAAATTTGTCTTTTAATTCGATTTTAACAAATTTTGACCCGATTAGGCCGATCTTAACCTACTGCTGTACGGTATGAAATTCGTATCAGCTGGGACTGGGGGAGAACATCGAAAGAGCATAAAGAAAGGCGGCTCGTATTGATATATAATCATCACGGTACAGGGGAGAGAGTCACAGAAGCAGGGGTCGCAACGGAAATAATTGCAACATTTTTTTTTTTTCCGACGAGATCTACTTACGAAATTTTGATCAACTTCCCATTATAATGCGAAAATATATTTAAACAATTTATCTTTATAGTTCCGTCAACATTCGCAATTGTTTTAAATATATAGTTGCTGATTAAAATTGTCAACTATAGCGAAAGTGTATTACTACTGATATGTCTGTTCTTTGGGACATTTCCGAAAGAACAGATACCATATCAGTAATTGTATATGTGCCCTCAACAGGCAGTTGACAGTTTCAACGTGGACGCATTAATACTCTGGGTCCCTTGCGGGAATCCAGTATAGGCTGCGAGCAAGTGGAAGTAATGGGCAGGGGCACCGACATCGAGTGAGCTAAAAGTTGAGGAAGAGAAGCGTGGCTGGATAGCCTGATTGGTTGAGGCAACCTATGGCGCGAAGCGGGAAATCCGGGTTTGAATCACCGTCGAGCACAAATTTTCGACTTTACCGATGGATTTATTTCGATTTCCTGGAACGGTCGAAATGGATCAATATTTCGAATTCGATAATACATTGTTGATTCTCACCTACATAGGGAAAATGATTACAATAAAATAATAGAAATCAGAATTCGGAGACACTGAGGTGTTCTTCCTCCCGCGCGCTCTTTTAGAAGCAATGTTGGATAAATAGTCTGAATATGACTATGAACGCTCGACAAGACTAATTGAACTGGTGTGTAGGATGTATGAGACAGGCGAAATACCCTCAGACTTTAAGAAAAATGTAATAATCCCTATTCCAAAGAAATCAGGCGCAGACAGGTGTGAAAATTACAGAACTATCAGTTTGATAAGTCATGGTTGCAAAATTTTAACACGAATTATCTACAGGAGAATGGAAAAGCTGGTAGAAGCTGACCTCGGGGAAGATCAGTTTGGATTCAGGAGGAACATAGGAACCCGGGAGGCAATACTCACTTTACGTCTTATCTTAGAAGATAAATTAAGGAAAGGCAAACCTATATTTTTAGCTTTTGTAGATTTGGAGAAAGCATTTGACAATGTTGACTGGAATACACTCTTTTAAATTCTGAAGTCAGCAGGGGTAAAATAGAGGGAAAGGAGAGTTATTTATACCTTGTACAAAAGCCAGACCGCAGTTATTAGACTCGAAGGGCATGAAAGGGAAGCATCGTTTGGGAAAGGAGTAAGACAGGGTTGCAGCCTTTCTCCGATGTTATTCAATTTGTACATCGAGCAGGTGGTGAAGGAAAGCAAGGAAAAATTTGGAATAGGGATTAAAGTTCAGGAGGAAGAAATAAAAACATTGCGTTTTGCTGATGACATTGTAATTCTGTCAGAGACAGCAAAGGACCTGGAAGAGCAGTTGAATGGAATGGACAGTGTGTTGAAGAGAGCGTATAAAATGAACATTAACAAGAGCAAAACAAAAATAATGGAATGCGGTCTTAGAAAATCAGGCGATGCTGAAGGAATTAGATTAGGTAACGAAACAATGAAGGTGGTAGGTGAGTTTTGTTACTTGGGTAGTAAAATAACAAATGATGGTCGCGGTACAGAGGATATAAAATGCAGAATGGCAATGGGAAGAAAAGCATTTTTGAAAAAAGAGAAATTTGCTAACATCGAATATTAATTTAAGTGTAAGGAAGTCTTTTCTGAAGGCATTTGTGTGGAGTGTTGCCTTGTACGGGAGTGAAACATGGACGATAAGCAGTTCGGACAGGAAGAGAATAGAGACTTTTGAAATGTGGTGCTACAGAAGAATGCTGAAGATTAGGTGGGTAGATCGCATAACTAATGAAGAGGTACTGAACAGAATTAGTGAGAAAAGGAATTTTTGGCATACCCTGACTAAAAGAAGGGATCGCTTGGTAGGACACATTCTTAGACATCGGGGAATCGTGAATTAAGCATTGGAGGAAAGTGTTTGGGGTAAAAATCGCAGAGGGAGACCAAGAGACGCGTATAGTAAGCAGATTCAAATGGATGTGGGTTGCCGTTCTTATGAGGAGATGAAAAGGCTTGCTCAGGATAGAGTAGGGTGGAGAGCTGCATCAAACCAGTCTCCGGACTGAAGACAATAACAACAACAACAACAACAACAACAACAACGAACGCTCTCAAATGTTCAGATGTTTGTAAATGTATAGGACTTAACTACAATGCTTAAGAGTCCGTAGGCTTACAGACTACGTAAATTAACCGAAGGACAAGACACACGCCCATGCCCGAGGAAGGACTCGAAGCTCGGACGGGAAGCAACCGAGCTCTCCGCAGCAAGGTGCTTCAGAGCGCTCGGCCATTCCACGGCGGAAATATATATATATGTCTGATTTTGTAATTAATTTCCCGCTATTCAGTAATGGAATTATATTATTACTATGTGAACATACAAAATTGAAGTACCGAATTATAATAGTATTTGTAGGAGACCAATGAAACTAATTCAATTAGAATGGTGCTTTGCTATAGATTTGCACAAAACAAAACTCATGTGCGTAACTATCCATTGCAATTGGTAAAGGAGAGTAGATGTTTCACATCTATGTGGCGCTTATTACCATTCCTATTACACATTAAAATCTCCTACTGCTATTTTCTGAGAGTGTCGAAAACTGAAATGCTCAACTGCTGTCCTGTGTACCGATCCTGCGCTATGGTCAAAATGACTCACTGAAATTTGTTCAAATGTTTGTAGAGCTTATGAGACTAAACTACGGGCTCATCAGTCCCTAAACTTACAAACTACTTATGAACTAGCTAATACTAAGGGCGGTACAAATATCCATGCCCGAGGGGAGATTCGAACCCCCGACCCTAATGGCCGTGCAGACCGTGACTGGCGCGCCGCAGACCACTCGGCCACCGCGGCCGGCAGACTCACTGAAGTAACAACGTTTAGTGACATCACGTTTTACGGAGTTCCATGTGAAAGTGGTTTATTTTCGATAACAGAAGTTGGCTGTCCGCCTTACAACTGTCCTTACATGTTCGTTCAATTTCATATCGCTCTGCAATGATACGCCTAGATATTTGAACGACGCGACTGCATCAAGAAGCTCGCTACTAATGCTGTAATTTGAACATCATGGAATTGTTTTTCCTACTCATGCTAACTGCCATTTTCACCCCAACTAGAAATTTTGTATAAGTCGTCCTGTATGCTATTACAGTTAAAGACGATACACTCCCATACACCAAACATTAGCAAACAGCCACAAATTACAAGCTACTCTGTCCATCAGATCATTTATATAGATAGAAAATAATAGCGGTCCTATCACACTCCCCTGGGGCACGCCTGACGATACACTTGTCTCTGATGAACACTCGCCGTCGAGAACAACGTACTGCGTTCTATTACTTAGGAAGTCTTCCAGCCAGTCACAAATCTGTGAACCTGTTCCATATGCTCGTATCTTCGCTAGCAATCTGCAGTGTGGCACCGCGTCAAACGCCTTTTTGAAATCGAGAAAAACACAATCTGCCTGTTACCCTCCATCCATGGATAATTGACATAAAGAGGGAGGAAGAGGAGGAGGAGGAGGAGGAGGAGATGGGTAGAGAGAGAAGGGTGGAGAAGATGGCCAGAGAGGAGGGAGGAGAAAACTGATGGAACAGCTATACGCACAGGAACGAGTATACCCATAGAGGAAGCGGTGGTGTTGGTGGTGGTAGGAGGGACGGGGGAGGTAGAAAAGGACATGGACAGAGAAGAGATGAGTGTATGGACAGAATATAGAAGACGTCAGGTTTACTAAAAATAATTATGCGAATCATAATCAAATCTGATTTATATTTATCCAGAGAAAGGACGAAGAAAATACTGAGTAAATACACTGACTTTAGAATAAAACATGATTATTTTGAGACATCTACTTCCTTTCATTCCGGATAGCCACCACAAACGAAAGTAGCGCATTGATTCGACTGATGTATTTTCTCGGTACTTTAATATTCACAATAATTCTTTTCTCTTCTTTTACGTTCTCATTTGTTTCATATCAGACGGAGCCACAGAAGGTGTGGCCGTGATTAGCTAGTGGTCAGAAATCCATTAGTATGATTGCGATTTTATGCAAAGAATTCTGACAGTTTTTATTAAATTACATTAAATGAATCTGTTCGATACGTTACCTTAGCACGGTTATATTTCTAGCTGCCTGCATCATTTATTCACACACACACACACACACACACACACACACACACACACACACACACACACACACACACACAGAGAGAGAGAGAGAGAGAGAGAGAGAGAGAGAGAGAGAGAGAGAGAGAGAGAGAGAGAGAGGGGGGGGGGGGGAGATTCAAAATCAAATGTTTGTAAACCTGATGGTCCAAGTTGCTGAGGCCATCGGCCCCTAGCTATTTAAGCTAAGGACAACACACACGTACCCGCAATCTGCAATCATGGCGCCTCAGACCGCGCGGCTGTCTTACTCACTTGCTACTCTTTCATTTCCGTAGCAACCAGCTAGTAGACGTCTCGTCTGCTAACGTAATGATTAAAATTAGTTTCATCTACTTTGTCACATCGAGAAAGTAAAAAATACTTCTAAAGTATGTTCAGAACCACATGGATTTGTGCCGTTATTTTGAATTGTTATTAGTGTGGAGCTCTCACAAAAAGTACAAAACGTTGATCACATACGCATTACTAACATGGAATTTTCACCCGCTAGTTAGACTTGGATATTATTTCAGTGTGTATGCATTCATTTTATCAGTATCTCCCTGATATTTTGAACCTTAACGATATATCACAGGTACAAACTTCAAAATCGCTCAAAAAATACTAGGCTTCAGCACTCAAGTCTTAGTGAATAGTGGGCTGATGTTTAGTATTCCCCACTATGTTGGTTCAACTATATATGTATGACGCGAAAATGGTTCTTTTGTCATATCTTGATGTTTCATCCATTGGTAATATATTTTTTATGGCGTCTGACGTCATTGATGACGTGACTTAGCCCACAGTGTGAATTCATCCTAATTGTCAATGATAGTCGGAACTGTCTCCGCCGCCGCTATGTGCCATACAGTGCTGTCATTCTCTATCATGCATTCGCAGTGAGTCTGCCTGTATTTTAAAACAAACCCCCTGTTTTTATCGGTAGCCCATCTCGAGTAGAAATAAAATCACACTGGCGTCTTTTACGGTCTCCCTTTCGTTTTACCCGCAGTTTTCGTTTTTTTTTTTTTTTTTTTTTTTTTTTTTTTTTTTTTTTTTTTCGCTAACATTTCGGACAAAAATAATAAAACAGTAAAAATATACATTTAAATAAAAAAATATGGATGATGCGATTACTATTCTAGTATTATAATATCTGTACAATCAACACACAAGATTCTGCCTGACCGTATCGTAACGAACAGCCAAAATTATTTGATATCTTGCTTTAACCATCACAAAGATGCTCTTTATTCCGTTAAGATATTGTTACCTGTGTCGTCCTCTTTTTCGACTTTATTTTCTTTGCCTGCACTGATTTACATAAAATAAAGTGACAGTGTCACATCGCCTTTGTTTTGCAAATGTGTCTGAACCGTTGCGATGTATGAGAAAAAATAAAGTTAGTGGGGAGAGGTGGGCAAGTTTGTAACCCTTATTCTTACGGGAATTAGTTTCATAACTAAGAGTTTGAGTACTGCGGGCAGGGTGAACCTGGGAATTTGTAGTATCTGACGAGAGGCGTGCTTAGGTAGTCCTTGCAGGTGCGGTGATCACTGTGTCCCCAGTGGTGTAGGGGTCAGCGTAACTGCCTAGAAAGCAGGAAACCCGGGTTCGAATCCTGGCTGGGTACACATTTTCAGCTTTACACAATCGCAGTTGTCATATATTCTGTGAATATGAAAAAAAAGGTTAAGTTGTAGAGTGTTTTCTCCTCTAGATATTAGTTCAATTTTTCTCAGATGAACGGTTAAGTCGTTCTTATTTAAATTTCGAGCTGTCAAAAGGCGATCGCAAAAGGCCACTTATTGTGTTAACGTGACGTAAGTGGCAAAAAAGGGTAAAAAGGTTGAACTGGTTAAGATGGTGTTTTGCAAGTTAACTATATAGACTCAAGAGAGAAGACTTACAACAAGGACTTAGAGTGATAACGTGTGCAGGTTGTAGACTGACAAGCTACGTGTGAGAGTGTTATGTTCGGGAGTGTGTGAGAGAGAGGGACAGACTGCATTTCTAGAGCAGTGGTAGTTCTAATATTTGTGCCTATAACAGGGCGGGGCACGGTTTCCGTGGTTACTGAGTACTGAGAGAAGGAACCGGATCGGAGTGTGGACTGTGCGCTGAAGGGTGAAGTGCGGTGAGGTGAACGGCGGCCCGCTAGCTGGTGATGGCGGCGGCCGGCGCGGCCCGGCGCCGCCCCCGGGGGCGGCCGTAGCGCGGGGCATGCCGGGAAAGCCGCCGGACGCCGACGCCGCCCCCGCGGCCGGCTCGACGACGTCGCCGTCGGCGCCTCACGGCTGCGGCTGCGGCTACTGCTGGGGGGCCGCGCGCCGCCGCGCCTCGCGCTTCTGGTGGCTGGCGCTCTGCTCCGCAGGTGAGTCGCAGTTGCGCGTCTTCCACGCTGTTCTGCCGTCCGCGTGTTTGTGCGACCTCTGGCCAAATTTGGTGAATGAAGTCAGAAGGGTGAATCACAACGCCGGACCTGTGTAGCGAGCGCTGTTGCCAACCTGCCTCCACAAAAACGGTCGCCTCCTCCGCCTTGTCCGCTCCAAACTGGACTACGGATGTATCGTCTACTCCAGAGGAAGACAACTTCAGGCCGAGGCCGACGAGAGTGACACGCCGCGGCGCGCATGTCATATCACGAGATCAAGTGAGGCCTGAGCCGGCGCGATCGCTAGCGGATTGGCCGGCCGCTGGGGCACAGCCCACTGCCTCATACTGGCTAGCCAACCCGTTAGCGATCGCGCCGGCTCAGACCTCACTTGATCCCGTGATATGACGTGCGCGCCGGCCGCGGTGGGCGAGGGGACTGAGGCGCTCCAGTCGCGGTCTGCACGGCCACTACGGTCGGGGGTTCGAATCCCTCCTCGGGCATGGATATTTGTGCCGACCTTAGTCTTAGCTAGTTCATAAGTAGTTTGTAAGTTTAGGGACTGATGACCCCGTAGTTAAGTCCCATAAGTTCTACAAACATTTGAACATTTTATGACGTGCGCGCCGCGGCCTGTCTCTCTCGTCGGCCTCGCTTCAGGCCGTGGCCGGCGAGAAATTCGGGCCTGAGCGCGCACTTCATGCCACGTAAGCAAGGTAGTTCCGAGCCGACGCGATCGCTAGCCGATTGGCCGGCCGCTGGGGCACAGCCCACTGCCTCATGGCGGGCAGCCACTGAGCTAGCGATCGCGCCGGCTCGTAACTACCTTGCTTACGTGGCATGCAGTGCGCGCTCAGGTCTGTTTTTCTCGTCGGCCACGTTACAGAGCGCGTGACGTCACGCGGTCAGCTCTCCTTCCTTGTGAGCAGGACGAGCGGCATGGGCCGACGTCACACCGGCGCTGCCTGTCCTCCCATGGTCTACTCCTCTCCACGATCGTCTATTCTACGCCATCTCAATACGATCTATCATCAAGCCATCGGATTGGTAATGGGGGCCTTTTATACCAGTTCTGTGGAAAGTTTCTACGCTGAAGCTGCCGAATTACCGCTATCCTACCGCAGGAAAGTCCTTCTCCTTTGTTACGGAAGTTGATAGTCATCTATTCACTTACCCCTGATCCGGTCTACTACAATGAATTTCTTGCATTCCGCACACAGCTAGCCGTTATCCAACAGTTCTGAGACCGGCCGTTATGTTGGGTATGCGTTTGTATTGTGTCAAGATTCCTTCCAATATCGTCTGTCTGACCAGTCCTCCATATTATTGCCCTTTATCAGGCCGCCCAGTATGTTAGGCGACACTCGCCCTCTCATCTGCTCAGATTTTCACACCCAAACCTTTAGATGTCAGACACTCAGATCGGTACCAAACATTGTATATCGAAAGAATATCAACCGAAACTTCTACATAATTCGTGTTATGTGCTGCCGTCCAGGAGAACGTGCGTAAACGGGAAATACATCTAACTCCTGTCCTACAGAGCACACGACAAGCTTATCTGTAGACGTGAGCCGCGCTGAACTCTCTTGGGGTAGTTGATAGAGCGAGTATTTGTCGTTATGAGGGTTCTCGGTTCAAACCCTGTTGGCGCTATTTTTCCCCTCTGTACGACGTCGCAAATTGTTCTGCGTCGACAAACGTACACAGACTGTTACATGGGACAACATGATGTCCCTGAAATGTAAAAGGACTGTTCGGATTTCGTAGCACTGTGTAATCAGCAGTTTGCTTCTGCTTCATTTTATTTGAAAGTAGAAAACCTGTAGAGTATATTAGTAGAAGAAAGAAACAACGGCACCATACGCGCGGAAGTATTAAATAATAATAAATGACTGCTAGATAGGAACCACCGCCGTTCAGCGGATGTGCGTGTTGTGGCTAGAGTGCGGCTGACGTTGCTGTCCGGTCCGCACGCTACTGCTACTGCTACTGCTGCAGCTGACAGTGCTGTTTTGCGAAATGAACCCGTGGAACGTTAGACACTCGCCTTCAATAATTTTCATCGTACGGTTCGAGGCGGGCCTTGAACCAACGTCCCTATGTTCGATGAACTAACGCTCTAACAACTAGCCCAGGGTAGCACAACGTGATAAGCTCTCACAGTTATGCCTTTCTTCTACTCCCTAGGTTAGGTGTTACTTCTTATAGTTTTCGCACTTTCTTATGGACGACAGCACACAGCACGAATTATATAGAAGTTTCGGTTGATACTCTATCGATATATATAACCTTTGGTACTGATCTGAGAGTCTGACATCTGTAGGTTTGGGTGTTAGAGTGCTCTTCAGAGCCTTTCCATTTTTTATCCGGTCCAGTCCAGTGGGAACAACGGGTTCAGATATGCCTCCACTCGCTAACTGCCACTGGTAAGACAGTAATGTTTCTGTGGGTTCCTGGCCATGAGGAGTGTTGGGAAACGAAATCGCGGATGCTGCTTTCCTCCCTCAGCCTGCTACCTCCTTTTCCGTCGGATGACGTCATTGCCGCCGTGTCCAGACATGTGGTATCGTTCTGGGCAGTAAACCGTTCCCTTTTCCATTGTCGAGTTCCTCCCGGCCCTCTCGGCTCTCGCCTGCACATAAGACTCTGACGTTGTAACCAACGCCACTTACTATGCGATTCTACCTCACTTTGTGGCACCTGTTCATAACTCTTGACTCTGCGCCAATGAGTGCCCGTTTTTTCACTGTCTTCGTCAGAAATTCATTTCTCCGTTTGAGTTGTCTTTTGTTTTAGCTGCTCATTCGTACTCAGTTGATCGCATCCTACTTTTTATCCTCCACACTAACATGACAAAAGAATTTTAACTCTGCCCCTGCTTAGTCAAATTTTCAAATGTTCAAAGGTTTGCAATCCTGTGGGACCAAACTACGTTGGTCATCAGTCCCTACACTTACAAACTACTTAAACTAACCTAACCTACGTACAACACACACATCCATGCCCGAGGGAGGATTCAAACCTCCGACGCGTGAGGCCGCGCAATCTGTAACATGGCGCTCCAGACCGCTCGGACACTCTCGCGCGGCCTTGCTTAGTTCTTGCAGTCATTAAGAGGAGACAAGACAAGCGGGCTCAAAAAATCATTTTTTTTTAGGTTTTAGCGTATTCAAAATCCCTGGTATTTCCTGCGTAAAACAGTTTTTGTTTCATGTAAATACAATAATTTTTGAGAGTTATGGTTTTCCTGGCGCTTTATGTTTAAAGGAAGGTGACAGCAAGGCTTATGACCGGATACGCGCAGAACAAGCCTATGGTTCTAATGTCGCAATTTTTAAATTTGGCATGTCCAGAAGAGACTGCAGTCCAGGTTGATAAGATTATTAAAAGAAAAGTAAAAAATGATGTTGGAAGATGGTAAGAAGATAGGTGTTAAAGGTCGCCTGACAAAGGTAGAAATAGATATTATGGCTTGGCCATAAGGAAAATGTAGGGAATTTAGAAAACATGAAAAAAGCAGTATGGGCTGTCTTTTTCCATAAGCTCTCCAAATGAAAATCCAGTGCCCGCTCTTTGTCCGAATGATCCAAACAGTTGGTGCAAAAACTGGACAAATGGCAGATATGACCACAAACATTCTTTACCTTCATGCACCTATCACAAAATACTTTCTTAGCTGACGTTCTCTACCTATAAAACACATTCCTGTCAAATTTCAACTTCATAGGTGAAGTATTTGAGATTTCGTGTTTCGTCAGTGAGTGAGTGTTCTTTAGCTTTTATATTGGTAAGATTATGAAAACAGATGGCTTAATTTTCGATGTAAGAGAATTAAGGGAGACTTTGCAACCTTTCTATCAGTACTCGCCAATAAGACTTGGGCAATACATAACTCTGGGTAGTAAAAGTTTGTGGCTCGTTGTCTCTGTTGGTAGGGGGTGAGAAATGTGTTAGCCTCTATGCTCCAAACAGCTACCCAATCTGTTTACACAAGATCAATAATTAATCTGTTGTGTAGCGAGTCTGTCAATCTGCATATGATGACGTCAAAATATATTTAACAAACAAATTAAACCTCTGAATGACCAACAAAATGGGTTCTAAGATAAAGAAGTAATTCACTCACGAAGTAATTCTTTGTAAATGGAGTTTATTACACTTATTATTAGACATGAAAGGTGGATGTGGTCCTAACTTCATATATCGGTAAATAACTGAATATTTCGCCTACTACTGTTCATGAGGCACAATAAGTATCACATGCACTCGAGATTACAAGTTCCAAATTCACTCGTAAGTTAGAGTAGTTCATCGAACTTTGGTTTCAAGTTGATCCACAATAAAAGTATTTTTTATAAAACGCAGTTTGTCATCACACGAGTACACGATTGCCGTTCCACAGCCTTACTACCGTGCATAATTTACCACTTGTCACCAGAGACTGTTATGAAGTCACAGCCCCGTAAATTTTCTATGTCCACACTTGCCTATCTCTTTAAAACACAAGTTCGCAACGTGGCTTCAGATCGCCCAGCGTCACAACCTTTCAAAACCACGTCCAAGTTAAGAGTCCCTTCCCAAGCGATCGAAAGCGTGCTCTCCCTGCTCCCAAAATTGTATCCTTCTGCGCATCCTAACCCCTCATCTATAATATAAAATTTCCCTTCCAAAATATTATACATTTGAATATCACAGAATTAAATGCTTTGACCACATCCCTACAAATGTTGTTTACATTTAACAAATAAATATATATTTAGCAATACTAAAAACGGTTCAGTTGCAATCTGTAATAGACGCCCTCGCTCAGTCAAGACAGCCGCTTCCTCTTTCCGAGCACATTAGGGAGACCTTGACTACCTGTTGTATCCCACTCACTAGGTCCAAACTGGTAGCCGGCCAGCTGGGGAACCCAAAAGCCTGGCCAAACCCGCCTTTCACATGGAAAAAATCAGCTTCCCCTGTATCTGTAATATCATATCATTATTAACCGTTAATTAACTTAAATGTGAGTATTCCATGTAGATGTAGATGCCAAACCAATCAACGTTTACCCTTTCTCCTAACTCACCATAGTTATCATTAACAACGCTGTCACTTTCTCATCCCTTCGCAAACTGATCCCACAAATTATATGCATTTATCTCCTCTGTATCTCTGCCCTTGTTGATCTCAAAATCGCTTTCATGTGTAGGAAAAGACACTACACTAGCTACTTCATTATAATGATTATTTTCAGAACACACATCATCTTTCTTTCCAAATATTTCACAATCACAACATTATCGACTTCAGCCGATGCATTTAAAACCTTATTACATATATCATTTACCTCAGACGATTTATCATTGAACGCACAGTTATTAAAAGCTATTTCCAATCAATCACCATGTATTAATTCGTTACTGCATCGCTCCTCATTCAGATCTTCGGTACACTCGTTATTTGACAATTTGAGTTTTACATCTCCATCTGTAACCCACATCAAATTTTCCCCCAAAATATTATCTGTTTCACCAATATTAAAATTTCCTTCCTTCACTACAGACAATGGTACCTTTAACGCAGCATCAATACTTTAATCCATCACCTTCCATTCACAATTCATAATCCCATCAAGAGCTATTGGATCATCCTCATCAACAGAAATAAAGGCGCAAATTCGTTCCTCAGTAGCATCTATCTCAGTAGCTTCAAATTTACCACAAGTCTCACTTACTTCCCTTCAACAATAAATCACCTATCATGCCACATACACAGAATAATTTATTACTAGCCGACGAGACCAATGCTACGCCGTTTTCCCTGTCGACTTTACTTACATCCGCCGATTTACCACTTAAATTGTTACCAGCTGGCGTGTCCTTAACTACGATGCCTTGACAAAATTCAACACATCCACCGCCTCAAATTCACAAAATTTAGTACACACATAGTTGCATTTATCGCTACTGTCAATAACTTCTCGGAATTTTCTGCACACTTCGTCTCCACCTAATTCAAATTTTCCTCATACCTTTCTTAGACTTAGAACTGTTCAGCATATATCTATTCACTCCATCACTCATTCTCTCTTCACAAAATAGTTTTTGTTAACCCACATCTTCATCTGATTCATACGATTGCCCAAAATAATTTTGATTTTTCTGACGACCACGCTGTTTTAAATTACCAACTTCTACAGATTTATCGCACATATTTCCACAACTTCCTTTTGCCCGCTATCACATCTATTTCCCACAAAACTATCGCAGTACGGTGTCCTATCAGCGGTTTGTTTCGCCATCCCCGCACATGAGACGCGGCGTTTCTGTTTCCCGACCGCATATCACTATGTTCCCTTCCGTGATTTCTCTCCTGATAATTCCCACTGCCTTGACCTTTATAAAATTTATTCCCCTGATTAGCATTGTTATTGCGTTGATTCCGGAAGTTACCATTATTACTACGGTTCTCTAATTATCATTATTACTATTATGGTTCCAATTCTACCATTTCCTCTTTCGTTACCGTGATTGGGTTTGAACTTTAATTCTCGTTCCAACTTTCCAACAAAATCTAAAAACTCATCAGTCGATAGCGTCGGACTATGCACAAAATCTCATTGCAAATCATCTGGTAATCGCCTCTTTAACTTCGTGATTTCCGTCAGAACTCCCAGCGGCCGATTTGTATGCATTAACTTATTCAGTTCGCGCACACAAAATTCGTGCATTGAAACATTGCCATACTTGAAATTTGGACCGTTACGAAATTCGTTTTGAAGCCGCGTTTGCTTTGCTTCACTCCAATACTTATCCAAGAAACAAATCTCAAACTTGTCATAGGTCTCGAACAAATGATTATTTAAATTAGAGCACGACTGCGCACTACCCTCAAGTTGCCTTTTTACAAACTTAATTTTATATTGGTCACCCATCCCCCTAATAAATCCATCCTTACATGCGACAATAAACTCTACTGGGTGGTAATTGCCAGCGTTAGAAAAATTCTTATTATTTCCAGCTGTAAGCAACAGATTATTTACAAGTGAACTGACATTTGCATTACGTATTTCAGCTCGCACTTCCTCAATTTTTTGCTGTAGCTGCACCTTTACCTGATCAATTCTCCCACTACATTCTTTTATTTCCATTTCACAACCCGCCACCCTATCCGTTAAATTATTTACTTTAGCTGTAGTTGCCTTTTCAAGATTATCTTGTCGTTGCACGCCGCAGTGGAGTTGCCGAGCGGTCTAAAGCTTGTCGCTGCGGAGCGCGCGGTTGCTCGCCGTGGAGGTTCGAGTCCTCCCTGGGGCATCGGTGTATGTGTTGCCCTTAGGTTAGTTTACCTAGGTTTAAGTAGTTTGTAAGCTACGGACTGATGACCACGCAGTTTGGTCCGATAGAATTACGAACATTTGAACTTTTTTTTGTCGTTGCACAATCTTCATTGCATTGCTGTTCAATTCGTGCTGTACTTTTTCCATTTTATTGTCTAAATTTATCTCTAATGCACTGACTTTATTAATATAACAGAATCAACGTCCTCCCTTGTCCACTTCTGCCTTCACGTCATTTAATTTTAATTCTACCATTCCATCCACATCTGATTTAAATTTTTCCCATTCAAATTTTACATTTTCAATATTGCTACTCAGTTCTGCCCTCATACTTTCCATGTTCGCTTGAACTTTGTTCACACCCGAGCCCAATTCATTCTTTATATTCCCACTTCTGCTTTTACATTACGCCAATACTGTATGCTAACTATTATATTGCTTCTATTTGACGATTTAAACACCAAGCTGACGCTCCAGAGACCGCTAGAGTTGGCAACACTCGCACTTCGGAACTAGAGCATGCGTAATGCTCTGTTCTTAGACGTTATATTCTTCTTTAGTTTATATTAGCAAACACTGATATAAAATGATCTGCAACATCCAGAACATGAACAAAACAGTAACGTGATTGCGAATGATTACTGTTACTCGTCCATAATTACAATCTGTTTGTAATTTTTTTTTTTTTTTTTTTTTTTTTTTTTTTTTTTTTTTTGGGGGGGGGGGGGGGGACTTTTAAGTCGGTGATAGGGCTCTGGTAGCCAGGAACGCCAGAACTTGATGCAGTTCGTTACCACTAAGGGGAAAGTAATTCTGTCTTAAGATATTGAATATAAGGAGAGGCGTTGAACTAAAATTGGTGCTGTGGCCGGAATTCTAACCCGCTACCTCTTGCTTACTAGTAAGACAGTGTTACGGTAATGCGGCTACAAGGACTGTCTTAAGGTACGTCTCTCTACGCTACACATAGTTCAAATCTGCCTCAGTGTTCCCTTGTGAAACACCTATCAGGCTGCCACGGCTCTCCTACGTTGCAATAGCATCCCAGCAAATAATGTGAATGGAAACAAAGTCGCCTTGTACGTGTGTGAGAGGTGATGTAAATACCAAAAATAATTCAATTTCTTGAGACACACATGGTTTCATTAAATCATAAGGTATTGAATGTAAGGAGAGGCGTTGAATTACAATTTGTGCTATGGCCGGGATACGAACCCGGGACCTCCTGCTTACTAGGCAGACACTTTAACGGCTTAAAAAATAGACATCATTTTATTGCATAAATATCAATATGAAACAAATTCTTTCGTCTTCGAAATAAAGGATGATTTAAATGAGAAGAAATAACAACACACTGCTCGTTGCTCACACTCCATTTTCGGCACCGTGAGTGCCCTTGGTGTTCATGTTCTCTAAATGTAGTTTTCTCATTATCACAGGCTACCGACAATCGTTTCACGGTAGCATCTGCTCTCAACTCCGATAGTAGTAGTCGCAGAAGACGTCCCACTGTGCATTACGGTAATTCGCTCGTTTTCTTCCTTTATATATAATCTTTCATTCTGCCTCTTCGTTCATGGTTCCTTATCCTTTTTTTTTTTTTTTTTTTTTTTTTTTTTTTTTTTTTTTTTTTTTTTTTTTTTTGTTAATATATCTTTGTTAATTCAAGTGCCCTTGGGTAATAGCCAAATAGTGTTTTGGTTCGTGGGTTGTGTAAGTGTAAGAGTTTCTTTGCTTAACTTACACTATATATCCGGAGTGTCTTCCTTACTTTTCTTGATCATGTCATGTATTGTGTGGCCAGTAGGACACGACCAAGAGTTCTGTCAGCAAACACAGCCTTATGGATAAGGCGACTACATGCACTGAATTAAAACATGTCTCCCTCCACAGCACCTGTAGGAGACAATATACGAGGCGCGTCCAGAAAGTAAGTTCCGTTTGGTAATAAAATGAAATTGAACACAGATACAGAAGAAATTTTTATTGCAGAAAATTATAAAACTCTTAAACTACTTTTCCACATAACTACCGAAATTTTGCAGGTATTTGTCATAGCGTGGCACCAGGTTTTGTATACCTTATTCATAGAAATCTGCCGCCTGTGTTTTCAACCAGTTGAAAAGTCCATAGCGAGAGCACTAATTGTAAACCCACAGGTTTTCCTGGATCTTGTCATCAATCGCGTGAACCAGTTCTTCACCAAAGGTAGACGACCACTTTGTTCTTCATCGTGCACATCACTACGCCCGCCATTGAACTGTCGGACCCATCTTCTCACCGTCGAATAACTCATCGCATTTGGTCCGTAAATATCGCAAATTTGCCGATAAATTTCACTTGGTTTCACTTTCCTCGCATTCAGAAACTAAATCAACGACCTGATTTCACAGGCGGCGGGATTTTCAATCCACGCCGACATTTGAAACAAGCACAACAAAGCGTACGTAACTGACAGCGATCTCCAAATGGCGCACGTTCTTCTCCTTGATACACATCGTCTACAGCGCATGTGCGGAACTGCAATCGCAGCGCGCAGCAGAGATAAATTGAAACGGAACCTACTTTCTGGACGCGCCTCGTACTTGTTAATTCAAGTGACCTTGGGTAAAAGGCAAATAGTGTTTTGGTTCCTTTGTTTGTATAAGGGTAAGAGTTTCTTTGCTTGACTTATACTATATATTCGGAGTATCTTCCGTACTTTTCTTGATCATGCAATGTATTGTGTGGCCAGTAGAACACGTCGACGTGTTTTGTCAGCGAACACAGCCTTATGGATAAAGCGACTGCATGTCTTCCTCCACAGCACCTATATGAGACAATATATCGTTACGTTTACATGCAACACATCTTCCGGAAGACGAAATACGATTTTCGTAAACCGATTTTCGCTGTCGCGTTTACATGACATAGCCTGAAACCTATTTCCTAGCCCACTTAATATGGCGGCTGAGAAACAGCGGATTCAGCTCTGATTTAAATACAGAGATTCATCCTGAATGAAACTTCACTCTGCAGCGGAGTATGCGCTGATATGAAACTTCCTGGCAGATTAAAATTGTGTGCCGGAACCGGGACTCGAACCTGGGACCTTTGCCTTTCGCGGGCAAGCGCACTACCGACTGTGCTATCCCGACACGACTCACGATGCCGCCTCACAAAGGTCCCAGGTTCGAGTCCCGGTTCCGGCACACAATTTTAATCTGCCAGGAAGTTACAGAGATTCATGTTCACTCTAATATTTATACTTTCATTTCACATTAAAAAATATCACTGTTTCAATATTTGCCGAAAATTCTTATCAAGAAAACACATTATGACAAGCCAAGAACGCTTCCAACACGGTTTTGTTTACATGGGCACGAAAATCGATTGTGGAACTGGAAAAGCGCTTTAAGAGAAGCGGATTTCCAGAATCGATTTTTGGAGTGTTTACATGTCCAACCAAAAGCGAAATTGGGAAATCGGTTAACGAAATCCGGTTTTGGGAGCCCATGTAAACAGGGTGTATGTATCAAGGAAATTGTTGATAATGCTATTCCTGTAATGGCTTGCCGGTTAAAAGCAAACGAATTTTCTACATTTTCGCGTGTTCCGGATGTAATGGAAGCGCCACTGATGCAGTTGTAAGAGTCTGTAGCGGCTAGGAAATCAGAGTTCCTTTTCCTCTAATAATTTGTTCCTGTGGCCCACAATCGGCTGTAGTGGAGCGCCAGCTTTCCCGAAAAGCAGTACAGCAGTTCTGTAATAGGTTGCGCGGGCGCGGCCGAGGGAGGCAGCCGGGCGCTTTATTCGGCGGGATGAATGCGCTTTTAACTCGGTTACAAGGGCGAATGGAAACTTGAGGCGGATAAGGAGGCGGGCGAGTGGGTTTAGGCGGGGTAGCGGGCAATATCGCTAACGACTGCAGCCGGCTGTGCTGGGCTGGGTTGTAACGAGCAGTGGCGGCGGCGGCCAGGAGCCAGATTGCCGCTGGATGAGTCGCGCCCAGCCTCGCTCTGCCTCTGCTGCTCTGCCGCTGCCCCTAATTGCGCCCGTTTCGATCCCCGCGTCCCAAATGGAGCCTCTCCACGGCGGAGCTGCGCGCCCCGCCAAAACTGACGAATTCTCCCCCAAAAAATGCGGCCGAGAATTGGCAGCGGGACACTTGTCCATCAATACTCTCGCTGTCGCCCCAACACTGTGCTCATAAATCTCTGGGAGCAGTGATCTTCGAAAACCTGTGACGCTCAGATTATGGACAGGAACGAATTTACACATCCTACCGAAAGACTAGACAATTGTACTCATCACTCCAATATTCAGAAAAGTCAATACGGATGACCCTCAGATTTACAGGCCTATATCATTCACGTCGGTTTGACTAGCACACTGTTTTTTTCTACCTTTTTATCGGGCCAGCTGGTTTTCTACATCTACATACATACTCCGCAATCCACCGTAAGGTGCGTGGCGGACAGTACACTGTACCACTGCCAGGCATTTCCTTTCCTATTCCACTCCCAAGTAGAACGAGGAAAAAAAAATTCCTATATGCCTCCGTACGAGCCCTAATTTCTCTTATCTTGTCTTGTGATCACTACGCGAAATGTAAATAGGCGGCAGCAAGATCGTACTACACTCAGCTTCAAATTCCGGCCCTGTAAATTTCCTCAACAGAAATTCACGAAAAGAACGTCTTCTTTCCTCCAGCGATCCCCGTTTGAGTTGCCGGAGCATTTTTGTGTCGCGCACAGGTCGAACCTACCATTAACAAACCAAGCTGCTCGCCTCTGAACTTCTTCTAGGTCTTCCTTTAAAATGATCTGCTGCGGGTCCCAAATACTTGAGCAATACTCAAGACGTGATCGTACAAGCGTTTTATACACGCTCTCCTTTACAGATGAAGTACGTCTTCCCAAAATTCTCCCAATAAACCGAAGTCGGCTGTCCGCCTTACTCACAACTGTCCTTACAATTTCGTTCCATTTCATATCGCTCTGCACTGTTACGCCCAGATATTTGAACCACGCGATTGCATTAAGCAGCTCACTACTAACGTCGTATCCCTTCGAGTTTTCGTGGTTATTGTAAGGTTTAAGTACATAATATGTAGGAAAATACTCATCAAAAGTTGTCATATCGTTTTCTTAATTTATACTTTGCTCCGATGAGGAAAGGTTCACAGTTTGTTTGAATATTGGGCTACGCTACAGATTAGTCTGAAATTACAGTTGAACAATTTCGATGTGAAGCCACAAATTAAACTGTTTTCTTAAAATCGGATGATAAAAACTTCGTAGAGCCGCAAGTCTGCGTGGACAGAATTATCGTTCTGTTTTGTGTCCCAGCCTCGTCGCCGCTTTTGTGTTCCGTTTCCGTCGTAGGTGTCGGTGGCCGAGTGGAATGAGACCGACACAGGAATAAAGATAGCACGCTGGTGCAGGTACGGAGGGGAGCAGCCAGAAACTATAAACACTAGAGTAAATTAGAAAGAGATATATATTGCACAGAATGTATACAATACTTAACTTTTACATAGTACTGCAGAATGTTGATACATAGTTGAGCTAGAGTCCTGCCTAGTGCCTAATTGATAGCCAAGTCTTCACAGGTGCCTATCTGATTACGAAGGTCCTAACTGGTTGCTATCTCAGTCCCAACTGCACGATGTCGTTCAGTGGTGGCCACGAGCGGAGTTGCCCCAGAAGGCGCTCGTGGCTGTCGTCGTAAGAACGCCGCGCCGTGCGTGCATGGCGGCGCGCGGCGAAAGTAGGTGGCGCGCACTTTGTACTTGTGCGACACCACACCCCTCCCCCCAAACCGCCGCGCCGTCGTGGCGTAGGGCTGAGGGCCACGGCGACGGCACTGGGGGAGGGCCTGGGCGGGGGCGTTACTGGTGGGACGGGCGTCGTAGCTGAGGCTGGGATCGAGACGCCGTCCGCGCCCCGGCATCCGCCTTGCGATCCTCCAGGAAACCCGGCGAAACCTGAGGAAGGGTGCACACCCCCGCCCAGAGGGAGCAGGTCATCTTCTGAGGTGCGTGGCCCAAGCTGGGGGTCCCGCACGGTCCCGGAGTCCCTCTCGGTGACGCTGTCATCTGCGGCGGCGACGGAGGCGGAGGGGCCGACTGCATAGGAGGCGCGTCGACATCCATCGGGAGCTCGTAGCCCGGGGAAGCTGGGCCCGGCGGCGAGCGATGTGGCTGTGCTCCCTGGCGGTGAACTGGGTCTGGAATCAAGAAACCGGAGACAGGATCGCGCGGCCTGTGCAAGCGCAATTGGTTTGCGTGGCGCCGCAGCTCCGACCCTGTGGAAGAACGTACAACATACATATTGCGACCGAGCACGCGCTGAATGGTGCCTGGCAACCATGTCTTCTTCATACCAGCAAACACCCTGTACAGCATCGGCGTAGAAACCTGAAAACGCGTAGCGCCATACGAACCGACTCGGTGCGTGGGAGGTTGCAGCAGGTGAAGGAGAGTGCGGTGACGGCGGCCGTGTAGCAGCTCGGCAGGAGACGGGCCGTCACGTGGCATGCACCGATACGTAGACAGGAAAATTTGAAGAGCTTGCTGCCTGGAGTGCTGACCTTTCATCTTCTCCATGTGAGACTTGAATGTTCGAACGAGACGTTCTGCTTCACCATTGGACTGAGGGTGAAAAGGTGCAGTGGTAATATGCTGAATGCCATTCACACGACAAAACTGTTGAAATTCCGCACTAACAAACTGAGGTCCATTGCCACTGACGATAGTTTCAGGCAAGCCTTCGATGCAAAACACTGATGTTAAGGCACTGATTGTACTAGAAGCTGTCGTTGAGTTCATGGCAATCACAAAAGGAAACTTGCTGAAAGCGTCTACAACAATTAACCAGGGCGTATTCCAGAAATGTCCGGCAAAGTCAATGTGTAAACGTTGCCATGGTCCCTTGGGGCGTGGCCAGTCTGAGAAACGCTGTTGGAGGAGCCGCCTGATGCTCCGCACAAACTGTACACTGTGATGTCATGCTCTCTATCTGAGCGTCCATACCAACCCAGGTACAATGACGTCTGGCCAATTGCTTTGTCCTAACAATGCCCCAATGTCCTTGATGCAGGAGGCGTAACACTTCTCGTTGCAGGGAACGAGGAACAATCACTCTTGCTTGGTCGTTGTCGGTATGCAACAACAGGACACCCTGACTTAAAGATAATGCATGACGTTGTGCAAAATAACGTCGAACCAGAGGCCGATCAATGTCTTTGGCTCTGGCAGGCCACCCTGAGCGAACAAAACGTGCTACCACACTTAGGTCTGCATCCGCAGCTGTTTCCTGTGCAACCCGACGAGAGTTCAAAGGAAAGTCTGCGACAGCGGAAGCATCTCTGGAGTCTGACAACATGCCATTTCTGAAGAATCAAATGATACATCCTGGCCAACCGGAAGTCGGGAAAGTGTGTCCGCGTTGGCATGTTTAGTGGTAGGTCGGTACAAAATCTCATACTGATAATTTGACAATATCAAGGACCATCTCTGAAGCTTTTGTGCCGTTCATGGCGGAATTGGCTTTGTGGGTGAGAACGACGTGAGAGGCTTGTGGTCTGTCAACAAATAGAATTTTCTGCCATAGAGATAATGATGAAACTTTGTGACGCCGTAAATGATTGCTAAGGCCTCCTTTTCTATCTGACTGTAGTTCTGTTGCGTCGGCGTCAGTAACTTAGATGCAAAGGCAATAGGTCGATCGTGAGATCCAATACGATGTGATAAAACTGCACCTAGACCGTACGACGAGGCATCAACTGCTAGCACTACAGGCTTCTGTGGGTCAAAGGGAATCAAACATGCCTCACTGAGTAGTGCAGACTTTAATTTGTCAAAGGCGACTTGGCAATCTTTAGACCATACAAAAAGAACATTCTTCCTAGGTAAGCGATGCAGTGGAGCTGCAATCTGAGAGGCATTGGGAATAAATCTGAAATAATAGTTAAGCTTTCCCATTACTGCTTGCAATTCATGCACATTCTTAGGAGGAGGCAAGTCTTTGATTGCTCTAAGATGTGACTGTAAGGGATGAATTCCTTGGGCATTAATCACATGGCCTAGGTACTCTATTTCAGTTTGAAAAAACTGAATACTTTGCTTTGTTACAACGTAGACCTGCTGCAGTCAACACTTTGAAAAGGCACTCTAGGTTTGCTAAATGTTCAACTGTACGTCCGGATACCACAATATCATCTAAGTAGTTCGAGCAACACGGTACAGAAACTGTCAGCTGTTCCAAGAAACGCAGAAAAATAGCGGGGGCGGAAGAACTGCCAAAGGGTAGGCGTTGAAATTGAAAAAGGCCCATGTGAGTATTAATGACGAAAAACTTTTTTGACTCGTCATCAAGTGGAATCTGTAAGTACGCCTCCGCTAAATCAATCTTAGAAAAGAAGCGAGACTGTCCTAATTTGTCCATCAGTTCGTCAGGTCTGGGCAGGGGATAAGTGTCTAAAATTGTTTGACCGTTCACTATTGATTTAAAGTCCGCACAGAGACGAAGTTTTCCTGACGGCTTGGGTATAATTACTAAAGGCGAGGCCCACTGACTCGCAGAAACAGGAGAAATCACCCCACTATCTTGCCAACGTTTAAGTTCTGCGGCAACTGTATCACGCATTGCGATAGGCACTGGTCTAGCTTTACGAAATTTTGGAACTGCAGATTCTTTTAAAGTTACATGTGCCACGAAGTCTTTTGCACAACCTAGTTCCGGCGAAAACAAGTCACTATATTTGTCACACAATGATTTTATCCTGAGGCACTACTGACGAAATTTGAAGCACATCTCTTTGAATTGATAAACCAAATAAATCGAATGCATCTAGTCCAAAAATGTTCTGTGTAGATTTGGCCTGAAGAACTACAAAAGCAACTGTTTTTGTTACACCTTGAAAAGAGGCGGGCAGGCTACACGTTCCTAGCACGGGAATATTTTGACCTGTATAAGCTGTTAACACTTGCTGTGACGGCGACAATTTTGGCGAACCCAGAAGTTCATAAGTATCTTTATTTATTAATGTGACAGCGGAACCAGTATCAAGTTGAAATTGCACCGTCTTATTTTCTATGAAGAGAGTCACAAACAGTTTTTGCTTGCGGCGCTCGACAGGTGCGCGAATGTGGGCAACGTCTGCTACGGTTTGTTTACTGCGCTTGCGCGGGCCGCGTAGTGAAGTAAGCGGCGCAGACTCGGCACGCAGCGGATTAACAACACTGTCACTAGATGGCACTACCGCCGGATCGGCGTCCGCGCAAGCATGCGAAGCTACTCCAGATTTACTAACTACTGCACTACACTTTTGAGTAGCTACTTGATGTCTACTGTCACTAGCTACACAGTACTGGGCACTATTACAAGGAGCAGTTGCAGAAGGCACTATTTTCACTACAGGAATGCACTGTTCATAGTCATTTTGCTTGTCCCGAACCCTTTTCCGTTGCACTGTTTTACGCGCTCGTCGGCGCTTGCTACGTGGTGCACTATATAGTTTTGCCATAGGCGCAGAACTACTTTCTTGCAATTGAGATCCAAGGAAAGCACTGTTCAATTCCACAGCCCGTATAACATTTACAGAATGAACTGTTCTCGCACTCTGCGAAGCACTGTTTCTAACGGTACCGTTCTTTGAGTTTTTAATTTGCATACACACAGACTGTACATGTCCTGATTTGCCACACTGATAACAGGTTGCGTTGCGACTAGGGCAATGAGCACGCTTGTGGCGAGACACACACTGGGGGCAAGATTTACGTACATTTTTCTGAAATGAGCGTTGGCGCGCGTTATTCAAATCACTGTTTCTAACACGACGGGGCGACCTTTGTGTCGCACTTTTACACTGGCTACTGTTCACTGTCTGTTCAGCACGGCCTGTACTATTGTAAGAATCACTAGTGCTACACTGAGAACTACGGCTAGGAAAGCGACCGTTGCGGCGCACTGAATTAACACTGTGGCTTTGCATTTCTACATCTGCTAAGTCAAAAGTATCATGCGCATCTATAAGCTGCAATACACTGTCTAATGAGGGGTCAGACTGTTTCAGAATTGCTGCTCTAATTCTGGGGTCCTGAATATTCTGCGTAATCGCATCCCTCAACATCGTCACTATACGAAAGTCCACAAGAGCAAGTAAATTTACATTTGCGGGTTAAGCCCTTCAATTCCGTAATCCACTCTTGGTGTGACTGCTGCGGTAATTTTTTAAGTCTGAAAAATCGGTACCGTGCCGCAGCTACGAGAACTTTTCTCTCATAATGAGCATTTAGTGCCTCTACTATTTGTTCAAAGTCTACATCATGAGGAGATACGTCGGGGGAAAGTTTTTTCAGTAACACGGTGTTGGTGCCCACCACAGATAATAGCAGATGCTTCACTTTCTGACCTGTAATTTGATGAGCCGCGACGAGTTCTTGAAACTGTGCGAAGTAGTCGCTCCATTCTTCCTCACGTTCGTTGTACTGGCGAAACGTAGGAAGCGTTGCGGCGGCAGGTGTGGGCTGCTGAAGCGGCGGCTGTTGTTGTTGGTTAGCTGCTTGCGCTGTGAGCTGGGCCACAGCCTGCAGGAGTTGTGTTATTTGCGCCGTCTGTAACTGAATAATTTCCATTAAGTTTGGGTTCGGGGTAGTGGCCATGCTGACCGATTAGGCGCCGCGCATACAAGTAACTTATAACAAAACACAAATGCAAGATAAATGAGGACGCTCTGCAACAAAAAAGTCCACAACACACGTAACTGAAAACGTTCCCCCCAAAAATCTTATAATAAGGGTGGGTGGGCGGGCGCAATTTCTGCGTGCTCCGACTGCTGCTGTCTGGCTGCTGGTCCAAGGTTCGTCTATCACTCCTCGTCGCCACTTTTGTGTCCCAGCCTCGTTGCCGCTTTTGTGTTCCGTTTCCGTCGTAGGTGTCGGTGGCCGAGTGGAATGAGACCGACACAGAAATAAAGATAGCACGCTGGTGCAGGTACGGAGGGGAGCAGCCAGAAACTATAAACACTAGAGTAAATTAGAAGAGATATATATTGCACAGAATGTATACATTACTTAACTTTTACATAGTACTGCAGAATGTTGATACATAGTTGAGCTAGAGTCCTGCCTAGTGCCTAACTGATAGCCAAGTCTTCACAGGTGCCTATCTGATTACGAAGGTCCTAACTGGTTGCTATCTCAGTCCCAACTGCACGATGTCGTTCAGTGGTGGCCACGAGCGGAGTTGCAGCATAGGGCGCTCGTGGCTGTCGTCATAAGAACGCCGCGCCGTGCGTGCATGGCGGCGCGCGGCAAAAGTAGGTGGCGCGCACTTTGTACTTGTGCGACACCACATTCTGCTCTCAACCTTACATAAAATTTCGATCTCTTACCTACATTTCGTCCGCAACTATGTATGTGCTAAAATCAACCATATTCCAAGTCTACGCAATGCGATTTTTCATCTGCGAACTCTTCAAAACTTTGCGCAGTAGTTTACTTAATTTGATATAGCACAGTAACTATAAGGAATAACGAATAGAAAGTTGAATCATTATCAAACGAAAGTAACTCACTATATATAGTGTCTGTTCCGAAAGAACAGACGTCACTTCTGATCCTGCAGTTATTGTTTCATATTCACAAAATATGACATCAGCTGCGATTGGGTAAAGCCGATACCATATATTCTGTGAATATGAAACAATAACAACTGTAGAATCGGAAGTGACGTCTGTTCTTTCGGAACAGACACTAATACATATGCCGGTGACGGGCAATGATCTTTTTGTTAGTGGGGAGAGGTGGGCACGTTTGTGGCCCTTACTCTTATGGGAATTAGTTTTATAACTAAGAGTTTGAGCACTGTGCGCAGGGTGAATCCGGTACTTTGTATCTAGCGGGAGGCGTACTTAGGTAGATCTTACAGGTGCGGTGATCACTGTGTCCCCAGTGCTGTAGGGGTCAGCGCAACTGCCTAGAAAGGAGACCCGGGTTCGAATCCCGTTAGGGTACACATTTTCAGCTTTGCCCAATCGCAGTTTATGCCATATATTCTGTGAATGAGTAGTTCACTATAGATATGTTGTTGTTTGTTGTGGTCTTCAGTCCGGAGACTGGTTTGCTGCAGCTCTCCACAATACCCTATCCTGAGCAAGCCTCATCATCTCCACATAAGAATGGCAACCTACATCTGCCTGAATCTGCTTACTATATCCATCTCTTGGTCTTCCTCTGCTGTTTTTACCCCACACACTTCCCTCCAACGCTAAATTCACAATTCCTTGATGTCTAAGAATGTGTCCTACTAATCTATCCCTTCTTTTAGTCAAGGTATGCCAGAAATTTTTCTCCCCAGTTCTGTTCTGTTAGTTACGCGATCCAACCACCTAATCTTCAGCATTCTTCTGTACCACCATATTTCAAAAGCTTCAATCCTCTTCCTGTCCGTACTGTTTATCGTCCATGTTTCACTCCCATACAAGGAACACTCCATACAAATGCCTTCAGAAAGGAATTCCTTAGGCTTAAATCAATATTCGATGTTAACAAATTTCTCTTTTTCAAAAACGCTTTTCTAAAAAACAAAATATTTTCATCGAATAGTTTTCTGAAAAACGGTTGATAATTATTGCAAGCGCTCGGAAGGTTTAACGGATACGCACATGATTTTCCTTTTGTGCACATCCATGGCAACGCCGCAATCGAATTATATAAATTTCATTGGCCCTGTGTAATTGATATAAAAAAACGGTACTTCAGTATTCGGGTTCGCGTATTTATATAATGATATTACACATGGAGGCAAGTATTTTTATGAAGTTGTCATTTCGTGTGTTAAACTGAACAGTAAAATTTGAAGCGAGTAGCATATTTATTAATATGCACTAAATATTTTAAGTCATGCTTCTGTTCTTTGCTCTTTCATCGAAGGAAGCAAGCTTAGGTCTTAACGTCCCGTCAACACACGGAGCTCACACTCAAATGTTTGGGTGAGGATGGGTAGGAAATCGGCTTGCCCTTACAAAGGAACCATCCTGGCATTTGACTGGAGTGATTTTAGGGATATCACGGAAAACGTGATGCGGATGGCCGGAGGTGGATTTGAACCACCGTCCTCAAGAATTCGACTTGTTTTTGCTTTTGCCAACAGTAGTAGTTGAAATCATAGTTTTCGTATTGGTTGCGTCCTGCTAACAACTAAAAACCAACACACTGACATTGCAAATAGCGCGCACTAGTGTTAGTCTTTAAATGGTTTCATCTTGAGACAACTTTTACATTATGTTTAAAAGCTTGAAGTGTAGACGACATTTGAATATTTTATTAATACTGGAAGGAAGCTACCCGCTGCAACGTCGTTTTAATGAAATCTGTTACATTTGAAACTGTTTGTTGCTACAGTCTTTTTATAACGCTCACTCCGCGTAATTAGTGGTTAATTCCTCAAACTTTTTGAAAAAGCTTTTTTCGTGAAGAGGAGAGGCCTCATTGACTTCCTTAAGACTCATTGATTACTGTCTTTATATATTCAGCTTGTTTTTCTCTTCTGGGGGAAGTTCCTTGAGAATCTTCTAAATCTTAATTTTCAACTCTCCTTGCGGCGGCAAGAGCTCTTCAGTTGAATTGCACGTTCCCTCACAGCTAAAGTTTGAAAGCTATTATTGACGCTTAAGAATACTCCAACCGCGTGCCAGAATCTCTTCGTTTCCGTCTTATTTTATCACTCCATTCTGAATTCGGTAAACAAACTTCATCCGCTGAAAAAGTTTTCTTCCGCCTGAAACCGCAATGGAGAGACTGAATAAGAAGACTATGTTCTGTGCTGGAATTCCTTGTCGATCGCCTTATCCCTCATTTTACTGCAGTTTTCCACCTCACCACCTCCAAGGCGACAAATATGACTTTAGATCCTCATCACTGTGTGTTCGAACCTTTGATAGTGATTCGTGAGACAGATATTAATGGCCAATGCGAAGATAATAAGAGGATTATCTAATATACGACAATCCGTATTTTAATTTAGGACAAACACAATTATGTCCTTAAGGTATTCACACATTTTTGTTGCAGTCCTTCAAATATTACATTTTTGCTTGAAGTAATCTGTTTGTGCAGTATTTATTTTCCCTTACATCAACTTCATGGGTGTAACAAACACACCTCTGTTTCCATACTACGACACATATCAAGTTGTATTTAGTTACGTTCTTTGTTCCTGTCATAAACGCCCATTAACATTCTGCAGGGTAGACTTCACGTTGATCAGTCTGGGTGGAATGTACGTCGTGGTCATGGATTACAATCTGCGCCGGCCGCGGTGGCCGAGAGAACTGCGGCGCGCCAGTCACGGTCTGCACGGCCACTACGGTCGGGGGTTCGAATCCTCCCTCGGGCATGGATATGTCTACAAACATTTGGAACATTACAATCTGCCATTATCACCAGGCCACCATCGTCCGCGATTGGTTTGAAGAAAATTGCTCAGCAACTGATTTGGCCAACCACAAACCCGGCATTGGAAAAAATTCAACGTGTTTATACAGTATATAAAAAACTGAGTCAAAACATTTTTTGTTATAAATTCCGAAATTACTTGACTGATGTTATTATAGTTTTCAGAAAGGGACATTTTACTCTGTAACTGTTGTATGTGCTTCACATCATACAAGCCGTGAGGGGGGGGGGGGGGGTCATCCTATATCTTGTAACAGGAATGTTCTTATGCGTAACTGTTAAAAGTTTGATCTGAATATGAGCAGCTAACCCCCGCAAACGGTCATTTAAGAGTTATTAAGCGGATCTAAAAACTGTCATTGAAGTAGGTAATTGGTCGTAATGAAATTTGGCACACTGCGCGTGATTTCGTCCAACTTTAAAGATAGGATAATGTTCTCGATAAACAACTTCTACATTGCTTTCTTTTTTTTTTTTTTTCAAAGTAAATGTTATCTAGGTGGGGTACTCATATACGGAAGCAGTAGCGCTGCACAAAATACGATAAAAGTTACACACACATGATGATGAAAACAAGATGGAGCTCGCTGTCCATGTTCTCGTAATTTGTACGGTGCATTGCGCAGAGTATTTTACAACAAACGTAGACACCAATCTACCGTTTTATTCCCACATTGATGAAATTTTGTACACTTGATCTTCAAATCAAGAGGAAGGTAAATGTCTACATAAGATTATGTACGGTGCCTGGCGGGGAGGGTACCTTATTCCAGACTTCGACACTAGTTGACCGTTAACAGTGGAATTTGCCAAATATATTTTCCATATACAGGAGGAGGAGAGAACCAGAAAGAGAGGGGATAGGAGGAGATTTGCAGAAAGCGGGGAACGTTTTGAGAGAGGTAGGGGATGGATGGGTGGATAGAGAGCGGGCTGGGGGCGGGCTCGAGGAGGCGGCGGCAGTGGCAGGTACACAGAGACAAGCAGAGAACGGAGAAGAAAATGACATAACTGAATATTGGAATAATAAACAAGCAATGCCATGTGCGTATGGCTCCGTCTGTGTGATCGTGTGTTGTATACATCCTCAAGGCTGTGTCAGTAAAATTTCCTCCTGCTGGGTCGATGAATTCATGGTATTCTTTTTTTTTTTTTCCATTTCATTTTCCAGGAGTGTACTTTCGTTGTTGCGCACATGTTAGACTACTTTATTATGCAGGGTGGTCATGAGTGATGATACAGTGTCATTTGGTTAGTACCGCTCTCTACTACGGAAAGTGCTCCAAATGGTTAGCACGGATGTAATGCAGGCGTCGATGCTAGCGTCATTGACTGCTGCTCTCGCGTCTCTCTCTCTCTCTCTCTCTACACACCGGCTGCTTGACGCAGCGCCGGCGAGGCTCGGCGTGCCGTATCAGCGTCAGATGGTTGTCTGGCAGGTTCCGCTAAGCGCTCCACCGGCGCCTGTGATGGCGCCCTTCCCCGCCCCTCCCCGCCCTCCCCTGGGACGGCCGGCGCCAGTGCCAGCTTCTACAGCGGGCCTCCGGGGGCCCCGCCGCTGAGTGCACTGGCGACATCGCGCCCAGTCTACACCTCAGGCCACCTGCACCACGTCTGACCACTAACCGTAAACTTCTCAACCTGCAACTAAAAAACTGGCTCCTTCCTTACATATTAGCCTGTATGAAAAAATCTACATCTACATACTGTACAGGACTTCATCTTTATCACACGAATGACAGGAAAATTATACAACTCATCCCAGTGCTGTACAAATAAGATGGGTTGGAGGCATTGTCAGGATGGAAGGCGGAGCGGTGAAGGCCTGTGGGCGCCCTAGGAAAGGGTGGCTGATTGGCAAATAAGAGATAGGCTTCAAGTTAATAACTGGTATATTCTAATGTACAGAGTACGTGGTGACACTCGCCCTGGGGTCGGATGCAATGAATGAGTGCCAGTCTAAGTTAGCTGATTATAAAAGGGAAAAGGTTACGGTAGTGGTAACGGTTCACACAGTTGGTGGCTGATACCGAACAGCCGCTAGGCGGGAGCGGACGGCATGCGGCCGTTCACCCCGCACAGACGCCGAGCCTCTGGAGTGTCTGTTCTGCACGAGAACTCAAACTGAAGAGAGCGAAGGAACTGGTTCTTGCACCTCTGAGTCCTACTGCAGAAGTACACGTGATCAAACGTGGGTGTCTGCTATTGGCTCCACGGTGGCATGGAAACATCAGTACTTTCAGTACGGATGCCAGAAAGGTGGCGTGATTTTAGAATCAGCATTCAATACTGGTTCTGTTCGGCTCTGTCCTGCAATGTAGACAGCATTGGTCACGTTGTCAAGGCGTATGTCGCAGTGGAAGAACACTTCTAAAACTTAGGCGAAGTTTTGAAATAAAAATTTGAATTATTTCCCTAACTTATTTTAGACTGGCTGGTCATCCTGTACAATACATACTCTGCAGTCCACCGTAAAGTGCGTAGCGGAGGGTCCGCTACTAGGCATTTCCTTTCCTATTCCACTCCAAAATACAACGAGCCCTAGTTTCTCTTATCTTGTCTGTGTGATCATTACACGAAATATAAGTAGGCGGTAGGAAGATCGTTCTACACTCAGCTTCAAATTTTGGCCCTCTATATTTCCTCAACAGAAATTCACTAAAAGAACGTCTTTCCTCTAAAGATACCCAATTGAGTTTCCGCGCATTTCCGTGATACTCGCGCATTGGTTGAACCTACCAGTAACGAACCTAGCTGCTCGCATATGAACTGCTTCTACACTCCTTAAAATTGCTACACCACAAAGATGACGTGCTACAGACGCGAAATTTAAGACAGGAAGAAGATGCTGGGATATGCTAATGCTTAGCTTTTCAGAGCATTCACACAAGGTTGGTGCCGATAGCGACACATACAACGTGCTGACATTAGGAACGTTTCCAACCGATTTCTCATACAGAAACAGCAGTTGACCGGTGTTGCCTGGTGAAACATTGTGATTCCTCGTGTGAGGAGGAGAAATGCGTACCACCACGTTTGCGACTTTGATAAAGGTCGGATTATAGCCTATCGCGATTGCAGTTTATCGTATCGCGGCGTTGCTGCTCGCGTTGGTCACGATCCAACGACTGTTAGCACGATATGGAATCGATGGGTTCAGGACGGCAATACGGAACGCCGTGCTGGATCCCAACAGCCTCGTATCACTAGCAGTCGAGATGATAGACATCTACATCTACATGGGATATTCTGCAAACCACATTGAAGTTCCTGGCAGAGGGTTCTTCGAACCACCATTATACTATTTCTCCCATTCCATTCTCGAATAGCTTCCGGGAAGAAAGAACACCTGAATCTCTCCGTTCGAGCTCTGATTTCTCGTATTTTATTCTGATGATCATTTCTACCTATATAAGTGGGAGTCAACAATATATTTTCGCATTCGGAGCAGAATGTTGGCGATTGGAGTTTCGCAAGTAGCCCACAACGCAGCGATAAGAGCCGTTGTTGTAATGATTCCCATCCCAGCTCCTGTATCATTTCCGTAACGCTGTCTCCCCTGTATCGTTACAATACGAAACGAGTTGCCCTTCTGTGGACTGTTTCGATGTCCTCCGTCAAACTCACCTGATAAGGATCGCACACTGGGCAGCAATACTCCAAAAATGGACGGACAAGCGAAGTGTATGCAGTTTCTTATTTTGTTCTGTTGCATCTTTTAAGGGTTCTGTCAATAAAACGCAGTCTCTAGTTCGCCTTTCCCACGACATAATCTACGTGTTCTTTCCAGTTTAAGTCTGAAGTAATAGTAATTCCTGGGTATTTTGTGGAGTTTACGGGCTTCACGTTTGATTGATTTATCTTGTAAACAAAGTTTAACGGATTTCTTTTCGTACTCATGTGGACGACTTCACACTTCTCATTATTTAGAGTCAATTGCCAATTTTTACACCATACTGATATCTTATTCAAATCGTTCTGCAGTTGGTTTTGATCTTGAGATGACTTTGCTAGACGGTAAATGACGGCGTCATCTGCAAACAACCTAAGAGAGCTATTTAGATTTTCCCCTAAATCGTTTACGTAAATAAGGAACTGCAACACTACCCTGTGGAACGCCCGAACTCCTCTTATCATCGATTACTACGAACTGTGTCCTCTGAGAGGAAATGCCCTATCCAGTCGCAAATTTGGGGCGATATACCGTAACCACGCAATTTGTGAGGTACGGTGTCAAAAGCTTTCTGGAAATCAAGAAATACGGAATCGATTTGCGAACCTTTGTCGATAGCACCCATCACTTCGTGTGAATAAAGAGCTAGTTGTGTTTCGCATGAACGATATTTTCTAAATCCGTGTTGACCTTGGGTCAATAGATCATTCTAATCGAGGTAATGCATAATATTTGAAAACAGGATATAGTCCAAAACCCTGCTGCAAATTGACGTCAATGAAGTTACTCCTACTGCCTTTCTTGAAGATAAGTGTGACCTGTGCAACTTTCGAATCTTTTGGTACAGATCCTTCTTTGAGAGAGCGGTTGTATATGGCTGTTAAGTAAGGGTCTATCGCTTCAGCATAATCAGACTTGTTCTTGTTGAGTGATTTTAGTTGCTGCGCTACTCCGATGATACCTACTTCTACGTTACTCATTACAGCATCTGTTCGTAATTCGAAATCTGTAATATTGGTTTCATCTTCTTTGGTGAATGAGTTTCTAAAAGCTATGTTTAGTAACTCTGCTTTAGTAGCGCTGTCATTGGCAGGATCGCCATTACTATCACGTAGTGAAGGTATTGTTTGTGATTTGCCCCTAGTATACTTAACATATGACCAAAATCTCTTTGGGTTTTCAGTCAAATTTCGAGAAAGAGTTTCGTTGTGATAAGTATTCTAGGCATCTCGCATTGAAATCCTCGCTAAATTTCGAGCTTCTGAGTACGATCGCCAATCCTGGGGATTTTGTGTTCGTTTAAATTTAGTATGCCTTTAACTTTGCTTTTGAAACAGTGTCCTGACCTGTTTTGTGTACCAAGGGGGATCGCCTCCTTCTTTTATTAATTTATTTAGTATAAATCTGCCAATTGCTGTCGATACCACTTCTTTGAATTTGAGCCACTTCTGGTCTACACCTACGTTTAGTGTTAGAAACGAGTGGAAGCTGTCTTTCAAGAAGCGATGTATTTTGTTTCTATCTGCTTTCCTGAACAAGTATACTTTGCGTTTATTTTTGGTAACTTTTGTATTTTCGATATTCAATTTCGGTACTACAGCTGTGTGTTCACTAATACCTGTATCCGTTTTGATGCTCGTTATGAGCTCAGGATTATTTGTTGCTAAGAGATCAAGTGTGTTTTCACATTCATTTACAATTCTAGTTGGCTCATGAACTAATTGTTCGAAGTAATTCTCAGAGAATGCGTTGAGTACAATTTCGGACGATGTTTTATGCCTATCTCCTGATTTAAAAATATAATTTCGCCAACAGATCGAGGGTAAATTAAAATCACCACCTATTATCGTGTGAGTCGGGTACGCTTTTGTAATTAGACTCAGGTTTTCTTTGAACCTTTCTGCTATTGTATCGTCAGAGTCGGGAGGCCGGTAAAAGGAACCAATTATTAACTTCATACGATTTTCGGGTACAACCTCTACCCATAATAGCTCGCAGGAACTATCAACTTCAACTTCGCTTCACGAAATACTACTTTTGACGGCGACAAAAACGCCCCCACCTATTTTGTTTAATCTATCCTTTCTGAACACCGTTAGATGTTTTGCAAATACTTCTTCTGAACTTATTTCCGGCTTGAGCCAACTTTCGCTGCCTATAATATCTTATCCGTATGGCTGAGACGGATCGTGCAACCATATATCGATCCCTGAGTCAACAGATGGGGCCGTTTGCAAGACAACCATCTGCACGATCAGTTCGATGACGCCTGCAGCAGCATGGACTATCAGCTCGGAGACCATGGCTGCGGTTACCTTTGACGCTGCATTACAGACAGGAGTGCCTGCGATAGTGTAAGGAACGACGTACCTGTTTGCACGAATGGCAAAACGTCATTTTTACGGATGAATCCAGGTCCTGTTACAGCATCATGATGGTCGCATCCGTGTTCGGCGACATCGCGGTGAATGCCCTTTGGAAGCATGTATTCGTCATCGCCATACTTGCGTATCACCCGGCGTTATGGTATTGGATGCTATTGATTACACGCCTCGGTCACCTCTTGTTTGCATCGACGGCACTTTGAACAGTGGCGGTTACATTTCAGATGTGTTACGACCAATGGCTCTACCCTTCATTCGATGCCTACGCAACCCTATATTTCAGCAAGATAATGCACGACCGCATGTTGCAGGTCCTGTACGGGCCTTTCTGGATACGGAAAATGTTCCACCTCTTCCCTGGCCTGCACATTCTCCAGATCTCTCACCAATTGAAAACGTCTGGTCTATGGTGGCCGAGCAACGGGCTCGTCATAGTACGCCAGTCACTACTGTGGTATCGTGTTGAAGAAGACCATTGAGCTTCACACTTAACCAAAAGTAGGCTAAAGCGGGACAAAGTGAATAGCGAGGCAAAGAGCGGACGAACTAAAAAGAGCGACCTAATTCGCGGCCGAGCTGCGAACATAAGAGAACTACCGGTCGCGAACTAAAATATGCGCGATCGGTCACGAACTAAAATATGTGCAATCGGTAGCGAACTAAAACATACGTTACCGATCGCGAACTATTATGCCAAACGTATCTCGCTTCTTAGTTAGTTGTAGTCTTTTCCGAAGACCAACGGGCAATAGCCAAAGGGTGCACAGCAGAATTAAAAATCACGTGTTTGCCTTCTGCTGATGAGAGCCATTTCGAGGTGAGCGTCTGCCTGCTAGATTGCATAGTACAGTGCTACAAAATTTCTGTTTTGAAGTATTCTGCACTCTGCAATATCTAAGAAATTCCATAATGGCAAGATATAGAGATAACTCTAAACTTAAACGCGAGAAATTGTCCACAAACTGTTTCTTTTGGTTTGCGTGATATCGTTAGTGTCTCAAGCAGCAAGCGCATGAAGCATCTAGGTGGGGGAACTCCTCCCTCCACCTGCATGCGCAGACGACGCTGCTCAGCCGTCACTGGGATCGGATGAACTAAAAGAACGAACTAGTTCCCGATCGCGAACTATTATGCGCAAGTATATTATAAACAGAGCCCTTCTCCCCCTCGGTGGGTTTTGGGGTGTGATCTATATGAGAACAATCGCGTAAAAGTAGAGGGGAGTGTGAGGTGAGCGAGTAGTATTTATGGCGCACTAGGTGTCGTACGGCGGCTGAGTGCCGACAGCGCGCCGCACGCCGCCCGCGGCCGCCGTTAACTCGCGAGGCAGCCGCGCCTGCAGTCCGGGCGCTGCTCTCCATTACGGCCACAAAGCGCGACGGTCCCCAGCGGCCTCCGCCGGCCGTCGTGATAAGCGCGCTCCACTCTGCAGACCCGCACTGCGCCCCAATTGTCCCTACAGCGCGCGTGCGTTCCTCTGGGACAAGGAATGTTGCATCTCCCTGCTGATTAAGCGTCTGCGTGTGCGTACACAGAAAAGTCTGGTGCGCTGGTGCTACATCGCTTCCTCGTCAGTAGCAAACTACCTGCCGAAAAACCGGCGTTGCCGGGTAGTTTTTATACTCCTTGCATTTATTAGAAGTAAGAGCCAACCAGTTGCCAATTAAATTTTAATAAACTTTACCGCTGTTTCGATGGATATAAATGAAACTTCTTCTGAAGATACATGGACATATAGTGAATAGGACAGTAACAATCAAGTTATGTGCAAACCGCATTAAAAACCAAGGAATGTTTACCTACAAAATTACAAACAATTTCTTTAGTCTACAGGAAACATGTACTTAAATTGTTACTGTGGAAAATTTACACGCGTCAATCTGTGAGCACATAATGTAGCCCTTTAAACAAAGGCACATCAAACATGTAAAATGGTAAAATATGTCGTGTAACATAGCAGATTACGCGGAGTGCTGACCGGCGACTGACAGTCTGAAGAAGACGCGGACGCCAGGTATACTTAAGTGGCGCATGCGCCTAGTGACAATGATGCAGCGTCAGTAGTCAATATATATTAAATCAAATTATAAAATGGGAAACCAATGGAAGCTCAAAATGAAATAAAATAGAATTTTGAGGAAATGACACCGCAGAGTGTAAACGAAGGCTTCCGCGGCCGTTGTCATTGTTTATAAAACTCTTCTGGGGGTTGGACCGCATCGTCAATATATCAAAACTTCACCGACATTTCGGCCACTATTGCAAGTGGCCATCTTCTGCGTGTTACGTTAACTGCTGCGTGACGGAAAGCTAGTGTCTTAAATACTACATGTTGCTAGTTATTGGTGGTTTCAGCTCTCTTTCATTGGTGTTTACTTTATTTCTTCCTATTGGTGGAAAAGGAAGTCCAGGATTGGTGTTTATATTAATGTTTGCCATTGGTTGAACCTGGCGAATGAGGAGCGGTGGTAGCAGTGATGCCTAGCGCCGGCTAGAGCGTGCTGTTTGCTCTGTGTGCGCGCGGCCGCTGTTGTCTGCGGGCTATGGACTGTACTACGCGGGAAGTCTGTACCCGTCTTCCCTGTTCATATTTCCGGGTCGCTTAGCTATTTCTATTGCTTCCCTGATTTTCCTCTTCAAAGTCTAGGGTTTTTTGCCAGTACAGCGACTTTCCGAAAATCCATATGTTTGCCGCACTCTTCTTGGTGTTCAGCTACTGCCGACTTTGCATGCTGTCCTAGCCGAATGTACCTCTCGTGCTCGGCTATTCTTGTTTTAATCGGCCGCCCAGTTTCTCCAATGTACACCTGGCCGCACTCTCAGCCGATTTCGTAGACTCCAGCTGTGTGCAACTTATCCGTTTTGTCCTTCAGTGAGCCTAGGACATCTCTTATTTTATTGTTGCTGCGGAATATAGGTTTGATGCCCTCTCGACGAAGAATTTTGCCTACTCGTTCGGTGACTCTTTTTACGTATGGCAATAGAGCGATAGTTTGTCCTTCCTTTGGCTCTTCCCTTTTGTTTCTATCATTAGGTGTCATCATTAGGTGTCATCGCCCTATTGCTTCGCGACGACACCGCGCGCAGTGCAGTCCATAGGGGCCCACATAGCCCGCAGACTACAGCGGCCGCGCGTACACAGAGCAAACAGCACGCTCTAGCCGGCGCTAGGCGTCACTGCTACCACCGCTCCTCATTCACCAGGTTCAACCAATGGCAAACATTAATATAAACACCAATCCTGGCCTTCTTTTTCCACCAATAGGAAGAAATAAACACCAATGAAAGAGAGCTGAAACCACCAATAACAACTAGCAACATGTAGTATTTAAGACACTTGCTTTCCGTCACCCAGCAGTTAACGTAACACCCAGAAGATGGCCACTTGCAATAGTGGCCGAAACGTCGGTGAAGTATTTGATATTTTGACGATGCGGTCCAACTCCCAGAAGAGTTTTATAAACAATGACAACGGCCGCGGAAGCCTTCGTTTACATTTAACCAACCTGTATGGGCAGGACGTTTATGGAAACATCAGGAACTTCGAGTCGCTAAGACTAGAAAAGGAATACTACTGAATGACCTCGCCTTCTTGAAGAGATGTAGGGACCACAATACTGTGCCAAAATTTCTGCAGCTGGCGTGCTACATAAAGTCGAACAGGGCGAAGAATATTTGTGCACAAGCCAGCGAAGCCTTGCTACGGGAAAGGATCCGCCATATACGCAGCAACCTCGACTCCAGCAACGGGAAGCTTATTGAACTACACCTCGCCCTTTCGAGTAAACTTGCTGAAGAGGACTGGGAAAAAGTGGATAGGTTAACCTTCCAGCAAGCTGAAAGGACAAACGATAGTGTTGCCACCCGTCAGATGAAGAAATTTTATAACCTGCAGCAGAAAACTACGGGTAATGGACAAACAATGGACACGCAGCGAACGGTGGTCAACCTTTCCAGTCATGAATTAAGTGACGCAGCAACACAAATACTGTCCAAGGGGATGAATTTCGCGATCACACCACGACGAGTCCCTAAAGAAGACATCATAGAATCCGTCGAGGCATCGCTACCTCACCTTCCACAAGCAGAAGCAGAGAAGATCCGACAAGAGACAGTTCGAGTCTTGGCGCATGCAAAGCCACCAAAGCAGAACATCAGCAATGAGGAACGCCGTGCTATCATAGAGTTAAAGAACAACCCCGACCTAGTAGTGGTACAGTCCGACAAGGGGAACGCCACAGTGGTAATGAATACTACAGATTACGACGACCGGATGAAAAAACTTCTAAGTGAACCCATCTATAAGAAGCTCAAGGGGGATCCGACGGCCAAGGTAATAAAACAGACGCAAGCACTGCTTAAGATAACCAGAATGAACTTCGACACGGCCAGACGACTCAACCCGCAAGTCCCACAGGCACCAAGGATTTATGGGGTTCCGAAGATCCACCGGGAGTCTTTTCCTCTAAGACCTATTGTCTGCAGTATAGACTCACCGACTTACCGACTTGCAAAAGAACTAGTACCGAAACTCCAACATCTCGTGGGCCACACGGACTCTTACGTCAAGGACTCAACCCATTTTGTAGCACTTTTAGAAGAAAAACGAATCTGGTGCAACATTGCTTAACGACTACCTATTTCAGGTGGAAAGGGAAATTTTATGAACAGACGGACGGAGTTGCAATGGGTTCACCTCTCTCACCCGTTGCAGCCGATATTTTCATGGAGGCATTCGAGGAAACAGCTCTCCAGTCCGCACCACTACGTCCAGACTGCTGGCTGTGATATGTAGACGACACGTTTGTAATCTGGCCTCATGGAGAAGAGGAGCTGCAGAATTTCCATCAACACCTCAATCAACAGCACAACAAGATCCAGTTCACCATGGAGATTGAGAAGAATGGTGTGCTCCCTTTCCTCGATGTAGAGGTTTATCGGAAACCAGAGGGCAAACTGGGCCATCGGGTATTTAGAAAAGCTACCAGCACAGGCAGGTACCTTCACGCAACTTCCCACCATCATCCTACGCAAAAGAAGTCCGTGCTCCACACTCTAACTAAGAGGGCTTACCGGATTAGTGATGAACAACACCTGAAAGCAGAATTAAAAAACATCAGGTCCACCTTCGAAGCAAACGGTTATGGGAAGAGGATGATTGAGCAAACTGACACCTAATGATAGAAACAAAAGGGAAGAGCCAAAGGAAGGACAAACCATCGCCCTATTGCCATACGTAAAAGGAGTCACCGAACGAGTAGGCAAAATTCTTCGTCGAGAGGGCATCAAACCTATATTCCGCAGCAACAATAAAATAAGAGATGTCCTAGGCTCACTGAAGGACAAAACGGATAAGTTGCACACAGCTGGAGTCTACGAAATCGGCTGAGAGTGCGGCCAGGTGTACATTGGAGAAACTGGGCGGCCGATTAAAACAAGGATAGCCGAGCACGAGAGGTACATTCGGCTAGGACAGCATACAAAGTCGGCAGTAGCTGAACACCAAGAAGAGTGCGGCAAACATACGGATTTTCGGAAAGTCGCTGTACTGGCAAATCAACCCTATACTTTGAAGAGGAAAATCAGGGAAGCAATAGAAATAGCTAAGCGACCCGGAAATATGAACAGGGAAGACGGGTACAGACTTCCCGCGTCTTGGTTGCCAGCAGTAGCAGCGCTTCGCGACGACACCGCGCGCAGTGCAGTCCATAGGGGCCCACATAGCCCGCAGACAACAGCGGCCGCGCGTACACAGAGCAAACAGCACGCTCTAGCCGGCGCTAGGCATCACTGCTACCACCGCTCCTCATTCGCCAGGTTCAACCAATGGCAAACATTAATATAAACACCAATCCTGGACTTCCTTTTCCACCAATAGGAAGAAATAAAGTAAACACCAATGAAAGAGAGCTGAAACCACCAATAACAACTAGCAACATGTAGTATTTAAGACACTAGCTTTCCGTCACCCAGCAAGTAACGTAACACCCAGAAGATGGCCACTTGCAATAGTGGCCGAAACGTCGGTGAAGTATTTGATATTTTGACGATGCGGTCCAACCCCCAGAAGAGTTTTATAAACAACGACACCGCAGAGGTTACCGCTGACTTAAAATTTTTTACAATATTGGTTTAAAGCCTTCGAAAAAACTGTCTGCATGCAATATGGAGCTGATCATTTGTTACTATCTCTAGATTGTTAATGTTTAAAGATCTCCAACCGTGCCTGATGTCGAAGAATGTACACTTAACAGCAACAAAAGTGGATCACTGCTGAATGCAATCTAACTAACGTAGCTGTGTTACGGGTACTCCACACACAAAACCCCGGTGGAGTACAGTCGTTAGACTATTCACAATGGATACTACAAGAAGCAGTAGACATGGAGCTTTCGCCCCTCGTCTTCTCTACCTAAAACCAAAGTGTCTTCTTTTTAGGCGTATGGTTAGCAATAAAAAGGTTTTGCAAATGTGGAGTTACGTATATTTGCTCCACTCTTTCCCAATAGATGTTCTCTGTATCTTATCTTCACTGCCCTGCCTGTTTGGCCAATATAACAGCGACAGTCGTTACAGATTAATTTGTAAACGCCAGAATTAGATAACTTATCTCCAGTGTTTCCGACAGTATGTAAAAATGTTTAAGCTTAAGGGACTTAACTGCAGGGTCATCAGTCGCTAAACTTACAAACTACTTATGAACTACCTTAAACTAAAGACGACACAAACATTCATGCTCGAGAGGGGATTCGAACCCCCGACCGTAGCGGCCGTGCAGACTGTGACTGGCGCGCCGCAGACCGCTAGGCCACTGCGGCCGGCGATAGTATGTAGAAGGTGTCTCTTCAAACTGTTATGAGACGTTGCAGTTAAAGTGCTTTATTAGAAGACGTATGCTAGATTAACAAACTTTTGAATGCTGTAATCTAACCGACCGCCTCTGAATTGCTTCTATGCCTTCCAATATAAAGATCTGGTGGGGATTCGAAACACTTGAGCAACACGGTAGACGGGGTCGCAGAAGTGTTTTATATCCGGTCTCATTTAGATACGAATGACATCTTCCCAAAACCGAAGTCGACCATCCGCCTTCCCACGACTGACATTATATGCATTTCATATCGGTGTGCAGCGTTACATCTAGATATGTAATTGACGCGACTCTATATTTGAACACACTGAGACTGGTTCTCCTACTCATTTGCATCAACCGACGTTTTTCTATAATTAGTTAGCTGCCATTCCTCACACCACCTAGAAATTTGGTGAAAGTCATCCTGCATCCTAATGCAGTCACTCAATGACGATACTTTCCTGTACACCGCAGCAAACAGCCGCAAATTAAAAAGTCACTCTGTGCGTCAGGTCATTTGCGAGGGTTGGAACTTAAATAGTGAAAACTATTTATTCAGAATCGATACAAAATAGTTATATGATTGCATCCGTTAATGTCCTTCAAAGTAGTCACCAGCGTTGTGTAGAACCCGTTGCCAGCGATATGAAAGGCGTAGTATACCGTTAGCACAGCCTCTTGTGTTGGAGGTGCGAATGGAGCGGCCTACTGCCTGTCGAAACTCTGGAACAGTTCTGAAGCGAATGCCACGAAGTGGTTCTTTCATCTTCGGAATTAAATCAGTCACAAGGACTTAAGTCCGGGGAATATGGTGGGTGGTACAGTACTTCCAGTCCCATCGACCGAACAGAGCAGCCACAGCTTGCGCTATATGCGCCCGCGCATTGTCGTGCAAAATGATGGGTGGGTTGCGCAGAAAGTGTTGCCGCTTCTTTCACAAAGCTGGTCGGAGGTAATGCTAACAAACACGAACTGTAATACTGTGCATTGACGGTCTGCCGTGGAGGAACGTAATGCGTTAGGATAACACCATCACAGTCGTACACGACAATCACTACAACTTTGACCATACTGTGATTCCCCGCACGTCTTTTGAAGACCTTGATGACACACTCGTGTTGTACGACCACTGGCACATTCAATCTTGAATTAACTCCGTTAATCCAGTTTGGAAAACAAAGTGACACCGTTAAGCCGTTCGGCACACGGAGCGTGTATCTCAACGAGTGTGACGAACGTGGCGAGTTTCTGACGTCTCAACGTGCGAACCGCACGTTGGAGAGACTTTCCCAACGTGTGGGGAAGTATCAGGCATGCCAGAAATTCTCAACGAGCGTCTGAACGATCACCTATAAGGTGGGAGAGTGCCACCGACGTCACACCACGTGGCTATCCGGGAGACAGCTATTTTCGGTATAGAGATAAAGACGCCATATTGGCCGTCAATAGAAGCTCGTATTTCATGATTTTTATATATAAAACTTAAGTCTTACGAATATATGCCATTTGAAAGCATGTAAAAGTAACTGAGAAAATTGAGGATCTCTCGCAAACAGGACATTAGAGGTACTATTTGTTGGAATAAATGACTGCTAATGTCTTATGTGTGGTTTAAGTAATTCAGTATTACCGAAATATGCTGTTTCAAGGCAACGGCGCACTGAAGATCCGTAAAAACGAATTATTTGTATGATTTATTGTTACAACGTGTCAGCAACCGACATATCCACCAGTAGTATATACAACACGTCTAATGCCTACGTCGGAGACATTGAGGAAGGTTAGCTGGCGTAGCTCAAGATGTAACGTTATGGACTGCACAACAGTTGATGTGGTTCAAGGCGCGACAGTGGCGATTTGCTGTCCCCCCACATTTAGACTTTCTGATGACTTTCTTGTTGATTTCTTAGATGTATAGTGTATAATATTCGATGCTATGTAAATTACTGTGCGCATCCTCGGGGTAGTAAATTTGTTGGATTTGTTTTATGAACAGGACAGTTCTCACTTTACTTAAAGTAAAATACTCTTTAGTTTCACGTCTTGCGTTTTAGACGTTGTAAAGATTCTACTACTTCATAATATTGGTCGAGGAAGTTCTATCTTCAAGTTTTACAGAAAAGCGTGAATGTTGCAGTAATATTTGTTTTATGTGAAGGCATATTTTTATATCGTTCAGTTTGTCATGAAACTTTTATAATTCGTTGCAGTTATTGACATAATATGCACCTTTTCCGAGAGTCTTATTCTGATCATACATGTTTCGTTCAGGGTGATGAAATGAAAACTTTGCGTTTTGCTGATGACATTGTAATTCTGTCAGAGACAGCAAAGGACCTGGAAGAGCAGTTGAATGGAATGGACAGTGAAGAGAACGTATAAAATCAACATTAACAAGAGAAAAACAAACATAATGGAATGCAGTCTTATAAAATCAGGTGATGCTGAAGGAATTAGATTAGATAACGAAACAATGAAGGTGGTAGATGAGTTTTGTTACTTGGGTAGTAAAATAACATGCGATGGTCGCAGTACAGAGGATATAAAATGCTGAATGGCAATGGGAAGAACAGCATTTTTGATAAAGAGAAATTTACTAACATCGAATATTAAGTGTAAGGAAGTCTTTTCTGAAGGCGTTTGTGTGGAGTGTTGCCTTGTATGGGAGTGAAACATGGACGATAAACAGTGCGGACAGGAAGAGAATAGAGGCTTTTGAAATGTAGTGCTACAGAAGAATTCTGAAGATTAAGTGGGTAGCTCGCATAACTAATGAAGAGGTACTGAACAGAATTGGGGAGAAAAGGAATTTTTGCCATACCTTGACTAAAAGAAGGTACTAAGGACACATTCTTAGACATCGAGGAATCGTCAATTTAGCATTGGAGGGAAGTGAGTGGGGTAAAAATCGCAGAGGGAGACTAAAAGACACGTATAGTAAGCAGATTCAAATGGTTGTGAGTTGCCGTTCTTATGAGGAGATGAAGAGGCTTGCTCAGGCTAGAGTAGGGTGTAGAGCTGCATCAAACTAGTCTCTGGAGTGAGGACCATAACACACAAATGATTCGTTGTTACTTATGTAGGCCTATATCACGGAACATGACGAAGATATGCACAAGCGCAGAAAGAAGCGATTTAATGGAGGTAAAGCAAGAAATACATTAGATTCATTTCGTAAACAGTGTTGTTCCAGTACCAGGTGCCGCCAACAACTGTCGCTTGAGCGCGCTGCGATCGCATTTAGCTCGTTGAGGCACCCGTCTCGTGTGCACGATTCGCGCCGTCTCCGAGCGTTCGGATTTGGTACGTTAACTGCACACGATCAGACACACTCTCCGTGTGCCGACGGCTTTACGGTAGACCGGTCGGTCACAAGTGACTGTTTCCTTCGATTGTACGCACGCCGGTCACGTGGGACGGGCGGAGGTAAGGCAGGTATCTCAACAACGTGTACTCTTAGCGACAATAGTGGCTTCCATTGCATAGTGTCCCTACAGCAGTATTGCTTCGTATATAGATAGAGAATAAAAGGGTCGATTCACACTCACTTGGGGCACTCCTGACCATATCCTTGTCTCTGATGAATACTCGGTTCCATTACTTAACCGTTTCATTCGCACATTATCAATTCAGCTTTGAAATAAATTAAAATTTAGTGTTTTCTGCATTAGTACAGTGAATAAAAATGTTAAAATGTTTGTAGAGCTTATGGGACTTAACTACGGGGTCATCAGTCCCTAAGCTTACAAACTACTTATGAACTAGCTTATAGTAAAGACGGCACAAACATCCATGCCCGAGGGAGGATTCGAACCCTCACCGCAGCGGCCATGCAGACCGTGACTGACACGCCGCAGATCGCTCGGCCACCGCGGCCGCCTACAGTCCACTAAACACCAAAATACGCGTTTTAACATTTTTGATCGAATTGGTTTTTATTTTTTTATGCCATGTATTTTATGCGCAAAACTCAAGTTTTTATAGAGGTATAATGCTAGCATAATCTTCGACACAGCACCAAAGACAAGATAATTCACTGCTAAAATAAGATAACCACACTTACGCTCACACTCACAGCCACGTGCAGTCAGCAACTTAACACAACCGCAAAGACGGATAAATTAATGCCTCGTAAGTGGCTACACGCCGTAGCAAGCGGCAAAATGTCGTACTAGAAGCTTGCTGTTAGTCAACAATCATGCGACTTTAAGGACTGGTATACAAAATACAGTGTAAATCAGCTTTTAATACGTTGTTGTCTTCATCTGCATTGATTCTCACATTTGAGTGCCTGGCAGAGGGTTCATTAACCACTTCCATAAACTTTTCTCTACCGTTCCATTCTCTAATAGCGCGCGGGAAGAAAGAACACCTAAATCGTTCCGTTTTCGATCTGATTTCTCTTATTTTATTGGGATGGTCATGTCTCCCTAAGTAAGTGGGTGCTAGCAAAATATTTTCACATTCAGAAGTAAACTTCGGTGATTGAAACTTCGCAAACAGATCGCGCCGCAATGAATGTCTTTCTTTTAATGATTTCCACCCCAATTTGTACGACATTTCCGTGACGCTTTCCCGCAGGTAACGTGATAAAACAAAACGAGCTGCACTTCTCTGAACCTTCTCAATGTCTTTCGTCACTCCCACCTGATGAGGGTCCCACAATGGACAACAGTGCTCCAGGAGAGGATGAACAAGTGTGATGTAGGCAGTCTCTTTGGTGAAGCTGGTGCATCTTCGAAGCGTTCTGCCAATGAAACGTAACCTTTGGTTCGCCTTCCCCACAATATTTTCTGTGTGTTCTCTCCAGTCAAAGTTGTTCGTAATTGTAACTCCTAGGTACTTGGTAGAATTTACGGCCTTAAGGTTTGACTGAGTTATCGTCTAACTGAAGTTTAGCGGATTTCTTTTAGTGGCCATGTGTATTACTTCAATTTTTTCTTGATTTAGTGTCAATTGCCAATTTTCGCACCATGTAGATATTTTGTCTAAATCGCTTTGCAGTTGCTTTTGATCCTCTGTCGACTTCTCTAACCGATAAGACAGCATCATCCGCGAATAGTCTAAGGGAGCTATTCAGATTGTCTCCTAAATCGTTTATAAACACAAGGAAGAGTAGGGGACCTATAAACCTTCCCTGGGGTACGCCAGATATCACTTACCGCCAGATATTGACTTACCGTCAATGGCATCGATCTGTGTCCTTTCTGATAGGAAATCGTGAATCCAATCGCACAGTTGCGGAGATATTCCATAAGCATGCAATTTCATTAGAAGCCGCTTGTCGAGGAACAACAGTGGGAATGAAAGGTTTAAGTAGGTGTGAGAAATTCGCTATTTCAGTTAAAACTACGAGGCGCGTCCAGAAAGTAAGTTCCGTTTGGTAATAAAATGAAATTGTACACAGATACAGAAGAAATTTTGATTGCACAAAATTCTACAACTCTTAAACTATTCCACATAACTGCCGAAATTTTGCAGGCATTTGTCATCGCGTGGCACCAGGTTTTGTATACCTTCTCCAGAGAAATCTGCCGCCTGTATCAATTTCATGCATCAGTGATCGTGAAATTTTGGGTAAGTCCATAGCGAGAGCACTAATTGAACACCTACGGTTTTCCTGGATCTTGTCATCAATCGCGTGAACCAGTTCTTCTGTAACCAAAGGTGGACGCCCACATCGTTCTTCATCGTGCACATCACTACGCCCGCCATTGAACTGTCGGACCCATCTTCTCACCATCGAATCACTCATCGCATTTGGTCCGTAAACATCGCAAATTTGCCTATACGTTTCACTTGGTTTCACTTTTCTTGCATTCAGAAACCGAATCACCGACCTGATTTCACAGGCGGCGGAATTTTCAATTAACGCCGACATTTCAAACAAGCTCTCGAATACTGATACAACTGCAGTAATTCACACCGACAGCAGGATTACTTTGGACTCTTTGCGAAATCCGAAGAACCACAACTTCTTGACTGAAGAAATAAGATGTAAAATAAGAAGGTTGCAGACACACAACTGGCTGGTATATTTCGAATGGGTTAAGACACTTCAAGGGATATGGGGAAATGAACTAGCTGACAACCTTGCTAAAAGAGCAGCTCGATCACGACACTCAATACACTACAACAAAATACCTACGAGTGCCGTAAAGAAGAAACTTCGAGAAGAGTTTAGGAACAAATGGGGCATTGAGTGGCAGAGAACAAAAAACGGGGTAAACACTAAACCGTATTTTCCTAAGATCCGACAACGTTTAATGATTAAACTTCCAATATCTCCGAATTTTACAGCTATGATAACCGGTCATGGGATACTGAAAGCCTACTATCAGCGGTTCAAAATAATTGAATACGGAACGTGCACATGTAAGAGTGCTGTCCAAACTATTGACCACGTGCTTTTTGACTGCTGCAAATTATTGAAAGAGAGGGACCACCCAGGAAAAAAATAGCTGTCAAAGGGGGAGGATGGCCCGTCAGTAAATATGACTTAGTACATAAATTCACTACAGACTTTGACAATTTTTGTAATTCGATAAGATTTCGTGATGTATAAAATTGTTCGTTTGTAAACCCTGTCAAATTATGTACTGCACTTGTATTTGCAAAAATATCTGATGTAACCGCCTGAATCTAACCATCAAACATGCAATATTACTATGTAATAGGGCATGTTAAATAATAAATAAATAAAAAAAGCACAACAAAGCGTACCCCGATAATGTAATATTAAACTCTATTAATGTTTCCGTTTTTTACTTGGGAAAGTTACCTCACAACATCTTTCATTTTTTTCAGTTTTTGTCTTTGTTCGCTCTCAGTTCGCTTATTACTTTTGCAATTTTTTTTCTTGTTGAGAGATTTCATTCTGATGAAGGTGCGTTTCCTTACGATACATATTACGGCAAGGTCCTCCATTCCTGGATACTTCACATTTATACTATCCTTTTAGCCTTCCAAAAAACGTTTGGCCTACGGTCAATGTAACTGCCGTGGAATTGTTGAAATTCTCTTTCCATTTTCAAAACGAATTCCATAAAACTTTCAGTTGGCTTTATTAAGGATCTGACAGCGATCTCCAAATGGCGCACGTTCTTCTCCTTGATACACATCGTCTACAGCGCATGTGCACGCCTCTCTCGGCGAGAGGTGGTCATCCTGGCCCGGTTGCGGATCGCCGCGGTGGAGTAGCCGAGCGGTCTAAAGCATCCCGCTGCGGAGCGCGCGCTTGCTCGCCGTGGAGGTTCGAGTCCTCCCTGGGGCATGGGTGTGTGTGTGTGTTTGTCCTTAGGTTAGTTTACCTAGGTTTAAGTAGTTTGTGAGCTACGGACTGATGACCACGCAGTTCGGTCCAATAGAATTACAAATAAACATTTTTTGGTTGCGGATCGGTCACTGCCGTTTCAGCCACCGTCATTTGCTAACCACTGACCCTTCACCGCTGAGCTCCTGCGGTGAATTGCTGACGGTGCGACATGTTTTACTGTCTTGTCCCAATTTTAATCATCTTCGTGTAGCTCTTCACTTTGAGTCTACTCTGGAGGAACTTTTAGCAGATGACACACGAGCAGCTGCTCGAGTTTTGCGTTTTATCAACATGGCAAATCTATCAAAAGATATTTAACCCTTTTGTTTTTATCTTTCGTTTTTTAGCCTTCTTTTGTTACTATATCTGGTAGTTACCAATTTTTACGCCGGCCGCGGTGGCCGAGGGGACTGAGGCGCTCCAGTCACGGTCTCCACGGCCACTACGGTCGGGGGTTCGAATCCCCCCTCGGGCATGGATATTTGTGCCATGCTTAGTTGTAAGTAGTTCATAAGTAGTTTGTAAGTTTAGGGACTGGTGACCCCGTAGTTAAGTCTCATAAGATATACAAACATTTGAACATTTTTGAACCAATTTTTACGAGATCTAGCGAATCTCTGTTCTTATCTGGGCGCTAATGACCTTAGCAGTTGTGCGCCCTAAACCTAAAAAAAAAAAAAAGCGCATGTGCGGAACTGCAATCGCAACGCTGCAGCGGGGATAAATTGAAACGGAACTTACTTTCTGGACGCGCCTCGTGTATTAGTTTGGTGACCGCCAGCTTTAGAGTGCCACGTTAACGTCAGTTAATTTTTTCCACACGAGGACGGCTTCATTTAGAAAAAAAGTGAGTGTGACGCAGGTGTTGCCGCGAGGGGTAGGTCGGCTGGGGAGGGGGTGGGGGTGTGGTCAGTGGAGCGAGAGCGCTCGCTGGGGCTGCTCGCTCTCTCTCTCTCTCTCTCGCTCTCTCTCTCTCCAGCGAGCCATCGATCGTCGCTCGTTACTGTCGCCCGCGGAGCCGCGGCGGGATTTCCAGAGAGACGGCTCGGCGGGCCTGTACCAGCGCTCCCACCACCACCACTAGCGGGAGGGGGAAGTGGGGGTTGGTCAGGAGTGGTGGTGGGTACCTCAAAAGACGCCGGTTTAATTTCCTGGCCGGCCTGACTGACAGGTAAATGGCCCTCCGCCGCCGCCGGCCGCCGTGCGTGCAAGTGTGCGCGCCACCGCGAGCCGTCTGCTGCACAGCCAGACCAGCTTGTTGCTCCTGCTGTCTCCCGGACACTCTGCGAATCCACTGCTACCCTACTGATGAATTCTGACCAACCGAACCGAATGCTTGTCTCACTCCACAACATGTGACAAGTCTGATTTCTACATCTACATCGATACTCTGCAAATCACATTCAGGTGCCTGGCAGAGGGTTCATTAACCACTCTCATAACTTTTCTCTACCTTCCATTCTCTAATAGCGCGCGGGAAGAAAGAACACCTAAATCGTTTCGTTTTCGATCTGATTCCTCTTATTTTATTGGGATGGTCATGTCTCCCTAAGTAGGTGGGTGCTAGCAAAATATTTTCACATTCAGAACTAAAAGTCGGTGATTGAAACTTCGCAAACAGATCACGCCGTAATGAATAACGTCTTTCTTTTAATGGTTTCCACCCCAATTCGTGCAACATTTTCGTGACGCTTTCCCCCCGTAACGTGATAAAACAAAACGAGCTGCCATTCTCTGAACCTTCTCAATGTCTTCCGTCAGTCCCACCTGGTGAGGGTCCCACAAGGGGCAACAGTACTCCAGGAGAGGACGCACAAGTGTGATGTAGGCAGTCTCTTTGGTGGAGCTGGTGCATCTTCGAAGCGTTCTGCCGATGAAACGTAACCATTGGTTCGCCTTCCCCACAATATTTTCTGTGTGTTCTCTCCAGTCAAAGTTGTTCGTAATTGTAACTCGTAGGCATTTGGTAGAATCTACGACCTTAAGGTTTGACTGATTTATCGCGTAATTGAAGTTCAGCGGATTTCTTTTAGTGGTCATGTGTATTACTTCACACTTTTCTTTATTTAGTGTCAATTGCCAATTTTCGCACCATGTAGAAATTTTGTCTAAATCGCTTTGCAGTTGCTTTTGATCCTCTGTTGACTTCACTAACTGATAAACGACAGCATCATCCGCGAACAGTCTAAGGGAGCTATTCAGATTGTCTCCTAAATCGTTTATAAACACGAGGAAGAGTAATGGACCGCCCGTGGAACGCCAGATATCACTTCCGTTTTACTCGATGACTTACCGTCAATTACAACGAACTGTGTTCTTTCTGATAGGAAATCGTGAATCTAATCGCACAATTGGGGAGATATTCCATAAGCACGCAATTTCATAAGAAGCCGCTTATCTTTACTAGACAAGACGCCACTGCGTCGTATCCTAAGAGCTTTACGTCATTTTGATCGTAAAATACAAGAAATCTCTTCCCAATTGTGAATACAATTTAGCTGTTCAGTTTATTGGTGACATATTATAATTTATGCCGGACAGTGATTAGAAGCCGGGTTTCCCAATCTGCGCAAGCGTTTGCGTTACCATTACCCTACCTGTGCACATCTCCCGGACTGATTCAAAGCTCCATATGACTTACATTGTGTACTACCCACGAGTGCTCGTACATTTACATCTACATCATCTGCATTATGTAAGTCTCACACAGGGACAATAAATTGCACAGCTGATGCTTATTTTTATTCGCAACTAGCTTAAACCCGCGGCTCCACTCGCGTGTTGGTTGATTATGATAGATAAGCTATCTTTCAGTAGTGTGCTATGAGACTGGTTTTGAAGGATGAAATGAAATACAATACCTTCTTTAGAAACAAATATTTTAATCAAGATTCAAATAAAAGGAATAAAATTATGTGAAGTGCTTAATGATTTACAATAAATAATACATACTTTAATCCTTGTAGCCCATGTTGCAATATCTCAACACGTATGGTGAGAGTAGTGTCCAAATTCATTTTAATTTCATTTTCGGCATTCTAGTAAAGTGCGTTATTTGTAGTGTTGTTTGGAGCGTAAATGTAGAGACTTTGCGGGTTGCCCACCCTTGAGAAAGTGACGTATAATTGACCATGTGAAAAACATGAGGGCTGTAAATGGATTCCTGCGACTTTTAATGATTGTCCTCGACCTTTGTTGTCATGGGAAAAGCTAGACGAACTGGAAACTGAAGTCTTTTGAACTGAAATAGCATATCTGAAGGGATTAAAGGAAATTCAACAATAATGATTGTAATAATATCACAGTTCGATCACTTATGTAATGCGCGAAATCTCATATCCATTTTTTAAGATATGTATTACAACAAATCTCTTTTTTACTGCTTTATTTATTCTTATTTCCTTACAGAGAAAGAGCTGAAGACATTATAGAACGCATAGAACAAATATATGATCTGTGGCATCACGTTTCGCTGTATGTAACCTCCTTGCTATAACCATTTTCAAAGAGTCAAAGGTCTAGCTGACCGTCCTGGGCCGCTGACTGCCGCTTGCCTTTCCCTTTCAACAATTTCTGGTGTCGTTACATTGCGTCTCGGTCCAGGATGCTTGTTATCCTGTATGTTTCCAGTTGATCTGAAGTTTTCCACCCATCTGAGGTTTGTGCTACGGGTCTGAACAGCTCCATGTCGACAGACATGAAACAGTAATAGACTCACCACTTTTCACCAAACTGTCATAGACAAACACTCGACGTTGCTAGTCCCACTCCTCCATAGTGACTGAGTAAATAAATGGCGTCTTGTGTGGATCAGAACTATCCCCACCACGACCACCTCCCACCACCGCGCCCTCAGTACTCAAATGTTTGTAAATCTATCGAACCAAACTGCGTGGTTAGCGAGGCGCCTTAGACCGCTCGGCTATTCCACCGCGGCCTCTCAGTACTAAGCAGTTCAAAACCTTCTGTCTCTCCCGTGTGTCACCCTGTATTATCAACATAACTGTCTAAAAGTGTAGCAATTTTTAACATTTTGTGGCAGTAATAAGTATCCATTTAAGTCTGTTCGTGTATATGTTTGTATGGGTTAAGCAACATTAAATTCGTTGTTACATGGCGGTTCTCCGTTCGATCTCTGATTTCTCGAATGCTATTCTGATGATCATTTCTACCTATGTAAGTGGGAGTCTACAATATATTTTCGCATTCGGAGGAGAATGTTCGCGTTTGAAGTTTCGTAAGTAGCGCACGCCGCAGCTAAAAGCGCCGTTGAAGTAATGATTCCCACCCCAGATCCTGTATCATTTCCGTAACGCTGTCTCCCTTGTATCGTGATAACACGAAACGAGCTGCCCTTCTGTAGACTCTTTCGATATCCTTCGTCAAAGCCCCCTGATAAGGATCCCAGGAGATGACAACCAACTCATCTTCCCATACAAAACAAAAGCAAAAAGCTACACACGAAGAAAGGTAACGGAGGAACATGATCAGCATAGATCGCTATTAGACATGGAAAGTAAACTGAGAACACTTTATACACTCATAAAAAGTATCCGACCTCGCTAAGAATGACTTAAATGTTCGTGCCACCTCCATCCGTAATGCCGGAATTCAGTATGACGTTGGCCCACCGTTCGCCTTGATGACAGCTTCCACTCTCGCAACCATACTTTGTCAGCTGCTGGTAGGTTACTTGTGGAATATCAGCCCATTCTTCACGGAGAGCTTGACTGAGGAGAGGTATCGATGTAGAGCGGTGGGGCCTGGTACGAAGTAGACGTTCCAGAACAACCTAAAGGTGTTTAAAGGATTCGAGTCACGACTCTGTGCAGGCCAGTCCATCCCAGAAATGTTATTGTCGTGTAACCACTCCACCACAGACCGTGCGTCATAAACAGGATCTCGATCGTACAGCGGCTCGATTTTACCCTTCCTTCCACCCTTCGGTTGAGCGAAAGCCCATTGCCACCGTGGCATCAGGCCCAGGTTCACACACACCTCGAACTTAGTTCGCTCCCCAAGGAGAGCACTCCGGATTTGGTATTCCGCTCGAGGCTTGTCGAACTCCGTTCGCGGTTCGATAATGCCGTATTTATTTACACTGATGGTTCCAAGAGCACTGCCGGTGTCGGATCTGCCTTCGTCGTCGGGGACAACCGTTTCCAATACAAGCTCCCTGACCGGTGCTCAAACTTCACGGCTGAGCTTTTCGCCCTCCACCAGGCCGTTTTGTATACCTGCCGCCACCGCCACCCTTTCTATGCCATATGTTCTGACTCCCTTAGTGCCCTGCAGAGTCTTAAGGACCCTTTCTCGAACCATCCTCTCGTGTATCGGATCCAACGCTCCCTCCAGTTGCTGGCGGATGACAGCTGTCACGTTTCTTTCCTGTGGGTCCCTGGCCATGTGGGTGTGCCCGGGAATGAGGCCGCCGACACAGCAGCCAAGGCAGCAGCTCTTTTGCCTCGCATGGCTACCTTTTGCGTCCCATCGGACGATGTTCAACGGGCTCTTCGCCGGAGTATCGTGTCGCAATGGCACAGTGTGTGGCTTTCACTGTACAACAATAAATTGCGAACTGTCAAACCGATCCCGACCGCTTGGAGGACATCCTCACGCCCCTCTCGGCGGGAGGAGGTCATCCTGGCTCGGTTGCGGATCGGTCATTGCCGTTTCAGCCACCGTCACTTGCTATCCGCCGAACCTGCACCGCTATGCTCCTGCGGTGAACTGCTGACAGTGCGACATGTTTTACTGACTTGTGTTAATTTTAATCATCTCCGTGTAGCCCTTCACTTTCCGTCTACTCTGGAGGAAATTTTAGCTGATGACACACGAGCAGCTGCTCGAGTTTTGCGTTTTATCAACTTGGCCAACTTATCCAAGGATATTTAACTCTTTTAATTGTCTTTTATCTTTCGTTTTTAGCCTCTTGTTGATGTTCTGACAGTCTACATTTTTTTAGATCATAGCGAATCTATGTTCTTGGCTGGGCGCTAATGACCATAGAAGTTGTGCGCCCTAAAACCACAAAAAAAAAGGATCTCGATCGTTTTGAAAGAGGTCATTGCCAACTCGGAATTGCTTTTCAATAGTGGAAAGCACGAACGTGTTTAAAACATCAGTGTAGGGCTGTGGTGTGATAGTGCCACGCAAAACGTGTGCAGGCCCCCACCATGAAAACCACCGCCACACGATATCACCACCGCCTCCGAATTTTACTGTTGCCATTACATACGCTGGCAGATGACGTTCCCCGGGCATCCGCCATACCCACACCCTGCCATCGGATCGCCAAATTGTGTACCGTGATTAATATCTCCGCACAACGTATTTCCACTGTTCAATCGTCCAGTGTTTACTCGCCTTACACCAAGGGAGGCGTCGTTTGGAATTGACCTGCATGATGTGTGGCCTATGGGCAGCCACTCGACCATGAAATCCAATCTCGCTGTCGTAGTACATGGAGTGGATTCTGATGCAATGTGGAATTTGTGTGATGGCCTGGATAGATGCCTGCCTATGACACTGCACGACTATCTTCAATTGTCGGCGGTTTCCGTCAGTAAACAGACGAGGTCAATCCGGACGCTGCCGTGCTGTACGTGTCCCTTCACGTCTCCATTTCATTATCACTTCAGAAACAGGTATGTTTAGGAGTGTGGAAATCTCGCGTGCAGACATCTTACACAGGTCACACCCGATCACCTGACCACGTTCGTGAGTTCCGCGGAGCGTCCCATTCTGCTCTCTCACGATGTCTGACGACTAGTGACGTCGCTGATATGGAGACCTGGCAGCAGGTGGCAGCACAAGGCGCATAATATGGAAAACGTACGTTTTTGTCGGGGTGTGTAAAATGCGGACAAGTTGTTCTCATTAAACTTGAAATAACCATTGAATTACCAGTAATTCCATTGTTAATATATAGAGGACAGTCTAGAGTGAAAATTTATTTTATTCAACTAGTTTCGGTCTTCTTTTAGACCATCTTCAGGAATTTTAACTCCATCGATATTGTGGAGCTGGCAGGTGCGTCGCTGGAAGGCTCCCAGTTACCTGCCAGCTCCACAACATCGATGGATTTAAAATTCCTGAAGACGGTCTAAAAGAAGACCGAAAATAATCGAATAAAATAAATTATTGCACTCTAGACTGTCCTCAATACAGAGGTTCCAACCATTATAATTTAATCGTAATTGTTACGAATATTGTTTCGAATTAGAGTTTACCATTGGAGTGGTTCGGATTCCGATTTTCAGGTGTAAATAACAAATCGGTCATTTATTTTCCGTCGGCTAAATTCGTTTCACTTTGATATCGATCGTGTGATGTCGTCGACAAAAATAAAGTGGTTATGAGCAGCATCTTCGACCATGTTCTTGTGGAAATCACCGGTATTGACAATAACTTCTACGAACTCGAAAACTACGTAATACGGCATACGGGAGGAATCCACAAAGGCGCACCATTTTAGAATCTAGCAGCAGCCAATGAAAATGCGTCTTGTCACTTGACTTGTACCTTTCATAACCTGTATGCTCACCGAAATATCTTAACCTGCTTTGTTTCTGTAAGTTATGATTTTACGTTATCTTGTGGTTGTGTGCAAGTTTTAATGATTCTTCTCTGGAAATGACCAAATCTAATACGTTCGGTTCTGAGGAAGAAAACCATTAGTTTTGCTTCACCTCTCCCAACCCACATATATTCCTGCTGTACACATCAGAACGATGTAGTAATACGCTGCCCATATATCATCTGAAATCTTACAATCTCACAATTTTGATCATTTTGTATTCACTTTTTCTCCTTGGAACCCCTCAAACACCCCTCCCTCACCGCTCACAATATTACGTCACATTACTATTTGTCATATTCAAAAGTTGGAATCTCTGTCTATATATAAATTGAAATAAGAGTGTTGTTGCCCAAAAAAAGTGAAACAAAAATGTTTCCAAAAATATGTGAATTACATTTTTTGCTCCCTGAAGTAGACGTAAGGTGTTGGTAAGTTCCTAGTGGCAGGTCTCTGTTCTGTACTGCGTTGTAACTCAAGCCCTTAACTCAAGTGCTAACCTTTAACTTTCCGCAATTCATGTATGTAAGCAAGCTGAAACAGGACTGAGGAATTCATTTTCGTACGCGTATTGTTCAGGTTGGACTTTTCGCTGATCCCTCCATGCGGTTCGGTTGTTCCGCACAACCCGTATTTTAAGTCAGAGCTTCTCTTTGCTGGCCTCGCGTAGATAACGCTTTACTCGGTATGGAGGAAAAGCGCGCCTGGAGAAGACGCCGCAGTGTTGTAATAAATCCAGCTTCCAGTGCGCACTACTGCGGTATTCTCTCTGCCCGTAGCTCTTCATTTAGATTTCTGATGGAGAACAGCAAACGAACCCCGCGGTGCTTTCCTAATGAACGCTACGTCCGACTCCTCCTACGAGAGCCGTCAAACCTGAAAGTCTTTAATGAAGGCCCTGTTGACGATGCGTTAAACTGTAATTAAGCAAAGAAAAGCGCCGCAGATGAGCCGCTATCGACCCAGCACTTCGTAGCTCCCGACCTGGCGTAAAGTCTCATCAGTCTCACTAGTAATACATTCGCTGAGCCATTTGCGTTCTAGGGAAGCTGCCAATGCGCATTCAGTTTGCAAAAGGTATTCTCATTTTTTGTAATCACAGGGATGTGCTTACCACATCAGTGCATTATCTTGTTATAGACCTAGAGATTGATAAAATTTTAAACATAGCTGCAAATTGGCAGCGATCGATATAACGTTAAAGGATAAAAGTGCAGCTCTCGGTCGCGAAGATAAAATTATTTAACCTGGTTTCGGCAGTAACTATGACTGCCTTCATCAGAAAATATAAACAAGTCACATAATAAAAGTTACAAATTAGCGGTAAAGCTTCCGTCACAAGGAGGAGGAGCTAGCCACTAGGAACTGCACGCCTGCACGGAGGGATCAAGTAACTCTGCTTCTAGTGGCTAGCTCCTCCTTGTGACGGAAGCTTTACCGCTAATTTGTAACTTTTATTATGTGACTTGTTTACTTTATATTTTCTGATGAAGGCCGTCATAGTTACTGCCGAAACCAGGTTAAATAATTTTATCTTCGCGACCGAGAGCTGCACTTTTATCCTTTGATAAAGATTGATATTTAATGTATTTCACTGTGATGTTTTTAAAGGAAACGCCTTTTGCTACTGCAAATGGTTTTATTTTTATAAGTCACCCATACGCGTTTCGCCTTTCTCACAAAGCATCAGCAGTGGGTGTCCTGAAATATTTACATGTTTGTTTACACACAAAGGTTAGGTTTTTACATATGTACAAAACATTTAGTTTGATTTAAAACAGTTCGTCGTTTGCTATAAAATGGTGTACTTACGCACTTGCTTCTCCACATCAGACTCTTTCCGGCAACCAGTTCGAAAGGTTTCACTGTTTTCTGAACAACTTTGCATTTTTCTGTTTCCACTGTCATCTGCTGCCATACTTCGTCCACTGTATTTTGTTTTGTAGTGTTGTCAACCTTCTCAGCTTAATTGAAATTGAACTGTTTCATTAAAAGTGTGTTTAAGGTAGTGTGTGTGTGTGTGTGGGGGGGGGGGGGTGATTATGTGTTGGGATTTGTGTCTATCATATGGCCAATCAGTGGGAACAATGATTGGTCAGGTTTATTTGGTCATTTAGTGGCAACTTTTTCTCAGTTTTTTGTTTTATATATGTGATAATTTTCTTGTAATGTTAGATGTTTTCCATTATTTATTCTAATTACCTTCATGTCTTTTTCTGTTGTGGTGGGTTTGTGGTTATATTCTTTTAGATGTTCTGCAAAAGCGGAGTGGTATGTCCCGTATTTCCATGCCCTGATGTGTTCCTTGTATCGGGTATCAAATATTCTGCTGGTTTGTCCTACATACCTTCCATCTCATGAGTTGCATTGTAGTTGATATATTCCAGCTCTTTGGTAGATGTGTGTCTTCTTTTATTTTTGGGATATATTTTTGGATTGGGTTATCTGTTTTGAGACATATTTTAATGCCTTGTCTTTTGAAAATATTTGTTGTTTTATGTGTTAGTGTGTGTTTGTATGTCATTGTGTACCATCTTGAATTTTCTTTTTTGTTTTCATGTGTTCTTTGTACTGCAGTTTGTGTTGTGTGTGTTTGTGTGCTGCTTTACTGTGTTGTTGTCTGTGGGTCTGCATGTTTCGTGTTTTTTTTTTTCCGTGTCTGTTTTTTTTTTTTTTTTTTTTTTTTTTTTTTTTTGATCAATTTTTCTACTATATTACTATTGTATCCATTATTTGTTGCTATTTGTGTGATGAAAGGAACTAGGCATGTCTGCAAAAATAATATTCCTGGGTGTTATATTATCTCTGTCATATTTATGCAGAACATGAGACGATAACGATCACCGTTCTCACACAATGTACTCCTGGGATTAACTGCATTAAAATATTTCTGACGAAAATGAGAACTTCTGCTGTTGAGTCAGCTGCTACGGAACAACTCACATGAGACGTTAGAGTATCGCAACGTATAGTAGTGACATTAATAGATTAACTCAGTGGTTTTCCAATCAAAATCCTTTTCCAACTTTTATATAATTAACTTCAATAAGTAGTGGAGAATAGGGTGTGTTCACTGAGGAATGAATATACTTAATAACAGAAAATTAGAGAACATACAGTTCTGACGTAAAGATGCAAAGGTGTGTCTGGTAAAAGTGGCTAACCGTGTAAATACGAACAAAGGAAAGGTAGCTAGGGATCATGTCATGCTTTTTCACGAGTTGATAGTCTCTCAGCAAGCTGAAGGTGACTTGAAAACGTTCTTAGAGCACGAACTCACGAACTTTCTCTCACTCCTTTGTCACATTTCACTGACGAAGGCGTTCGCAAAGGGACGAAGACCATAACACTGGCCTCACGACCTTACCAAGTGGTACAGGAATCTGAAAGAGAAAAAGTTTCTCTGTTAGATGGTGACGGCCTACATATAGGAATTGGAGAGAGTTTTTCCGCTGTTTTTAAACGTTCGTTTTGTGACCTACAGCGACATCATGGTCAAAATTCATATATTCATTCGTTTTTTATGCACGGCCATACCGTACATTCGATTGCGATAAAACTTGAACTCATTGCTGACACTCGCAAGAAGGTTATAGGCATGCTAAAATTAACTTTGTGTGGTGCATGGGGTAGAGTGCTTTACGATTATTCATTTCTTACGCCTGCACGCTGGAATGAATGGACGGATATGAATGTAATTTTGCACAGAGGGAGCTTATACCCTGATTAATACATGGGCTACCTTTCGTAAGCCTCCGTACGAGCATGGTGGAGAGTACGTTAGAACAAACATCCAAATTGTTTGATTGGTTACCAAGAGAGCACATAAATGTATGTCCCCATCAAGGGTATTTTTATTATCTGTAAGCCAGTGAATTTAACAAGGCGGAGGGTACGTTGCACTTCGACACTGTTTGACCAGCCAGCATGAAACTTGGCATCGGAGAAACTAGCGACCTCGGAAGAAGTGAGGCTGCAACTATGGAGGACTCCGGTATTGGCTATCGCTAATCTGGTAATTCTTGAATAGGCCAAGGTCTGGAGTAATATAAGTATGTTTTCATATATAGGAGGAAGAGACGGACAGGCAGGTGAAAGGAGATGAACAGAGGGAGGGAAGGAGGAAATTGACAGAGAAAGCGGCAGGAGCAGGTGAACAGAGAGAAGGGAGAGCAGGAGATGGACTAATGGAAGATTGGAAACCTCATATATTAGAATTTTATGCTATGCTCAAAATTGTATATTTGCGGTAAAACGAGTATTTATTTGTACTAGTATTGCCTGTAGTCGAGAATCGACCAATTGTGTTTACAATGGTCACTGGGGTAAAATTTTACGAATCATGTCGGTGGCCTCGCGTGATTATGTTGGCAACATCAACAACACGATAGAAAATCTTTGCCCATTTGTTCCAACCACATAGAATGACTCGATTAGTGTATCGTACAGACCATGAAGTAAACAAATAATGCTGTTCCTGCTTTATGGTTGACAGGATCTTGTATGTACCCTCGTCCGCTCAGTAAAAATAATTGCCCTCGTAAAGCGAAGATTCCATGAGAAAACACCAGCGTTGTCAAACAATTGGCTAAAATGAAGACTCACAGGATTCTCACTATTCAGCATCTGTTGCCAACATTATCATAGGAGGCCGCTGGGATATTTGGTGAAATTTAACCGGCACTGGGAGGTATGAAACGGTATTTTTTACGTGTTACGGAAAATGCCTGACCCAAACAACAAATAAAAACGGAAGTATATACTTCTCATGCCATTTTCGAATTATCTTTCATTAGCCTAATATTTGAAATGGAACTACAATTTCGGTGTTCGTATATCTATACAACGCCAAGAAATAATGTTATTTCGCTACTGCGATATCCAGAATTCCAGAGCTGACAACATGTCGACTTCGTAGTTCCACCCGAACACCGCTAGATGCCTCTCCCGGCGCATCATCCTTTATATCGGCATTCATATGAAAACATTCATTTCCTTTAACCACTCGTAATCACTGCGAAAATGAAGCATTTGAAAGACACAAGAAAGTGAGTTGGTAGCACGCCATGTTTCGATATTCACTTATTTTAATACTGCAGATCCGCTGCATTACAGCGTCTTTCGTCGAGGCGAATAGCCAATCAGTGAGCTGATTGTTGGAGGATGTAGAACTTGATCCAAGCTGTAGATAGGAAAATTTCTACTTCCTTTTACCACTTTTAATAGCTAAATGCACACACAATATTTATATTCGTGAAATCTACGACAAACAATCTTCCAAATTATGTAACTTTCATTGTCCTTCTTGTACGAATAAACTAGTAATCTGTACCACAATTTTCGTGTTAGCGTATTTATATAATGATAATTCGTAATTAAACAAGCGAACGATTGAAAATTTCAAACGTTATTTGTGCAATAATTCCTTCTGCTGCACCAACGCGTCGGGTAATTATTATATATATATAATGTTACACACCATCCTCCCGGATGTGATATTGTAAAGAGGTGTGCTTCGACGATCATCTGCATGAATTACGTACATAATATACCTATTTTCCAATCCACCTGTACAGAAGCGAAATACACTGCCAGAAACATTCACTGAGGAGTGTAAGTACGAAAAATTTGAAGTTCGATTCAGTCGACCAGAACAAAAACGCCCACCGCTTTATCAAGAGTAGAAAGCAATACAATCGCAGGAAATGAATGGAAGGGGTTCCACCGTTCATTTTATCCTCATTTTATGCCGATGAAACTCCACCGACGGATCTCTCTGTGTCGCTGTTAATTTTCCGTGATGTGTGGGGCAAGTCTCTTACAGATATTACGTTCCACGAATCCTGCCATTTTTCACAACAGGCCGTGTCGTTCTTGCTTAGAGGCCTTTTGTGCTTTCATCAGCGGGCTGAATGCCCCCTATTAGGCTGCGTCTAATGTGAAATGCGCTTTATTAAACTTTTCAATACTTGCCAGCCTACATCTCTTCGTGTTTACAGTATTATATTGCTAAAATTTCGGAGCTGTCACAGAAATAATGAACCTTTTGCGGAATTCTTCGAATTGCGATAACAGTGCAAAATCGTTCAGCCTAATTATAGGCTTTTACTCTGCTACCAAGTGACGTAGATTACAACTGTTGCCGTGCCTTTTGCCTTTCTGTTCGGATGTAGAATTATAAGTTTTATGAATACCAATTCTACGTGAACTTGGTGTTTTCACGTAATACGTACCAAGAAATATCATCACTGGCTTGGAAACACGTCTGATTTGCCACACCTTCCGCTTGGAGATGAAGTGGTTGGAAGTTGTTACGGGTACTAAATTTACAAAGAAATATATTTTGAAATTAATGTAAGCTGTACTGAAATTCATCATAATACTGCTACTTTCACTCCTCTTTTCGTATCTGTTACACCATTAGAGACTATCCGGGGAATGTCTTCAGTTTACGTTAATGCACGTCTAGCACCTGTCGACTAAAGACTGTCTAACCCGCTCAGAACAAGAAAGTGTTTCGCGGATGGTAACTGCAGCTGCTGCCAGACGAGCAACCAGCTCTTCTTTAGTCTCTCTCTTTCACTCAAAGAGCTCATTGTGCCATCACAAGCATAAATCTGTAGGAGATCAGCAAACACCAACATCTGTAAATTAATATTCATCCCACGGCTGTATCTGAACGTCGCTAAAGTCAAAGCCGTTATCGACCCGTAGAATGGGAAACGACACACGCGCGATGCTGTCTTTATCACTCTAAACATTCCGAAATACACTTAGTTTCCTTTCACTCTACGTATCTATTTGAGAGGTTCCCTTTTACATTGCCTACGATATTATGTTATCTGTTTAGACAAACGTGAAGGAATTTTAAGGTGCGGTTTAAACAGCACAGTAATAGAATGGTTCATCTACAGTGGCAAAACATCTTAAAATCGAACAACATTAGTTGGGCTCCATAAATGATAGCTTGAAAATCATGCACTATGAGGAGAAAGGTTGGTTATTATCAAATCTCGAAGAAATTTAGATCTTTTGTGCGTTGAGAGAGGATTCCAGAAGCATGCTCAACGAAAAGACAGAACTGTCTAAAAACCGTTACTGGGCACATTTTAGCAACCTCGTCCTTGAGAAACATGTGTGGGCCTGTATTAAATATTGACTTCGTGTTTTTAACTTCACTGAAAAATTAGGAGCGTATTTCCGTTTAAAAAAATCCTTTAATGACTGATTTTATGAATAATGTTAGGTATCTTGATTAGAATATCTTTGGCCAGCAATGACAGCGGTTAAACAAATGGACAATCTTTGTAGATAGATCAGCTGACCGTTAGTGCACAACTTGCTGCCATCAGACAAACATGTGGTACTGCGCAAAGTTTTATTTTTGACAATGTACAGACACAGCTATTGTTTTTAACGATGCTTCCTAGCAGGAGATAAGTTTTATGGTAGGTAGGTTAGTTTCATTGGAATATTTGTTGTTACAGTCGTTTGTATATATGACCTTATTATTCTACGTTTTCTTGTTTTACAGAACTTGATAATGGGATAATGTCGTCCCGAAACATGTGTTGCCATATATATTTTATTATTGACAACTGGTGCATGAAGTACAGTAATAACAGTAATAATGATTTTATGTTAATGGCATTAGGTTGGTTAACTACAAATATTTAGATCTGAAATGTCAGATTAATAGCAGCACGTAGTACACATTTACTAATAAATAGTGTAGACTGAGCACTTGCATTGTATATCATTGAACAAAAGGTAGGAAGGAAGAAGAGCGTTTGACGTCCTATCGTGAATCTGTGCATTAGAGACGATCACGTCTTTGAATTTGTATGCGTTTTCTTTGGCTTTTCTGTAAGCACTGACCGTTTCAAACTTCATCAAACGTTTACTCTTTAAACGTATGTCACAATTTGTATTTTGCTCTAATTGAATGTTGCGTAAAGTAGTTGTATGAACGAACGTCCATCGCAAGGCTGCAATGTTGATTTGCTTGAATGAGTAAGTACACGAAACAAGTTTACTGAAGTTCGTGAATGTGTTTGTGCGTAAAATCAGGGTGAGAGGCTGACGGCGTAGGGGTTAGAGGAGAGAGGTACGGGGGAGAGCGTGGCGTTCCCATTTGGAGGAGGGGGTCGAGGAGGAGAAAATTACAAACGGAAAGAGAGAGAGAGAGAGAGAGAGAGAGAGAGAGAGAGAGAGAGAGAGAGAGACCGCCAGAGAGTGAGCGAGCGCTTAGTCGTCCTCTCGGATTGTGTACGCGCACACATGGACACTTGCCGACTCGAATCGATAGTTAATTCTCTGTGACTGGCTTGTCAGCGCGCGTTGCAGGCAGTCTGCCCCTCTTGCGACGGCGGTGGTATTGCTGTAGCAGCAGCGCTGCTCGCCTTCTCGTGTTTACTAGTTGCAGTGGGTCATCTGTCGTCATTGAAAACCATCCAGTCGTTCACTACTGCTTACAGTTCAATATATAAGCTCCATGCGCCGCTAAGCTTTGTTTTATGTATCATACTTCTGACATGTAATAAGGAATGTAGTGACGGAAGGCAACTGGGCTCAAAAATTCGAATTTTAGATTTTAGCGTATTTGAAACGCCTGGTATTTCCTGCGTGAAACAGTTTCGTCATTATATATATATATATATCTCCGACTATTTTTTCGTGAGTTTGGATGGTTTTTCTGACGCTCTGTGCAATCTGGCCACGCCTTCCGTTTTGCGCCATACGGAGAAAATGCACACAGCATTCTTTTACTCCTTGTATATTATTTCATACTTCTGTTGTTTTTATCGCATCAATGTTCGCTACCCTGTATCTACTATCGATAATTTTTGTTCCGATCGTGTTTGTTATTGTTTTCGAACGTTGCCAAAAATTGTTTGTTCAGATCACAAATGTCAAATTTGGTGTTTATGATGCTATTTTATGCTTCAATGATGGTGTAAATGGAAAATTGGATGTTTTGGAATTATTGGGCATACAATCGAGTGGAAATACTGCAAAATCCTTGGTGCAAATAGATAAAGAACGAATCCGCAAAGCCGATATTGCTAATTTCAAATGCACAAAAGAAGCTAGACAGAAAAGTAGAGGGACCAAGAGAAAAAAAATCTGTATGATTCAGATGATGCTCAGTATGGCGCAGGAAAATTAGTGGTAAGTAATTCTCAACAATAACTGTGCTAGAATTGCAATATTAAAGTTTAAATTGATTTTTCTCAAAACTACATTCTTTTTCTTTCAGGTACCATTACTTGATAAAGTAATGGGGTTAGAAAGATGGAATTTGGTTTTTGTACTGAAGATGGTAATAAATCATTACAAGTAGATCGAGAACCACAAAACAATCAACTGTTTTATAATAATTAATGTACTAAAAAGTTAAATTTTACTGGTGAAAGAATAAAAATAATTTTTTCTTCAAAACCATTAGTTATGATGGTCATTTTACTTGTAAGTTGAGACATATATATGCAGTAAACATTTCGTTGTTTTATCACTTATAGTTCCTTTGGAAAGTGTACCTATTCAAAGGGTAAAATAGCATTGGCAGAATAGGGATAAAAATTACCTTCCGTCTCCCCTTAAAGCTAAGTGCATTAACTCTGAAGCGAAGTGGGCGCGTTACTGAAAGTTCGTGGCGGATTAAAATGCATCTCCGAGGACAAACTGATAGGCCTACTGATAGCCCTGTTAAGTTTGCTTTTATTTTTAGGCAATAAGAGAATTGCCCATGAAAGTCAAAGTTTCCTGTGGTAGGTACTTGAGCGCCCTAAAACACCAGTCATAATCTACATCACCATCGTCGTAGGTACGATCGCGCATGCATTTTTATCTACCAGTAAGTTTTAGTGCATTTAACGTTTCATAATAATTCATTTAGTATAATAATAAGTTCCGAAGTGTTCATTACGAGTACGTCTTAATCAATTTATCATCATCATCATCGCCGGCCGCGGTGGCCGAGGGGACTGAGGCGCGTCAGTCACGGTCTGCACAGCCACTACGGTCGGGGGTTCGAATCCCCCCTCGTGCATGGATATTTGTGCCGTCCTTAGTCTTAGGTAGTTCATTAGTAGTTTGTAAGTTCAGGGACTGATGACCCCATAGTTAATTCCCATAAGCTCCACAAACATTTTGACGATATTGTAGCTAGGTGGAAATCGATCACCGTTCGATAAATTTGTGGGCTGTCTTGTTTTGAGATTTCTTTTAAGAACTTGACCTCCCCGTCGACATCGAGGCCACAAGAGATGGATAGCCCGCTATAAATGTTTGAAAGAATCCTGCTGTGCTCTTTGAAAGAAAACATCCCTACATTTACCCTGAGCGTTTTAGGGAACTAATTAAAAAAATTCAGACGTTCGGACGAGAATTTCAGGCGGGTCCACTTTCATGCATGTACATAATATTTGTTTCCAAACCCAAACATGTTTTATCACATTTGTGGCATTCTCAGTGGGTTTCTATTTTTCCTGAATATACAGGTATACAGGACATGTTTTCGTTAGTAAATTTCATTGTACATAGATGTTTGTTGTTTGAATACCATAACCATTTTACCTTTCGATTTCATGGTGTGTGTGTGTGTGTGTGTGTGTGTGTGTGTGTGTGTGTGTGTGTGTGTGTGTGTGTGTGTCCTTTGGCTGTCAACCAAAATGAGTACATTTGCAATCCCTATGGCATCTGAAAAAGGAATTTCTTAACCTAATTATATTCTTTTTACATGTATTTTGAGGAACAATAAAGGAAACCACTTACGGTCCCACAACTGTGGTGAAACATATTTGGATCTTGAAACAAATGTTTTATACTTGCTTAAAGGACGACGCTTCACCAATTCACTAATACTATACGGCAATCGAGCTGAATGTCCATGTCATATTTAAGCGTGTGGCAAAGACATTTTCACTGATTTAATTACAATGCCAACAGTACCGCTTCATTATTTGGAAAGTTCTAAATGTAGCTTTCATTCGCTTGGCACTCTATTATTTTATATTGCATTGTAAATTTTAATTTTACTGACAGTCCAGAATGAATGCTTGTTATTGATACAGCATTCTTTTCTCCTCATGGTAGCTTTGGAACTAGAAGTAGACGGAGATTTTTATCGTCGTTTTTCGTGTTCACAATTATCGCTCCACTACGGAACAACTGATTTTATACAATAATTTTTCACATGTTCAGTTAAGTGAGCTAGGATTCATATGTTAATTCTGCTAAAATTAGCACAATCATTCGCACTTTGAATGGCTTTATTACAAATTTCAATAGGGCCTTCGTTCACGTAGGGTATATGGAAAATTACATAGGAATAGACGTCAATTTCAGAAAATGGAGGGGGTTGGGAGATAGTAAACGTAGTGCTTTTACCGAATATTCGCCTGATTTCTCGTCGCCGAGCTTTAATTAAATTTTTGAGTTGCGTGGAATGTATCGTTTGTTAATTAACTGCGTGGGTAATAGCAGAAAAACTCTCTACCTGTTTTTTATTATTACCTTCTATTGGGCTGCACACACATTCCTGTAGTATACCTATGCAACTATTCAATTTCGAGTACTGACCGTCCATACTTTGCTTCTGTTTTCTATACATGCAGTTGATTAAAATGTCTTGTGATATATGTGAATAACAGCGATATTAACTCTTCATGTAATCTGTTTTACTGCTAAATTAAAGCTTATTCGGAGTTGCTGTGATGCCGCTGCGTCAAGGCACTAAATCAGTTATATGTTCGATGTGTGTTTATACGCGTTATGTTTCTTGTTGCAAAGTTTTGATCAGACTCCATCGTACACTGATGGTGATTCCCAGACGGCACACTAGAAATAGTCAGCAAATAACCTCGCCCAAACCAGTTCTTGCTGAACGTCATGTTAGGTCTGACAGAAGCAAACCTAGGAAGAAGAAAGGTATCTGATGCGAAAGAAAGAAGTATTTAACGCTCTGGACGAGATTAAAAAGCTGTCGAACTGAATGTTTTCCTTGCTGCCATTCCTGTAGACAGATTATAGGGTACAAGCAAATGCAGTCAGTTTTACCATTGTGGTCGTCATTGTAATCGGAGACGCGTGGAACATAATATATATAGTTGCCAGTTACGATCCAGTACTCATGCGCTAAGTTTAGTTTGTGGCAGAGCTTCACATTCACTTTGCAGATAGTTTTCCAGCGCGACTTTCGATAAACTCGTTCCACAACAAATTTCTGAAAGGTCTATCCTTAATGAACTTACATGAAGTAGCAAGTTAATTTCTGTAAACTTCGCTACCAACCAAGTCGTAGCAGAATCCTAAGAAAATACTCTGTAAAGCGCCTAACATGTATTGGATTTCTTCTTTTATTAATGAAAGCAACTGAATGCATGACATATTTTATGTTAGCCCACTTCTATCACAATTGATAATAAATAATAAGTTTCTTTTTTCGCATTACTTCTTCTGTATATTTCAATGTCTGTGTCCGTCGAGATGACTGCTCTTGACTTTTGAGTCGCTATTGGGATACACCTTAACCCTTTCCGGGAGAATGGTGCTATATGGCGCTGTCATCCGTACCCGTTCCTCTAGTGTAGGCCCAACCATTCACCCAAAGATTATAAAGAACACTGCTGGACTTTCCAAAATTCATTGTCGTTAGTTGGCTACCATTACTTTGAAGAAACAGACCATTAGTCTACAATGCTTCGGCAAAAATATATTGTTTGATGTTTAAACTAGAGTTCATGCAGGAAGACTTTCAAAATATTGTATAAATAAAATAAAGTAATTCGGAAATTACATTAATAAATTGTCACAGGTTTAAATTAGTAGTAAAGTTTCAAAATTGTTAGGTACCAAAACGTAAACATATCCTGCACAGTGGTGCCATCCCAAAGTTCTCTCAATAAATAAATGAAACGAATATACAGGGTGTCCCATTCAAACCTCCCTGATTTTAAAGACCCAGGAAAGGAAAACCACAGTAGATACAATGAAACATGCACTACATTGTAGAGCATTGCGAGAGTGAAGGTCGGGGTGAGAGTTTAAAATTGAGAAAGATTAATTTTTAAAACTCACAACCACCAACTGCGAACCAAATTCCTAAACATGCAAAAACACTGGAATTGTGATTGCTACTGTTTGACTCGTTTTCTAGGGGATATCATCACACGTTCGCAGCTTTCCTTCCCTGCATATGATTAACAAAACAAATTCATAATAAAATAAAGTTCATGAGAGAAAGGGGTGTACTAACTACTATTTTTGAAAACACGTAAAAGTTCACTTTATGTTGTTTATTTCACAATATTAGAACCCTGTGGCTGATACGTCTATACGTCGACACATTCATCAAATAAAGTTATAGCTCGTGAGCCTCCAGACAAAATGAATATTTGTCGCAAATTGTTTTCACACCGTGTGGCTGTCTCAAACACCGTTTATGTTCATACCTATGCGACGACACGTGTTACATTAACAAATCAGTCACTTCAATTCAATGCAATGCACACCTTGTTCCACGGGCTAAATATTGACACACACACAGTAGCACTCGATTCATCTTGGTGCAGTCTACGACGAGCAACCACATGTGGCGATTGCCACACACAAATCTATAACCTCCACCTGGAGATACACATGCCGACTGATGCAGAGCGACGCCGCCCGGCCAGCTACCCCACTCGTTCCCGACTCGTCATTTCCTGCCCCCGCGCGCGCGCCCAAAGCTCAACTGCCGGGGTTTTTTCCCCCTATGTCATCAACTTCCCCATGTGAGCTGTTCTAACCGATTTGCCAACGTACAGCGCTCAGCCAATACATTTCTAAAACTGTACTTAAAATCAAAATAATTACACTACACATTAAATGAATGTCGTCTTAGGTTTTTATATTGGTATAAACATCCTTTGTACTGTTTATCATAATCGTGCAATTTCTTATGTCACAGATAAGTGATTTAACTGAATATTTCCAGGTAAAATACACAAGATTAATTGAAAATAAAATGAGAAATAGTTAATATATTATTTTTATAAACAAGCATTGCCATGCTAGTTGTGTAACTGTCTTGTCTTCCATGGTAATTTATTACTTTTCATTGTCAATTAAATATATTACGCCAGATGTGACTATATCAGCTGATGTGTTGTTTATTTGTCAACAGGCTATTTTGTAATGAGGGCCTTAAAGGTTCCTAACTGCATCGTATTACTTCAAATGCCAGTAGTATTAGAATATTTTATTTCACGCTGTGCACTGCACTGTGCCTGGCACTCGCCATTGTCCCTCTCTTCCCTCACCGGAAACGAAACTGGAAATCCTAAGCTGGAACAAGCCACCAACGTCGGCCTACTCGCTGGCCTCCCGTCAGCTACAAGCACACAGCAAATCTCAACGTGGATAATTTCTACCTATAGCCTAACTATAAATGTTGTCACCCAACTGCGTACATACATTGCTACCATAATTAATAAGATTAAAATTGTGTAACATTTAGTGCATTGGCATGGTCAATGTTTGCAGTGAACTTCATACTGTTTAGTTATCAAATGTTATTAATTACCAGTATTTCTATTGGGCGGTAATCTTACAGCATCTCAAAGTATTTATTAATCATGAATACACCTCTACATGGGAACCGTTTGCAGCACGAAGAATATTCAGTCTATATTCAATTTCTTGGCAAGTTCTTTGCAACATTTCCTCTGTTACTTTGCGATCGCATTAGTGAGACGATGTCGCAACGTAGGAATATCGTCCACTTTGGTCTCATACACGCGGTCCATCACGTTTCCCTAGATGAGGAAATCAGGCGGCGTCATGTCGGGTGAACGTGGTGGCCAGGCAATGAATGGGTCCTCCGCGTCAGATCCAACGACTGGGAAATTTACTTTCCAAAAACTTGCGAACAGCCGTTGACCAATGCAATGGAGCTCTGTCTTGTTGAAAAACATTGGGTTGGAAGTCTTGTATGTGAGGGTACAGAACCTGCTCCAATATGTCCAGATACACTGACCCATTCACTGTTTGTTCCGCAGAGAAAAACGGCCCAACAAGCCTGTCGTGCGTTAGTCCGCACCAGACTTTTAGGTTGGGGCTATCAACTTATAGGTTGGGGTTATCACGGACATGTTCAATGACAACGTGCGTGTTTTTACGAACTCCAACTCATAACATTGTGCCTATTAACCCTTCCTCATAGATGAAAGGTGAGAACATACATCTTTGGAGGAAGCTGGCATCCATATCAATACGCTGCAGCATATACGCAGCAAATTGTTGTCGGCTTGGTTTGTCGTTCGGCGTCAGATGTTGCAGAGTTTTCCATTCGTAAACTGGTGAACGAACGATGCAATGTTGTTCCAGGTACATAAAGTTGCCTATACTCCGTTCACTGAAACGAGAGACGTACTGTAAACACACTCAGGCGAGTGACCAGGGGTGGACAAAACAGCGTCGCTCGGTCAACTTCGCTGCATCCATTTCAGGTGTAAGGTCGTTGTATGTCTTATTATATAGCAGTGCTATTACAAGCGAAAATTTATATTTCACATCTTATAATACTTTATAAAAAGTGATTTTCTCAGAAAATTTCCAAAATTTGCATCTTCGCTTACGACAACAAGCACTTTGTCAAGTGTTGGAAATTTCTTAAACTTTCTTCGTATCGCATTTCAGTCGAAGTCATCAAGACATCTGAAAGCTTTGTCGTAATTCTTTTTTTTTCCCTTGGAGTCTGGAAAAAGTGCGTGCCTTTTTATTGACTGTTTTCATATCACTCATTGACTGTTCTGGACACGACAGCTGCGTTTTATACACACTAGGAACCATTTGTTTCTCTAAAGAACTTAATTACTTCTTTGAATGCTTCTAGGGTCAACTCAAATTGAAGGATGACATAATACCAATGAGGAGAAAAATGTTCAAATGTTTAAGCTTCAGGGACTTAACTGTGGGGGTCATCAGTCCCTAAACTTACAAACTACTTGTGAACTACCTTATACTAAAGACGACACAGACATCCATGCCCGAGGGGGGGATTCAAACCCCCCCCCCCTCACCACCGTAACGGTCGTGCAGACTGTGACTGGCGCGCCGCAGACCACTCGGTCACTGCGGCCGGCAATAAGGAGAAAAAGAGGCACATAGACTATGAATGCTGAATATTATTGTATACTCTAATACGTTAGTATTCAGCAACTGGTCCTTTAAAATGAAGTTGACAGTCAACACCTACCTATATCACTGCTATATAACACACACGACGACCTTACGCCTGAAACGGATGCAGCGAGCGACCCTGTTTTGTCCACCCCTGGTCACGCGCCTCAATATGTTTAACAGTACGTCTCTCATTTCGGTGAACGGAGTATAGATGCTTGACAAATTGACTTACATGGGCTTCTTAGAAACGTTTGTCTGATGTCCTCCACTGCCTCTTCTGAAACTCCGTGACGTGCCTCGCTAGAATGTTTCTTTGCACAGTATTCGGTGATTTTGTGTGTGAAACCGACACTACTGCTTGCGCGCACTGCTGTGGAGTCGCCATTTTCAATTCATGTGACCATTCTGCACTCTGGCCCGATATTTGGCACTTACGACGCGGGAATATAAATTCTTTGAGACGTTCTACAGTGTGGTGCCTCCCTCATTGCCGTATCTACTGTGGTTTCCCCTTCCTGGGTCTTTAAATTCAAGGAGGTTTCAATGGGGCACCCTGTACATTATTACTACTATTAATATATATAGAAATATGCAAAGGAATACTTTTGTTCACAAATTAATAAAATTTGGGTTGGAAAGGTTAAAGTATTCCAGCCGTATCCTGAGCAGACCAGGCAGCTAAACGACCCACTGCAATGACAGCAATGTGTCGACTTGTCGTAGCGCTGCTTGTCACACTTCTTCACGGCCTCTGAGCATAAGTAATAACCGAACATTTGGATGGCCTTGGAACATACTACGTAAAAACTCGTACCAAAAGATTTAATCGTAGCCGCCATGTTGTCTGCGATAACTGAGGAATACCGGTCGTAATTCACGATTAGATTCTCTTTAGAGGAGAACTGCTGTGATGATTCACCGCCTCCGGCTGCGTAAAGCTTTTTATCCGTGGCATATCGTGACGGAAAGCTCCCGCTTCCAGTGAAAAACAAAATGAGGATTTATGTGGAGGGTCAGGCGTCCTTCGCTCAGTATTCGCCTGTAACACCTAAATTACGGCTTCCCATGATGGCGCTCATAATTAATGTACTGCCTGAGCATCGCCCTCTGACAGTCGTTCTCCATTTATAGCAAACAGACTGAGTGATTTAGCACCTTGAGGAATTATCAAAAACGTGCAGTATTCGGACGGTGCTTTCCATGGCTGAATACGTCGTGCCCGTTCTCAGATAGTCCTATACCCCGCGAGAAGGAAAAGCTGTCATCTCAGCAGGTAACATGAGGCGGGACCCTTAGTCCAGATCTTACTCATGAAGTCGTACATAATCCAGATAATGATCTGTAAAGAGCGATTATTTTATTACAGATTTCTAATCGTTATTCCTACATTTTTCTCATAATCGCGGTTGGTTGGCCCTCTAAATGTCCGCTTTTCAAAATTGTCCTAGCAGAAAATATATTATGTCCTTGTGTTCATTTGTGATGTGTGATACACAGAGAGAAAAATGGGGCGCCAAAATAAAGTCCCACCAAACATACTTAAGGATTTATCCAAGCACGCACAGATTAAGAACTTCAGTAATCAAAGAAATGGTACTTAATTATGTCATGATTTGCACGCTCTAAGACAAAAAAAGACTTGCAGGAGGCCGCGGCCAGTAAAATGGGACCCATTCCTCCTAAGCCCCCAAGGCTCCGGAAAAGCCATGGGAGCCATTTCTCCCGTTCACAGCAGCTAGAGATTGCAACCTTCATGATATTCTAGGCAAGAAAAGCTTTCCAGCATATCCACTTATAACTGAAACCGTAAAGATTTTCCGCGTTTATCGTGAATGTGGTTAAATGTGCGATTATAATTTTTTAATATTTTATTCGTCAGTTGCTTCTGAAGAGAAAAAATTCATAAAACTAAGGAATGTAAACTAGGATAATAGCAATGCAGCACACAAACTGGCTGAAATTTTTTTCTGAGAGACTTCTTCTCTCGTTCTCAATCCGAAGATTGGTTGGCAGCAATTCTTCTCCTCCACACTTCTGTTCTCGGATAGCCTCTTTATTTTCTGATATGATTCCACTCCTACATCTCTCTGAATCTGTTGCAAGTACTGCAATCTGGGTTCTCCTCTGCATCTTTTTCCTTCTACCATGCCTTTCATAACATTTATTATAAACTCATTGTGCCTATACAGATGACGTATTAACTTGTCTGTTCTTTTCCGCCGATTCTACTAAGAACTTCTTCGTTTGTCATCTTGGCCGTCCAAAGGGTTTTCTGCATCCTCCTTCAACACAATTCAAATGCTTCTAGTCTTCTCTTGTAGCAAACGCCGAGCGTCTAAGTTTTGGAGCCATACAATGCCACACTCCACACACAGCATTTTATAAATGCTTTTTTGGTCTCTCATATTTCGTGATGTAAGAAGCATCCGTTTATTGTTGAAAGCTATTTTAGCTTGCGCAATTCTACTTTTTCTGTCTGTTGAACTTTTGCCATCCGGTATAATTTTACTTCCTAGGTATGTGAATACATTAACTAGTTTCAATGGTACGTCATCAATCGTAATATTAGTTGTAATTTGATCGTGGCTGCATACCATGATTTGTCTCTTTTGTGTTGATTTTATTTAGCTGGTAGGATGTCATTCATTCTTGATAACGCCTTTTGCAGATTTTCTTCGCTCTCTTCAATGATGGCTATGTCATCAGCAAACCTTGTCATTTTAATTTGTACTCCATTGATCTTAATTACTTCCATAGACTCTTTGCATTCATTAATTCCCCCCTGAATATACAAGTTGAAGAGCGCTGGTGATAAATTGCATCCTTGTCATACTTCTTTCTTTGTAAGCCTCTTGTATTTCACCATGTATATTTATAAGCCCTCTTTGATTTTTGTAGAGTTCATATACTATCCGTCTGTCTCTGGTATCTAGACCAAGTAGTCATAAAAAAGTAGTCCACTGTTAAGTAATAAGTGGTGATTTCAGCACAAATTTATTCCAACTTCCACAGTGTACATCATCTACAATTACCGATAAGGCTCCTCTTGCAGCTACGTCTTGTGTGAGGATCTTCTGACTCCTCCTTCCGGAATGCTTGCGGTGTCGTAGCTCGATGTAACTGCCTCTGCAGTCCGGCTGACCTTATGTAGATGGTGTTGACCAGTCCGCGAGTAGGCGGATTGATGTGAAGAGTCAGTCTGCATAGCGGCATCTGTGAAGAGAGGCATGCAATTAGTTGGTGAACATTCTGTTTATGTTCTTGGAGCCCGTGTCTGTAACCAGAGGTTGTTGCTGGCTGAGGGTAGGCTTCTCTGACAAGTCAGGTGTGTTGCGGTACTGCCAGCATTTCCGGCGCTTCCATACCTGGCAGTACATCCACTTACAAGGACATTCAATTTACATAGGAGAGTGCGAGGATTATCCTTATACCTTCGATATCTCGTGGCAGCTTACTAAAAATGTGCAAGAGAATCATATACCCCATTTTTTACACGTAAAATTATTACTTCATTTTAATTCTTTTACTCTGTAATTCCTGGTTTGATTTTGTAGAAAACCTATTTAACATATTTAAATACGGAATTTTTTCCAGCTTTGAAACTGACCATTCCTTGTACCATGAATTTTAAGCCTTTACAGTTTCTTTCCTTTTTCTCAGTTTCTGCCGAATTTGTTGCGGTTTTAGAGTGGATATGAATTTGCTAAATCACTTCAAGAAATCTGTAAAAGTCTCAACAGCAGGAGTAGAACCGACTGTGATAATTGCTGTGGAAATTTATTCAAGCAGTAGTTGTTCGCAGTCTATTACATCTTAGCTCTAACCACAAAGATTGGGGATGAGTGCATTTTCCAATATGTAAATTTCCAGTAAATAATAAAAAAAAAGTTTGCAGGGTGGAAAGAGAATTTGTATGCCTCTTCTAAATACGCGAACAGAACAGGAAAGGGACATCGATGAGATGGGTATGTTGAACCGTGCGTCCCGGACTGTACACTGGTCTGTAGTTGCAGCTGGGCCTTAGGTGAAGTTTTGAAGTAGAAGTGCCCACTGGTGGCCGGCCAGCCGGTGACTGGTGGCCACAGCGCCAAGTTGGGCTCGGCAACTTTGTGACGTAGCCGCAAGCCATTGCGCCAGTGCCGCTAGTACAGCACGCGCCTCCGGCCGGCCGCTGCGCCGTTTCCCCTACACGTGACCCAGCTGCATACACTTGCCGCCACCCGCTGCAGTGCCCCATAGCCAGGGCTCCGCTCCTTCATCTGCTTCCGATTCCCAGCAACATAGAAGACGCCTTAGAGAAATTTCAGTTGACTGCTATTGGAGAAATCGCGAAGAAATTGCCATTAAATTGTACCGTTTTCAAAATAATGATCCACATTACTTTCATGCGCAGTTGTGTTTCAGCTCTTAACGACTGCCGGCCGCGGTGGCCGAGGGGACTGTGGCGCTGCAATCACGGTCTGCACGGCCACTACGGTCGGGGGTTCGAATCCCCCCTTGGGCATGGATATTAGTGCCGTCCTTAGGATTAGCTAGTTGATAAGTAGTTTGTAAGTTTAGGGACTGATGACCCCGCAGTTAAGTCCCATAAGCTACACAAACATTTGAACATTTTCTTAACGACTGCGAATAATGTAGGTGCAGGACGTCTGGAAATGGTCATTCAGCCTCTTTAAGATACGACACACCATTGCCTGCACACACTAAAAAACTATTTCATTGACGTCAATTTGCAACAGGGCTTTGAAACATACCCTGTATTCAAATATTATGAATTATCTCGAAGAGAACGATCTATTGACCCAAGGTCAACACGGATTTTAAAAATATCGTTCATGCGAAACACAACTAGCTCTTTATTCACACGCTGTGATGGGTGCTATCGACAAGGGTTCGTAATTCTATTTATTTCTTGATTTCCAGAAGGCTTTTGACACCATTCCTCACAAACGGCTTTTAATCAAGTAGCGTGGTTATGGTATATCGCCCCAAATTTGCGACTGGATAGGGGATTTCCTGTCAGATAGGACACAGTTTGTAGTAATCGATGTTAAAACATCACTAAAACAGAGGCGTTCCACAGGGTAGTGTTATTGGTCCTCTACTCTTACTTATTGACATAAACGACTTAGGGTAAAATCTAAGTAGCTCTCTGATTCTTTGCAGATGACGCCGTCATTTATTGTCTAGTAAAATCATCTGAAGATCAAATGTTAGTGTAAAAGATCTAAAGTTTACGGTCGTAGAAGCACACGGTGCCAATGTTGGCAACAACCGTTGAATGATATTTGAAAACCTAATCGTATAGAATGAGGGGAATAATCCTTTGTGTTGATCATGAAATACACTACGGTCGGGGGTTCGAATCCCCCCTCGGTCATGGATATTTGTGCCGTCCTAGTTCGTAAGTAGTTCATAAGTAGTTTGTAAGTTTAGGGACTGATGACCCCATAGTTAAGTCTCATAAACTATACAAAAATTTGAACATTTGATCATGAAATAAATGTGTTCCTTCTCTGAAGTTGACAGGTTTTGTTTGTAACAATTGCCTTATGTTGTCAGTAATATAATAATCCTTGTAAAGCAAACATTTCGTTGCCAACATTAGCACACTACGCCGCCGCAGCCGTAAGTAAAATTTAGCCAGTATTCTGTGTCAGTTATATATTAGTCTCTTATAGATAAGCGTCAATATTGGCATTTACTAATAAGAAATTGAATTGAGGGTTCATTTTGGGATAAAAAATCAGTTAGGCTACTATTCTTTCAGATTGCATACTACAAGTTATGACGCTAAAACTTCGAAATACCACAAATAGCATTCAACGGTAGTTGCCTGTATTAGCACAGTACGCTGGCACAACCGTAACTAAACTTTTTGCACAGTAATTTATATTTTCCGTTTTAGTGTTTGTAATACTTTCTCGCAATAACGTAATAGAAGTAAAGGTAAGGTAAAGCAGTTAACAATCCGAAGATTGGTTTGAACACCTCAGTGCTTTATTAGGCATGGTCCTGTTGGAGGTGGTATGCCGTTGCCTTCCTACGACCTTCGAACTGACTTGCCCAGCCAGTTATAGGGGGACCTACAGCTCAACGTGGGTTCCCAACCACGGTGCTACTCGGTATTTTTCCCATGAGCTGCCAGAGGTGAAAGAAGTGGAAAGTGTCAGATAAAAATCCTAGGACTTGGCGGGTAATAGAAGTATCTTAAACAATTTGTGCAATATCAGTACATAACTTTTTGATGTGGTGTATTTCTCAATATACTATATAAGACACACACATTGTGTTCTAAAAACAGTATGTTCTGGGATGTTTTGCTGTGTTATGATATTTTGCGGCTTCCAACTCCCTACAGGCAGCTTCTCTGTTAAGAGATAGTACTTTCAAAAGAGCTAAACAAAAACGTTCGAATATCCCAGACGATTTTTACTATTAAATATTGCTTAAAGTATATAACTGTGGGCTCGGTCCGGGTTCACAGTTTCTGCGCCGACTGTTAATGATTGATTTTTTCTTCTCTCAGAATCTCTCGGGAAACTAAACGTTCCGTAGGCACCTCTGGAATGATTTGAGCAGTTTATGGCAACACAACCACCCATAATGTCGTACTAAAGTGCCGTGGCGCAAATCCTATAGCACTGCATTATGTTTTAACTTAAGAGCTACGGGAATGAAAATGGCGGTTGCGGCAGCTCGTACTTCCAGGAGCCTTACCGCTACCCATTGTTACGCATATTGTTTCGTATCTGACCCACATTTCCAGTATCCTTTGTATATCCCCTGCAAAGTCTGTGATAATTTGTGTCAGTGTAAACAAGATCTGAAGCACTGTATAAAACTGAAGGCGTATTTGGGAGAAGCGTAGCACTCACACGAAATGTAGTTCACTGTCGTGAATCGAAGTACACTGTGCTGACTGTCAACACAGTCTACTGGATCGGGATCGATCTTGCAGGCAGTATGCGCTGCCTGTTTAACTGTGCCTCGGCCATTCATCTTCGCCACACGTGATAACGTTCCCAAGGTGCGGTCTCTAGCGGGAAACTGTTCCAACTGTCTGCACTCCTGTGGCCGTGTAGATTGTGGTTGCGACATTCCTGTACCACATTTATCGCAGCTGAGATTAAAGCAAGTGTGACTATACGCTGTAAGAACCTGTGTATTGCGATATGAACGGTTCTGATTTAGGATCGGCTTTCATGCCCCAGCAACTACGTTAGTTGCAGATATTGCCTTTCATCTGTGATCCTGTACATAAAATAGGCCGGCCGCGGTGGCCGAGCGGTCTGTGGCGCCCCAGTCATGTTCTGCACGGCCACTACTGTCGGAATACCCCCTCGGGCATGGATGTTTGTGCCGTCTTTAGTAGTAACTAGTTCATAAGCAGTTAAGTCCGACAAGCGCTACGAACATTTGAACATTCTTTTAACTTAAAAACACTCTATGCATAGGCTAGTAAATATTAAATAACTGGTCAATTAATAAAACGGGTTTTGTTTTACCGTTTGCACAGGTTTAGTTGAATAAGGTTTATTCAATCAAATTGGATCGTTATTGGAAGTTGTTAGATAAATTATTAATCACCAATGTAATAAAATGGTGACAGTTGCATTGGCTGCGATAACATACTGGTTGCACTATCCCCCAACTAAGTAATCATAAATTCAAGAAACATACACTCTTTACTTTACGCGAGAACTCAAACATGAAAGTGTTGACAGCTCAAAATAGATTGTTCCCCGAAGAGCATTTCTACACTCGTAAGTTCGTGTATAAAAAGAAAAGCATATCAGTTGCACTGGCGTTCTCGCAAAATTTAGAGTTCCGAGAAGCGACCGTTCGCTGCGCAGGTCTCAACACGCCCACAGATCGGATCACTCTGATCATTCAGGAAGGTCCTTCTGCCAAAACTAGATGTGGTGTCGTTTTTCGTCGCACACCCTTCGCTCCCTTCTTCCCTCTCAAACAAAGACTCCCTGCTACAAAATCGTATATATCTTAACATGAGATATTTCTTTAAGTAAAATCTGGCCATCTGAAACCGCTTTATTACTAATATATCGTTATTGAAATACAAAATGGACTGTTAATTAGCATTACATAAAGTATGAAATAAATTGACAAACCAGCTTTCACGAAATTGACCTCTCATGCCACACAATATTTACGTAAACTACTAGCAAATAGGATATTAAATCGAGACAATATACGTGAGGTAAATCATGCTGATTGCTTTTTAGTGCTACTGTGAAGAATATGATGGTCTGTTTATATTTCCATTATAAATTTATATCAATTAAAATCAGTCATTAAGTAAATAAATACAAGTGTGGCGCTTTGAAGATGATAGCTAGAGAGAATAAGCTATCGTCTAAACCAGAGTTTGTTGAAATTGCATGACGCATTCGAAAGTTTGTTATTTTAACCTTGATTTTTCTAAATTATTTATGTAGTAGTCATAAACAAATGTAATTTTTGAGATATTGAATTTATTGTTAGAATCGTGAGATGTGCGTAATTATTCCACTGTAGATGTCTTTCGTGTTGATGGTAAATAATTTTATTCTGGATTACTGGAGAGTGGAACTGACAGAGGTCCTGCAGACACCCCCTTATGAAATGCTCGGCTAACAGTGCTCGTCAGTTTTCAGTACAAAGCACAGGCCTTTCCTAGATTTCCGCAGATTCGGTCAAACCCCCAACCGGCTGCTCAGCTTAAGGTGACACTACCTGCTTGTCTGGTAGCTACTCCAACCGCTCGCCGCATTCTACTGCCAGGCCTTTATCGTTCAACACGATACCATTAGTTGCACTAATTGTGCGACTTTACGGATTTTACTTTCGTAAATTCACATGGTGTAGTTGCCTTTGGTGTCATCACATACGCGACACTACTCCCACAATGTCTTATAATTACGTTACGGTTAGGTTATCCGTAAATAATAAATGCAAGCACCTGCTTCTCTAGTATGTTTGCCTCATTATGATGAATTTTCGTTGTGGGCGGCTAGGCACTGTTTATAAATATACATGTGGTGTCTGTTCCGAAAGAACAGACTTCACTTTTGATCCCGCAGTTATTATTTCATCTTCATTGGATATGACATCAACTGCGATTGGTTAAAGCTGAAAATGTGTACCCAGCCGGGATTCGAACCCGGGTTTTCTGCTTTCTAGGCAGTTACGCTGACCCCTGCACCAGTGGGGACGCAGTGATCACCGCACCTGCAAGGATTACCTAAGCACGCGTGCCGCCAGATACAAATTCCCAGCTTCGCCCTGCCCTCAGTACTCAAACTCGTAGTTATGAAACTAAGTCCCGTAGGAGTAAGGGCCACGAACGTGCCCACCCCTCCGTACTAACGAAAGGATCATTGCCCGTCACCGGCATATTATATATCATCATGATTAGAGACTGACTATGCCTTTCAGCGTTCAGTCTGGAGCATAGTACCTTTAATAAAATTCCCCCATGATCCCCTGTTGAATGCTAACATTGATGCCTCGTCTGATGTTATGCCTTCTATTTCAAAATGATTCTGCACCGAATCTAAGTACTTTCTTCTTGGTATACCTCGGCTCCTCTTACCCTCCGCTGCCGAGCTCAGTCTTAGGTAACCTAGATTCTCCCATGCGTGTAACATGACCCCACCATATCAGTCTGTTCACTCTAACTGCTTCGTCTATGGTGTTTTCTTTGATTTCCTCATTATGGACACGCTCCTGCCGTTGTTATATATATATGCCGGTGACGGGCAATGATCCTTTCGTTAGTGGGGAGGGGTGGGCAAGTTTGTGGCCCTTACTCCTACGGGACTTAGTTTTATAACTACCAGTTTGAGTATTGTGGGCAGGGCGAAGCTGGGAATTTGTATCTGATGGGAGGCATGCTTAGGTAATCTTTGCATGTGCGGTGATCACTGTGTACCCAGTGATGCAGGGGTCAGCGCAACTGCCTAGAAAGCGGGAGACCCGGGTTCGAATCCCGGCTGGGTACACATTTTTAGCTTTGCTCATTCGCAACTGTTTATAAAGTTAAGAGATGTGTAGAGTGGTTCGTACACAAACTTTCGAGCCGTATTTTGGACCTCTCTTAGGTCTGTTAATAGTTTCATGGGTTTTGATTAGGAACGTACTCTGGATAAAATGTGCACACGCTTTAAATGCGCTAACTGTGAGTCTGTTTTATAGTGACGTGGTAGATAGTTCCGAGTATTATTTCGACGTTATGACTACCCTCCCCGTACTATCCCCAGGCCTTGTCGCTTTGGCAGTCAGCGATCGCAGCGGACGGTCAGCTGGGGCGGCGCGACTGTGGCCATTACCGGGGAACAAGTTCAGCGGAAGCAATCAGCACGGACAAGGTGCCGCCTGTCGACAGCCGACCGCGCGCCGCTCGATATCACATTCTTCGCTCCACCGGCAGGAGAGCGCTGTCGCGACCCGCTACTGGTCCTCGCAGCTGGCCTGGCCTAGCCGGAAGCTTAGACTGGCGTTTAGTTGCGGACTAAACAGCCCCGTTTCTTTTTTGGGAGGAACAGGGTCATCTGTCTTCTGTCTGGTTTGACGGCGGCCGCCGCGAATTCCTCTCTTGCGACATCCTCTTCACTTCCACACGCCGTCCTCAATTACTTGTTGGATGTATGCCATTCTTCGTCTTCCCACGTTCTTATACCGGGTGATCAAAAAGTCAGTACAAATTTGAAAACTTAATAAATCACGGAATAATGTAGAGAGAGGTAAAAATTGACACACACGCTTGGAACGACATACGGTTTTATTAGAACAAAAAGAAAAACAATGTTCAAAAAATGTCCTACATGTGGCGCTGCACAGCAGAACGTCAGTGACTGCTACATTGACAGGTGAGAGATTCGCCGATATGTTACACACTCGCATCATCCCCAGCCTGGCTGATAAACACCTGCTGGAACGTACGATTTTTATGCAGGATGGCGCTTCACCCCATATTGCTAGACGCGTGAAAGATCTCTAGCGCGCGTAGTTTGGTGATGATCGTGTGCTCAGCCGCCACATTCGTCATGCTTGGCCTCCCAGGTCCCCAGACCTCAGTCCGTTGATTATTGGCTTTGGAGCTACCTGAAGTCGCAAAGTGTATCGTGATCGACTGACATTTCTATGGATGCTGAAAGACAACATCCGACGCTAATGCCTCACCGTAACTCCGGACATGCTTTACAGTGCTGTTCACAACATTATTCCTCGACTACAGCTGTTGTTGAGGAATGATGGTGAACATATTGACCATTTCCTGCAAAGAACATCGTCTTTGCTTTGTCTTAATTTGTTATGGTAATTATTGCTTTCCTGATCAGATAAAGCGCCTTGTCAGACATTTGACCCTTTATCTGTTTTTCTTTTTTTCTAATAAAATCCCATGTCCATTTTTACGTCTCTATCTACATTACTCCGTGATTTATTAAGTTTTCAAATTTATACTGACTTTCTCATCACCCGGTACTATACATCTCCCTCTAGTTAGTGCCGTGGATGTTTTTCCAAATGTTTCTATGAATTTCTTTTTACACGTTAAATCTAACATGATCGAATGAAGCCAACAGGCTCACCTCACTATCTGTTATTAATTCCATTTCTGTCGAAGCTCGATTCGTGATGCCGAGTAGATCTATTGTCTCAAAATACGTACGGTAAAACACAATGTGATTTCTCACACTATAAGGCATAAAAACATTTCACTTAACAGGTATCGAACAATTAATACACTAATCAACATGTGTAAACATCATAGAGGAGTAGCAGAAGCAGTGAGCAGTTCAAAACCATGTGAAATATAATATTTAAAGCAGACAAATATTACATTATTAAACTAGTGAAACATTAAGTTAGAGCACCGCGGAATGGCTCCGTGGTCTAAAGCGTCAGGGGGGGGGGCTGATGACATAGCAATTTGGTCCAATAGGTTTACAAACATTTCACCATTTGAATTAACTCGAATACAAATCTCAGCCGACTAAGACTAGTTCGATAAAAGAATGTATAAATGAAATGTTGACTACAGTCCCTATATGGCTTCACTTGGAATTTCTATAATGTAGTAAAACTGTATTTCTTTTAATCCTTAGTGCAAAATCAATTATACAAAACAAGACTAAATGTTGTGGTCCTCAGTCCGCAGACTGGTTTGATGCAGCTTTCCAAGCTACCGTATCCAGTGCAAGTCTCTTCATCTGAGAATACGTTCGGCAACCTACATCCTTTCGAATCTGCATACTATATTCGTCCCTCGGTCTCCCTCTACGATTTTTATCCCACACACTTCCTTCTAATGCAAAGTTGACAATTCCTTGATGTCTCAGAATGAGTCTAACCAATCTATCCCTTCTCTTAGTCAGGATATGCCAGAATCTCCTTCCAAATTCGGTTAAGCACCTCCTCATTAGTTACGTGATCTACCCATCTAATTTTCATCATTCATCTGCAGCACCATGCTTTCAGAAAGGACTTCCTAACATTTAAATTAATATTGGATGTTAACAAGTTTCGCTTCTTTAGAAACGCTTTTCTCCCCTTAGCCATTCTGCATTTTATATCTTCTTTACTTCGGCCATCAGAAGTTATTTTGCTACCGAAATAACAAAATTCATCTACTTTTATTGTCTCATTACCTGATCTAATTCCTTCAGCATCGCCTGATTTTCTGACATTACATTTCATTACCTTCGTTTTACTCTTGTTAATGTTTATGTTATATCTTCCTTTCAAGACATTGTCCATCCCATTCAATTGATCTTCCAGATCTTTTGCGGTCTCTGACAGAATTACTATGTTATCGGCAAACCGCAAACTTTTTATTTCTGCTCCCTGAACTTTAATTCCCTCTCCAAATTTCTCCTTCCATTCCTTCACTGCTTGCTCAAAGTACAGAATGAACAACATTGGGGAAAGGCTAACAACCCTATCTTAGTCCCTTCCCAACCTCTGCGTCCTTTTCTTGCCCTTCGACTCTAATAACCGCTGTCTGGTTTTTGTAGAGATTGAATATAAATCTTCACTCCTTATATTTTACCCCTGATACCTTCAGAATTTGGAAGAGTGTATTCCAGTTGACATGGTATACATGAATTACCAACCGATGTCAAAACGAATAGACGGGCATAATTCTGGTATAAACATTTAATTTAAAATTAAATCAGTGTAATCTCAGATCTAACACGCGTAGTAAAAATATTTCTTTTACATTTCTAATAGTTGGAATAACTGTTGTTGCAATTTGGACCAGCTGTTCTTAGATGGTACTCCTGCAGTTTCGGTAGTAACCGTATGATACTGAGTGCATGCACATTGCTGTTACATGGACGCGATACAAATCACGGATGAACCGTGGCGGGACAAGGAGGCGGCGGTTTGTTACCTAGACAGGTGATGTCTTGGCAGTGTAGCTCATGAAGTACGTATGTACAATCTAGTTTTCTTTGCCTGTCGCTATCAACAGTTTCACCTAAAATTGGTTTCATGTTCATTTTTTTCCAAGAATGCACTCGTGAGAAACATTGCATTAAATTCTATAATAACAGACGATTAACTATTACGGAGTCTCTTCCGAACGACTATGACGAAAAATTTTTGATAGTAGCTCAACTAGTTTGGTCAAAGATCTTTCTACATCTACATCTCCATGGGATACTCTGCAAATTACATTTAAGTGTCTGGGAGAGGGTTCATCGAACCACCGTTATACTATTTTTCTCCCATTCCATTCTCGAATAGCGCGCGGGAAAAATACCCGAATCTCTCCGTCCGAGCTCTGGCTTCTCGTATTTTATTCTGATGATCGTTTCTACCTATGTAAGTGGGAGTAAACAATATATTTTCGAATTCGGAAGAGAATGATGGCGATTGTAGTTCCGTAAGTAGACCACGCTGCAGCGATAAGCGCCGTTGTTGTAATGATTACCATCCCAGATCCTGTATCATTTCCGTGACGCTGTCTTCCCTGTTTCGGGGCAATACAAAAAGAGCTGCCCTTCTCTGGACTCTTTCGATGTCCTCCGTCAAACCCACTTGATAAGGATCCCATACTGGACACCAATACTCCAAATGAAGACGGACAAGCGTAGTGTATGCAGTTTCTTTAGTAGTTCTGTTGGATCTTTTAAGTGTTCTGTCAATAAAACGCAGTCTCTGTTTCGCCATTCCTACGATATTATCTACGTTTTCTTTCCAGTTGAAGTCTGAAGTAATATTAATTCCTAGGCATTTTGTGGAGTTTACGGCATTTACTTTTGATTGATTTACCTTGTAAACAAAGTTTAACGGATTTCTTTCCGTACTCATGTAGACGACTTTTCACTTCTCATTATTTAGTCAATTGCCAATTTTTACACCATAGTGATATCTTATTTAGATCGTTCTGTAGTTGGTTTTGATCTTCAGATGATTTTACATGATATAATGATCATTAAAAATTTTAGTTAAATATAATAATCTTTTTCAGTGTAACACCGGCTTAAGCAGGAGGTCTAACGTGCGAATCCCGACCCCTGCCAAAATTTTTCACCAATCATGTACCTAGGTACACTTCAGCAGAAAGATCACACAATTTTAGTAATACATGTGAAACTTGACACTAAGAAGTTAATACACAACTTTGGGCGTTGTGTTCCAATTCGCCCACGTATTTATAAATACTTGATTTCATTATAATTGATGTTTCAAGAAGCTCTAAAACCATGTCAATGTGTAAATAATGAAACACTGAAATATGTGTGTTGCTGAACATAACCTCCTTAGAAAATTTGTAAGATATATCGTGGCCCAGGCGTGACTTGAGATATATATGGAAAACGACTTTCACCGGTATCAATGTACGGCTGGGGCCCATGAATGTACATATTTGGAAACATTCTAAAACGAAAGCAAATGCGTTTTTTAACACAAACTTATGTGGTTTTTTTTAGTGGACACCCTATATTTTCCTTCAGAAATCCATAGCATGACAAATCACATAAGCAATGGCGTAGATGGCATCGCAATATTCCAATTACATCCCCAGATATTGCGACGCGAAGTTGACGCTTGAAAAACCCGAAATGCGCTGCTAGCGCACGTCCTGGGGCTCTGGCGTGAACCCCCATGCTGCCCGTAATCGCGATGTGATTGACATGCGTAATCGCACTTCCACACTTACAAAGAGGTCCGAAACGAATAATACGGTCTGCTGCCATCGAAAATTAAAGTCGTACATTCCAGCAGGTATTTATCCCATAGGCGAGGGGTGATGCGGTTCTGTAACTTGTTTGTGTACCGCAACGTTAGTCACAAAGTTAACTTCACTTATCGTTAATCCGTGACTAAAAAGGTAATTACGTTCAACGTTAAAACTTTACTGTAGATCTAGCGCAAGTAACGGTGAATCATTCACTCATAATAGTAAAATTCATGTTGATGGTTTTTAGTGAAACGAGCAAGTGGACTAAAGCTTTTACCGTTGTTTAGGTAAAAATGTTTTCATTTGGGAAGTTCAGGTAAGACATGGAAGATGAATGTTAACATGTTTAACCAATTAGTTTTATTATCACGTAATTATCAATGTTATGTTTAGCTAATGCGTTACATTACACGTTGGACACGTGTCTAGGTAGAGGCACAATGGGTCATTTAACGCATTCGATAAACCTTTGGGTGTGCAGCATAAATAAGACAACCTGACTGGTGTATACCGATTGGTACTGGTTCATATTGTGTACGTAGACACACAGAACGTGCAAGAGGGAAACCATTATGTGCTTATGAGAGTTGATGGCAGCAGAAGGTATTATTCGTTTCGGACCTCTTGATAGTATGGAAATGCGATTACGCATGTCAATCACATCGCGATTACGGGCAGAATGGGGTTCACGCCTGAGCCTCAGGACGTGCGCTAGCAGCGCATTTCGGGTTTTTCAAGCGTCAACTTCTCGTCGTAATATCTCGGGATGTAATTGGAATATTGCGATGCAATCAACGCCATTGTTGATTTGTCATTCTATGGATTGCTGAAGAAAAAATATAGTGTGTCCGTTTAAAAAAAACACATAAGTTTGTGTTAAACATATTTGCTTTCGTTTTATAATGTTTCCAAATATGTATATTCTTGGGCCCCAGCCGTACATTCATACCGGTGAAAGTCGTTTTCCAATAGCTGCTTTTGTTCCAGAGATATTTTGGGTGGACAAGATAGCTGGGAAACCCTATATATATTGTGTGTGTGTGTGTGTGTGTGTGTGTGTGTGTGTGTGTGTGTGTGTGTGTGTGGAGAGAGAGAGAGAGAGAGAGAGAGAGAGAGAGAGAGAGAGAGAGAGAGAGAGAGAAAACAATATTTATATAAGATTCTTCAGTTTCTCCCGGCGTATTTGATGATCAAAATATCCAAGGGTGTATTGCCGGTCTATAGTGTCCAACGGGCACAATATTTCTGCGATCATACATGTCGCCATCATCAAGTGAACTGACGGACTGAGCTCCTGGAAACGCGCCGGCACGGAGATCCACACGCTACGGCTGCTCGAAGGGAACTGGGTTCTAGCCCGGTAGCGGGCAATTTAAATACCCTCGGCCCGCGGAGCGACCCCTCTGCGGTACGCGCCCCGCGCCTCGGCCGCGCAGTGGAACAGATTGCGACGGCGTCTGAGATGACGTCGGTGTGATGGCTCTGTCCGCCGTGGTCGTCACTTCGTTACGTTTGCTACATTTACTCTTAATCCAATCGCTGGTTCCCTAGCTTTGCTAAGATTATAGCCACAGTCACGGTTTATGAGGTCGTCACTTGGGCGAATTTCAATGGCCTCTGTAACGACGCAGTCCCAGTATCTCGACGTCTGTACCAGAATCCTAGTGTGTTCATACTCCATCGCATTATTCTCCGACAAACAATGTTCAGCGACTGCCGACTTGCTCGGATACATCAATCGTGTGTGCCTCTGGTGTTCAACGCATCGATCCTCGACGGTATGCATCGTCTGTCCAATATATGACTTTTCACACTGACACGGAATCTGGTACACGCCGGCATTCCTCACACAGAGATCATCTTTGGCGCTCCCCACCAGTGCACGAATTTTATTCGGCGGACAAAAAACAGTTCCAACCTGGTGTTTGTTTGTTCCCAGAGAGTGCGAAACCTGTAATATTGAAAGCGAATACAACGTCTGGACAAGAGGTGCTAAGTAGAATGCCGATTATATGATAAATGCTGCAAGCTATCTGACTTACAAGCCTCATGTGCATTAATTGCAAACAATTCTAACAGTGCCATTGATTTATTGATTTTACTGCAAACTGGGAAGAAAATTAAATTCAAACAACCGAAAGGTTTATCAAACGGAGAAACAGAAACACGTCTCATCTGCAATGTGGTGCTATGGAAACCTAATTCCATATAAGAATTTGCAAAGTGTATAGGCGATGTTTTTATAGCAAACTGCTAAAGACGAAAACACACAAATGCAGACAGGAAAATGTTACGTGATGTTTTTTGTGGCTTGTACTAACACGAGTGCACAGCGAAACTAACTGTCGGGCCCGGTGGTCTTACGGTAAAGCGCTCGACTGGAAACTGAAGGGTCGCGGGTTCGATACCCGGTCGAGCCTCGAATTTTTACAGTCTGCGTTTTAACCAATCCTTCACACCTCAATGATGTGAGGAGTCGCCAGAAACGACACGTGGTTCGGATTCCACGTTAAGCTGTAGGTCCCCTTTCCCCGGTTGGATAACTGGGGTCCGGCCGCGGTGGCCGAAGAGACTGAGGCGCTCCAGTCTGCACGGCCACTACGGTCGGGGGTTCGAATCCCCCCCTCAGGCATGGATATTTGTGCCGTCTTTTGTGTAAGGTAGTTGATAAGTCGTTTGTAAGTTTAGGGACTGATGACCCCGTAGTTAAGTCCCATAAGCTTAACAAACATTTGAACATTTGATAACTGGGGTAGGCTAGGGACACGCAAGTCGCCGAAGTGGCGTCCAATTGAAATGTGCCACACGAAATTATTATTATTACAGCGAAACTAACTAAACTGAGTACTCAGCTAGGGAACGCGCCGCTTATAAGCGTTACCCGCTCTTTGATCGCGCAAACGCTTATAAGCGTCAGCCGCAGTGGACGTGATATCTTAACGATGTGGTGATCAGCACTGTCAGTGGAGCGCCCCTGAGAAACGCGGGAGCAGCAGCAGCAGTAGACGGGTCCGCTGGTCCGCGGCTGGGCCGGGTGAGTGGCTCGGCCGGCTCCCGCACACAGCACACACTGGCCGTCGTTGTCGAGTATTGAGCTGGCCGCGATGGGAGCGCAGCTGTCACCGACAGCCGCTGCCTGCTGCCTGCCTGCCAGCCGTGGCCGATGCCCCTCCTGCCTGCCTGTCTGCCTCGTCCTGCGGCGCTCCTGTCGGAGTGGGCCGCAAACGCCAGAGCGGGCATCGCAACATGTCGTACCGAGGGGCTTCTGTGTCGCCGATGTCGCCTTTTCATCAAATGTTTGTAAATCTATCGGACCAAACAGCGTGGTCATCAGTCCGTAACTTACAAACTACTTAAACTATGGTAAACTAACCTAAGGACCACACACACACACACACACACACACACACACACACACACACAACCCATGCCCCAGGGAGGACTCGAACCTCCACGGAGAGCAACCGCGCGCTCTGCAGCGAGACGCTTTAGATCGCTCGGCTACTCCACCGCGGCTATACGGCGCCTTCGGACATTTGGCTAGAGATCATAAATAACGGTGGTTTGCAGCTGTACCTAGCTCCGATCATACACTAAAGGCATTCACGACCGCATGTCCTAATTGTTGATGATTCTTCCGGGTTATTGTCCGTCGTCCGTGAAAAATTTCCGTTCCTAATGTTTCGTCCAGAGCTACGCAGGACATCCTCATAGGTGCTCCTGGCAGTGTTGAGTCTTGCTGATAGAGAAGTCGAACGTCGGAGAGCGGTGTAAATACTCTCTGAAATGGGCATGACCATTATTTATGCTTCTCTCGCCGGCCGCGGCGCGTTTTAATAAATTTCCCCCATTTTTATAAGTGACCGTACTCGGACAGTCACTTGCACAACAGCAATAACTCCCAATGGCCACTCATGAAAACGAATTGGTGAATTCCACATGTTTTTCATTCATCATTCTTGCATCAACAACCACCTTTTTTTATCCCGGTCCCTTGATAACATTTTCCACTCATTGTAGCCCATCTTCCGAAGATTTTCAGCGCCTCCGACGTCCGTTCTATTTTTCGGTCGGGCATGCAAAAGTGTCGCAACACTATGTGGCTAATACCTGAAGTACAGGGTGTCTCACGAAAGACGCCTGCCAGACGCCCACGGACCGCGCGGTACGGCTCCCATCCGCCGCCACCGTATCCGCCCGCAATGGCAGCGCCCGATTCTCGGACTCTATTGTGCTGCGGGCGCATACACTGAGTTAAATTCTAAAAAACATATGCTATCTGAGTAATTTAAGTAATTTAAAGTAGATGTTCAAAATGATGTCCCTCTATGGAATGAGCGGCCTGACATCTCTTGAACACATCTGCGACCACTCGACGAATTTCAGCTGCCGAAATCTGGGAAATGATTAGTCGAATCCTGTCTTCCAACTCTTAGTGTGTATGGGGATTGCTTGCATACACCTTGTCTTTGAACATTCCCCCAAGATAAAAAAATGGATGCAGGATATTGTTCACATACCTATCAGAATTTGTTTCGTGAAAAAAAAAAAGATTCGACTAGTCATTTCCCAGATGTGTTCAAGAGATGTCAGGCCGCTCTTTCCATAGAGGGACATCATTTTGAACATCTATTGTAAATAAAATTAAGCTTAGGTACTAAGATGGCAATGTTTTTTAGACTTGAATTCAGTGTATGCGCCCGCGGCTCAATAGTCAGAGAATCGGGCGCTGCCGTGGCCGGTGGATGCGGTGGCGGCGACCGGGAGCTGTACCGCGCGATCCGTGGACGCCTGGCAGGCCTCTTTCGTGAGACACTCTGTAGTTCTACAGGTAACTGACACCATGGAGGCTCTCCATAAACTCGTAAGAGTACGATACGGTGGATATCCCTTCTGAACTGAACGTTGCAAGTATCCGAGATACGCTCAGTAATGTTCATGTCTTGGGATTTTGGTGGACTGCAGATGTGTTTCAAAGGAGTAGTGTGTACCTGGAGCAAGTCTGAAGGAATTCTCGGTGTGTGAGGTGTCGCATTATCCTGCTGGAATTGCCTGTGTCAGTCGAAATAAAGAACGGCATACGTACCTGTAACCTGTCAGATTATATTGTATTAATACTTATTCCATAAAACATATACACGATGTGGAACGTGTTAGTTTAGTAAACGTTGTCTGTACATGACAATCAACATTTTAAGGTCTTTTTATTTACATTTATTTATTTATTAAGTTTTATCTAAAGATTCGTCTGCATTGTAGTTCTTATTCAGAAATTCCTTTAATTTCTTTTTAAATACCAATTGGCTATCTGTCAAACGTTTAATGATACTTGATAAGTGACCGAAGACTTTTGTGGCAGCATAATTCACTCCTTTCTGTGCCAAAGTTAGATTTAACCTTGAATAGTGAATGTAACCCTTTCTCCTATTGTTGTAGCTATGCCCACTATTACTTTCGAATTGGGGTCGCGTGGGGTAACCGAGCGGTCTGGAGCGCCATGTTGCGGATCGCGCGGTCTCCCGCGTCGTAGGTTCGAATCCTCCTCCGGGGGCATGGATGTTTGTGTCGTCTTTAGTATAAGTTAGTTCATGAGTAGTTTGTAAGTTTAGGGACTGATGAACCCGCAGTTAAGTTTCATAAGCTTTACAAACATTTGAACATTTTTTTGAATTTGGTCAGATTACTAATAACAAATTTCATGTGTGTGTACATTGTGAAGCTACAGTGAATATCCCTAAATAAATGTCTGCAGGATGCGCATGTGTGGGCTACAATAATTCTGATTAAACGCTTTTGTGCAAAGAATTGTTTTTTACTCAATGTTGAATTGCCCCTGAATATGAGTCGTATCTAGATATGTCAACGGTCCTATTTCAATTGCACGCGCCCCCCACTATTACAGTGTCTCCAACAGCTTGTACAATCCACTGCTTACCTGCAGCGACCATGGATTGCTCAGGTAGTCCTCATACCCGTGCACGCCTATCTAGTGAATTCAATTGAAAACGAGAACCATCAGACCAGTCAATGTGTTGCCATAGATTAACAGCACAATATCGGTGTTAAACCTTTCCTTCCCTACGAGACTTACGTCCCTACCGATTTTTAGCGTTATAAAATAAAGTGCAAATGATATCTGACGTGTGTTCCTGACGGGACGTCAGCGTCCGTCTGACGTATCATATGAAACACTCCCTGGCCGATACTGCTCAGTATCACTGCTTACAGATAGCAGTAAATAACTCGGTTTGTTTTGTGTCCATGTACACAATTTCGTCAGGCGAGTTTTCTCATGAAAAGACGCTGTTGTCCGTTCTCACATGGGTAATTTTCTTTATATTGATTTACCTAATGGAAACTGATATTACTAAAAGAATTGAGCTCTTTTTATTTATATAGTGTTCAAAACTGTTCCTGGAAGTTTTTAGTACTGACAGTTTGTCTGTGGCATTTTGAGCATCTTACTTTTGTAGTTGTCTTTGTTACTAGGTGTCATAAATGGTTGTAGTTTTGTTATCTTTTGTTTACGAATTACGAAATATGAATACGGTTGAGGGATAACGACTGTTTGCTTTCTTTCCCCCTTCAGTACAATATCTAAAATGACATTTCGATATAAATATTTTGCTTCCTGTTTCTTGCTGGTAAATCCTTATGTTACCAGAAATAAGCATTTCATAATGTCTCCCAATCGCATTACATCCTCTTTTAATTTTATATTTTTTGCGTTACATAAGGATAAGAACAAATCTGTGAATAGACATTGCTTTTATTCACTTTCGTTGTAAAATAACCAAACATGAAGTTATGTGCTCAAATATTTGATAGTTTAGGCATGGCCGCGGCGGATTAGCCGTGCGTACTGAGACGCCGTTCTGCTTTGCGCACGGCCGTACGCCGTCGGGGGTTCGAGTCCCCCCTCGGGTATGGACGTTAGCTTACCTTAGTTTAAGAAGTTCATAAGCTACGCTACGGACTAATAACCACGCAGTTGAGTCCAATAAACTCACAAACATATGTACATTTGTGCTTGGGCAGGAAAGAGATAACAGGCCCAGGCGAGGCATAAAGCTCGGTGTCGTGCAAGGAAGAAAGTTTAGGGTTTAACGTCCCGTCGACATCGTCGTCATTACGGCTCCGAAAGCCCATATCAGCGATGTTTCGTTGAATAAGTCGCATATGATGACGGCCCAATATTGAAATCCGCAGCAATCTGCGGAAGAATTGTGCTTTTGTCACGTTGGACGTTTCTCTTCAGTCGTTGTTGGTCGCGCTCTGTTTGTGCCCACACCGATGTCGGAGATTTGACGTTTTACCGTACTCCCGATATTCACGGTGCACTCGTGAAATAGTCGCACGGGAAAGTGCTGACATTATCGCTACGTCGGAGATGCCGTGGCCCGTCTCTCGTGCGCCGACTATGATACCACGCTCAAACTCACTAAAATCGTGACGACTGCCATTGTAGTAGTAGTAGTAGTAGTAGTAACACCTGTGGTCACATACAGGAGTTCCCGACCGCATTGTCGTCGTCAGACTGTTTACGTAAATCTGTGTTCGCATATGCATGCCTTTGGCACTGTAGAGTATATAGATTGCTGTGGTCTCTGCCTGATATCATATATACACGAAGTGACGGCTCGAGTATCTACCGCGGATACGATAATAACGTTCAACCTTGTACGGGTATCTTAAAGAGGGGATCGACGATAGTGTGCTGCGGACGAGATACCACCGCTGGTAGCCAAGTGGTTAAGTCGACCGCTGGTCCCAAGCGGGGAAACCCTGTTCGAATCCCGTTTTCTACATCCTTTTCAATCTACTTACTGTATTCATCTATCGGTCTCCCTGTACTATTTTTACCCCACACACTTCCTTCTAATGATAAGTTGAGGACTGCTTGAGGATTCAGACTGTGTCCCACCAACCTATCCCTTCTCTTAGTCAAGATTTGCCAGAAACTCCTTTTCTTCCCAGTTCTGTTGAGCACCTCATTAGTTATGTGATCTACCAATCTTATCATTCGTCTATAGCACCACATTTCGAAAGCTTCTATCATCTTTTTGTCTGAACTCCTTATTGACCACGTTTCACTCCCATATAGTGCTACAATCCAGATAAATGCTTTCAAATACCACTTCCTAACATTTAAACTAATATCGGATGTCAACAAAGTTCGCTTCTTCATAAATGCCTGTCTTTCCATAGCCATTCTATATTTTATATCTTCTTTTTTTCTGCTATCATGAGTTATCTTGCTACTTAAATAACAAAACTCATCTACTTTTATTGTCTCATTATACTTCGTCTCATTACCTAAGCTAATTCCTTCAGCTTCGCCTGATTTTATGACACTACATTCCATTAGTCTTGTTTTACTCTTGTTAATGTTCATCTTGTACCTTCGCTTCAAGACACTGTCCATTCCGTTTGATTCCTCTTCCACGTCCTTTGCTGTCTCTGACAGAATTACTATGTCGTCAGCAAACCGCAAGGTTTTTATTCCCTCTCCCTGGACTTTAATTCCCTCTCCAAATTTCTCATTGCATTCCGTCACAGCTTGCTCAATGTACAGATTAAACAACAATGGAGAAAGGCTGCAACCCTGTCTTACTCGCTTCCCAACCACTGCATCCCTTTCATGCCCATCAACTCTGACAACCGCTGTCTGGTTTTTGTACAAGTGTAATATACCTTGTCGCTCCCTACATTTTACCCCTGCTACCTACTGAATATGAAAAAGTGTATTCCAGTCAACATACGATTACATAAGTACCTTAAGGGTAAATAAATTGGGACATATCATTAGTTACTTACCCATACCGAGAAACCAATCTATCAAGCTTGTAGGTCATAGACTTAAAGTGAAACGTCGTGTGTTGAAATATTCGTGTTATTCATTCAGACACATATTGTGTACATAGAAAGTATGTTTTTTTTTCTTCGGTGATTGGCCTCACGGAATTGTCAAAAATTAACAGTATTTTAATAAAGTTACCAAATTATAAAAAAGTACTTTTGTGGTGCTTTTCACTGAGATGTACGAATTTGTGTTATTAGAAATTTCGATTAATCATCATTATATAAATACGCTAATACGAGAAAGGGGCTACAGATTTTTAATAGTAATCATACAAGAAGGCCAGTGAAACGTACATAATTGGAAAGGTGTTTTGCATAGATGTTGCGAATATAAAAATTGTGTGTGGACGTAGCCGTTAAGATTGGTAAAAAGAAAAAGAAATTTTACGATGTTACTCCAAATTCTCCATACGTTTTACCTCTATATTATAACCAGATGTAGGTGGTACATTGGTACAGGAAAAGTTAGCTCAGTCGTTAGCGCTTGGAGTTCCAATCTTAAGGTCTTGCGTTCGATTCCCAGCGACCCTTCTCCCCATTTATTTCTTCGTAGTGTTCAATTCTTAACTTTTAAATATAATTAAACAATTCAGTTTGTGGACGCAATATTAATATATTCAGATTCATTACAATAATTTCAATTAATGTGTTTAAAGAGCAGTTGTTTTAAATAATACAGTTAAAGTGTTTCTGTTGATTTTCCATAGGAACATAGTTTTGTTGAAAAATGGTAACCCAACAAGGATTTTCTAATAGTGAAGTGAGTGTTTGAAACATCGCAATTACGAATTTGAATGAAGAAATCCTCGAGCGGGCGTGTTGGGGTATTGAATACCCCATTGGGGAATTTCGTACTGCTGAACTGTGAAATAAAGCATTAATTCTTTCATTTGTGTCTTTCATTCTGTCATGTTTCCGCTTTGATCTTTCTTTGACCTGCTGTCATAGCCTTCACATAAAACTTGTAAATTTGCAATGCTCAATAAATTGCAATTACATTATTTTTTTATTTTATTTTCATGACTTTGCAGGAACAACTGGTCGAATTTCGACCACAGGCAATACTAGTAAGAATAAATATGAGGATCTTGTATTTTGCTCAGAGAATAAATGAATAAATAAAGAACTAAAGGAATCTTACACGGACAGTTATTTGCAGACAGTAAATGTTCGCGTTTATGCTGGTTGTTATTTCACAGTTGAACCGTTAACGTAAAGAGAACAACGCCAATTCTTGAGCGAACAGATCAAGCCTTCCGTCTCAGAATAATCGCATTACTGCAGAATTCTTTGACGTACTGTGAATAAAACTTAGATCACGGCGATTCACTTGCTACCAGAGCGTCCTTTATCCGAGATAAATGAAGTGCCGAGATATTTTCACGTAATAAGCGTTACAGCAGTCCTTGTAGAACAGAAAATATTTTCTCATTTCGAAGAGATCTTTGCGCACGGAGAGTTATTGGAATAGCGGAAGACATTCCAGACTTCTATAGAAGGCAAAAGCGGGCCTTTGCCGTTCTCACGGCGCGAAATTACTGCCTTTGAAACTTGTGCAGATGCATCGTTTGAAGAGAGATCCGGCATAAATTCGATGGCTCGTCAATTCAAGTCGTTTGTTTTCCTTCAGCACGCCCGGAGCGTTGGACGTCTGAAAACACTGAACCCTATCTGCCCCCCCCCCTTTCTCTTCTCTCTCGCCGTGCGGGAGTAGTCGAGCGGTCTGGAGCGCCACTTTGCGGATCCGGAGGCCTCCCACGGCGGAGGTTCGAATCCTTCCTCGGGCATGGATGTTTGTGTCATCTTTAGTATAAATTAGTTCATATGTAGTTTGTAAGTTTAGGGACTGACCCCGCAGTTAAGTCCCTTAAGCTTTGCAAACATTTGAACCTCTCTCTCTCTCTCTCTCTCTCTCTCTCTCTCTCTCTCTCTCTCTCTCTCTCTCGCGCGCGCGTTTGTCTCAGTATCTTCTCTATCCCTTACAGACCTCCGTCTCCCGCAACGCCCGATCGCTTCTCTTTCCACTGCTCTTAATAGAAAGTTATCGCATATACACGGTAACCTCGCTAATTTGGCCCTCACTAGTCCGGCCTGTAGTAATCCAACGCACATCCCGAAAAGATGCATAAAACGATGAATTATCTTATGCAATATTGGTGTTGGTTAACTATGCTTAGTAAAACAATTGTATACAAACGGTGTTGTAATTGTGGCATTATTTGCAGTTCTGTATCCTGTGTATCATGTATTTTAAAGGGAAACGCGTTATGTGTCATAATGCTTGTGTATGAAGACTTTTTGGGGACAAATCACAGTACACAATGTGGCGTTCCGATCGCAGCGTGTGGGTTGGCGAATGCCTGGTGAACATCTTCCAGCGTCTGTATCGCCAACCGTGAAATACGGAGGCGGTGATGTTACGGTGTGGTCGTGTTTTTCACGGAGGGGACTTGCACCCCTTGTTATTTTGGGTGTCATTATCACGGAACAGGCGTACACTGATGTTTTAACCACGTTCGTGCGTCCAACTGTTAAAGAGCAATTCGGGGATGGCGATTACATCTTTCAACGCGATTCAAGCATCCGCTCATAATGCACGACCGTTGGCAGACTGATTACACGACGATAACATCCCTGTAGTAGACTGGCCTGTACAGATTCCTGTCTTGAATCTTATAGAACACTTTTAGGGTGTTTGGAACACCGACTTCATGCCAAGCGTCGCTGATCTACATAAATACCTCTTCTCATTGTAGCACTCTGTGAATAACGGGCTGATATTCCCCAAGAAACCTACCAGCAGCTGACTGAACGTATGCCTCATCAAGGCTAAGGGTGGGCCAACATCATATTGAATTCCAGCATTACTAACGGAGCGCGTGCGAACTTGTCATTTTCAGCCAGGTGTCCACATAATTTTGATCACATAGTATATATACGAATGTAACTAACTTCTGTTTCGTTACCATTCCAGTAGATTGTTGCTTCTGTTCCCCTTTTCATTTTTTCGCATTAGGCTGAGTCTTTTCGGATACATACAGTTCTTTACTCGCGAGTTATGTGAAGTCTGCTAAGTTGGACAAAGCTGATCTGGTGTAGCAGCAGGTGCTGTGTCCCGTACCAGTCGTTCCATAGTCATCGACCGGGTGTCTTCGATTGATATTTCTCGACGCTGCTACTTCACTTAAACTGGATCACGCAAGAAAATGAATTTATTACTACAATATCCGAGTTACTCAAATATTCAAATGTTTGTAATTCTGTGGAACCAAACTACTAAAATTATTAATCTAACCTAACGACAACACAAACGTCCATGACCGATGGAGGATTCGAACCTCAGACACGGAAGGCCTCGCGATCCATAACGTGGCGTTCCGAGTTACTCCTTTCATATAAATCGGTACAGTTCTATATGCAATGGCCATTCGTTTGAACGTTTAACAGAATAATGGTAGTCGCATAGTTTGAATTTGCCTCTTGTGATTTCCACTACCTATAAGTTCATTACAAGGGCGATTAGCAAAGTAACGTCCGGTCTGCTACGTAACGCGAATGATTTGCGCTAGTTTCATCAACGTTGTTACGTTCTGTAGCTTAGTTCAGTACACTCCCTCCAGTACAATCATGAGGTTTCATTCGGTCATTTGTGTCGTCGAATCACGTGTTACAAATGTGTGCAGCAACATGGGATCCCACCAAGTGTAAGGTACGTGGAGAGCCATTTGTGTGAGCAAAACAAATACCACGAGCATTCATAGATTGTGATTTTACTAAAGTCTGAGGCGACGTTACGGGTGACAGTCTTGTTTGACGTTAGTGTCATTCGTGACGGTCGCGCTAACGTCCATTATGAAGAACGCAGTGCCCAACTGTTTGTTGGTAGTGCTGAAATTGTTGCAAAAGTGGATGGTCAGACAGTCGTCGTTTCATCAATTCTCAACTTCTGATCATTTTCCACAAATCCATCGGACTGTCCTGTACGAAGTGGTGACACATAGTTTAAAGTATTACCATGTGTTCGTAACTACTGTCTGGTCGCCAAAAGAACACCATCATGGGGTACGATTAGCATTCTTCATCGCTACCATAGTGAAAGCGAGACGTTTCTCGATCAGATTTTGATTAGAGATGAGACATGGGTTCGATATGTGAATTCCCAAACAAAACAACAATCCATGGCATGGAACCATCCAGCTCCCCTACGAAACCACAAGATTGTCTCCAAACTTTTTCAACTCAACAGCTCATCGCAATTTTTTTGGCGATGGGGGGGGGGGGGGGAGGGGGCGGAGGTCAAGGAAGGTGTTTGTTGGTTGCTTTCTCGGCACGAGGAACGACAATAAAAGCAAACTACGATACACTAACCGAACGAGGACAGCAATTCAGAAGAACGTGGCGTATTGAGTCTGTCTGCCGCGCCGGAGCGGCCGAGCGCATTGAGGCGCTACGCTACGATGCGCGAGGCCGTTCCCCGTCGGGGGTTCGAATCCCCTCTCGGGCATGGATATTTGGGCCGTCTTTAGTACAAGGTAGTTCATAAGTAGTTTGTAAGTTTAGGGACTGATGACCCCGTAGTTAAGTCCCATAAGCTTTAAAAATATTTTATTGAGTCTGTTTATCCAAAACAGTGCTCGGCCGTTTAGTGCTGTACATTGTCTGAACTTATGGGACGACTCTAGTGAAAGGCTCTTCCGCATACACTGTATAGTCTTGATTTGGCTCCTAGCAAATGACACCTTCTCCTAAGCGTGAAGAAATTGCTTTGATCACTGCAGCATCAAACGAATGACGAACTCAAGAAGTATGTCCGTCGATGTTTACATTCACAGTCGGCGAGTTTCACTCGGATGGCATTTTCAAGCTAGTGAAGCGGTATGACGAGCGTTTGAATGTGTTTGGAAATAATGTTGAAAATTAACTTAAAGCGTATACTGTTACTGATGAGCAATAAAATCCTCCAGAATAAAATGTTTACTAAAAAAATCGGAATTTACCTCCGATTCCCACTCGTGTACTTGGAAGCTTAATATCAGCTCACACTCCGATGCAGTCTATACTTCTTGTTCTGGATATTGTAGTTTCCTTTTATTTGTATTACTGTTCGTGTTATTGGTTTCAACTCTTCCAAATGAAAATGTGTGCACGATACCATGTCGCGCGTGCGCGCGCGCGCGCGCGCGCACACACACACACTTGCCGAGTACTGTTAACTGCGTGACACACAGCTGTTAATGTAATTTGCGCTTCCCAGCCTGTGTGCTTTCACGTTGCCTCGTGCTCCGAAACAACGAAGTTATCTCGTTAATTGATGGAATTTCGAAAACATTAACAGATTAAAAAAGAGGGACAGAGAATTAGAAATTTTTTGGCCTTTCCGTTAAACGAGAGATTATGATGACTGTGGTTTATGTATGTACAGTCGTGCTCAAAAGTATCCGAACGACGTGAATTGTATTTCGCCTGATTAGCATGCAACCTAACTAACGTACCTGTCTTGCGAGTACTCTAATCGCTCCTCGGCTCCTTGACTGTTGAAAATGCTTCCAACACTTCATCACCACAAAAAGCTGCTCTTTATCTCAGTAACTCAAGATGTAAAGTAATACCACGATACTGCAAATATCAGGGACCACCTTATCACAGATAAGACTGTCCTTAAGACTTGTCATTTCTTGTAATAAATGTGAGCTTACAAGTCTGAAATGTTACCACTCTCATTATTGCGTCAGATAGGTAATGCACGTAGTAAGTTCGTCGTATTGATGAATGCTTATTCAAAGTAACATACCATACTTAAATATTTAACACAAAATGACATTAAAAATTTACTCACGAGCAGCTACTTGAGAATACGTATGAACTTCATATGACAGGACGAACCGTTTAGTTCTGCGTATGAATTCAAACCCAGGTCATGCAAACTAAGCAAAGATTTCGTGACTGACGGAAAGTAAGTCATTCCTGACTAAGCGTACACAGTGAGATATATCTCGATTCTAGACAGTATCATTTAGCAAATATCAACTTTAAATTACATAACGTAAACATATTTAATAGACGGGAATTCCTATCCAGCATCTATTGTCCCTGTTTACCAACTACTATAGATGTTAAATATTGCTTCTTCACAAGCAACTTAATTGAAATGCCGTGAAGAAAAGCTTTGTTCTGGACAGGGATTCGAACCCAGAACCCAATCGGATTGTTGTCGAAACAAAATCAACTGTGGCATATCGGATTTTCTCGGTAGTAGCAAAATGTTTTAACTCAATTGACGAGGCGAAACATTAATTTTTTCCTTCCCAGATCTCCAACCCAGCACCTATCGCTGTTATAATCTAGAGAAAACGAACGATAAATATGGGTTCGTTACAGCAGGAGCGACATGTGAGCATGTTTGAACTATAAGTAATATGACGAAGAGGTCAGTGCCGGGCCAGGATTCGAACCCATTCAAGCGCAATATGTGGAGATGTTGACGATTCCGCAGTTTTGAACAAACAACAAATTGTAGTCGAGCTGTAGTGTCACGAAGAGATAAAATTCCGCGTTAAGGGCGCTCTGTTGCATTCGCAGTCCAGAACAAATTTTATTGACATACAGAAGCTCAAATAAAAGATGGAATAAGTGTCCTGTGATCCTACATAGCGTTTGTTTCGTCACTAGAATTAAATAACTGCTATAAGAAAGGTAATTGGTGATAGAGGTTCTACAAGTCACGCCGCGGCGGATTAGCCGTGTGCACTGACCCGCCATGCTGCGGTGCGCGCGGCCGTTCACCGTAGGAGTTCGAGGTCACTCTCGGGCATGGGTGTATGTATTGTCCCTAGGTTATTTTACCTTAGTTCAAGTAGTTTGTAAGCTAGGGACTCATAACCAAGCAGATGTGTCCCATAGATTTACAACATTTTTCTATATATCACCACACCTGACTTCATTGTGGTTCAAAATAACCTCTACTTGATAGAAAATGAACATGTAATGTGAATTTCAGACCACAATATCTTTATACTTTCTTCATCTGGCGTAGCCAGAAGCGAATAGAATCTATCTTCAAAAAGTTCAAATGTTTGTAAATCTATCGGACCAAACTGCGTGGTCATCAGTCCGTAGCGTACAAACTACTTACACTAAGGTAAACTAACCTAAGGACAACACACACACACACACACACACACACACACACACACACACACACACACACACACACACCATGCCCCAGGGAGGACTCGAACCTCCACGGCGAGCAACCGCGCGCTCCGCAGCGAGACGCCTTAGACCGCTCGGCTACTCCATCGCGGCTAGAATCTCTCTTCCTGTCAAAAATCATGGGCAGAAGTCGGAAGCTTGTGGATGTGCATTGCCAGAGTGTTACAGATAACATCAGAGAATTCGCATATATCGCTGATGATGAATTTCTCATGTTTACTACTGTTTTAACAATAATAAAATAAATCTTACTAAAATTGTATAGTAAGAAATGAAATAAAAGGACCCATGATAACCTTACGACGAAAGGTTGTTTTAATAAAACTGAGTATCTGTATACAAGCGTGTCTCTATCGGCACGAATTAGTAAAATATTACTCACTTAGCTTTCGATTGGGTCTGTATTTAATTAGTATGGTATGTCATACTCAAGAGGTATGCAAATATGGCATTTCATAAATAATGTATTCCCAGAAACACAAAATTAGCTTGTCAGCAGCGCAAAAAGGTGTTACCTGTTGTGCAGCATTGTAAATTTTTCACCGTTGCACTATGAGCCAAAAGTATTTTTTTGCTATTTCCTTATTGATGTTTGATCAGATTGCTTGTAGCTCTTCTCTTTCACAGAAGGGATGACAATGTTACAGTCAGCGAAACTTGAACCGCGAACCGTCACAGACGCTATTTCACAGGTCAGCACGTTACCACTCAGCTAGCGAAGAGTTATATGTCTTGCCTTCCTCCTACGAGGCCAGTAAAACCGCTAATTAAAGGACGAGATTCCCAAGTACAAAAACTTTCCTGGGCTGAAAACCGTAAATCTACAATCTGTTGTTACACCTCAAGTGATAGTAACACAGATTATTCAATAAAAATAACAGGTCAAATAAAGTGAACATTGAGGCTTAATTCCGTGCACACCAGGATGTAACTCGTCGATCACAGAGTTGCCAAACATACCTTGCCTTGTTGCCAAATCTCATTACAGTAACAGGACGAAGACGACGAACCGATGTGTTCCTACAGCGGGATGGGGAAGTGACCATAGCTGGCGTCTCAAAGACGCGGCTGCTACGCCCTGGAATACGTAATGCTTCTGATTCGCATTTCTGTAACTAGGTTTAGGAATTGGAGCGTACTCAGAACTGACTGCACCCCTCAGGAGCTCAGCATTAATTTGCTGAGTACGGGCTTGGCGAACCCGAGGTCCTGAGCTGTGGACTGTGTCGCGCCAACAGTCCGCTACACCGTTAGCTCTGTGCGTGCTTCAACAACCATCGTTCGACGCGACGGTGGAACGTTGTACGTTTCATAGCCCGGGGATTGTGGCTTAATCGTCCGGGTCGCGAGGACGGTACAAACCTCTATAAAAAAAAAAAAAAACTCTCAATCTCAAGGTGTGCTACGTGCCGAGGAGATGCATGTCTGTTGAGGTTGAACAGTCGCTAGCGAGAAACCTGCCCACCTCAGTTTATAAGGCTTACGCAGGCAAGCGGCGCTCTGCCTAGGTGCACCTTTATTTCCCTAGCTGCTCGTGGGAGCACAATGAAAAAAAAAAAAAACAGAGTAACGTTGTTTAGCGTTTAACCACCGTCTCTAAGAAAGGCAAGGTAGACCGATGCTGAGAATTATGACCCCCAGTCATTCCCTTCCTTGGCTACGCCGTGGGAGAAACGCAGTGCTCGCAACCACGGACAACATTATGCTCCAAGGTATTTAGTGTGTGGCAGGACAGATGGTGAATCCTTCACGACCACAAAGCCCCTCTTTTTCGTCGAGAACTTGGAAGACAAGTTGGAAGAAATAGACGGCATGTCGAAGATGCGATCGGGATCGGTTTTAATAACGACGTCATCTCCAGCACAGTCACGGCCACTGCTCGCCTGTGACAAGCTGGGTGATGTTCCCGTTACTTTCATCCCACATAAAAGCTTGAACATGGTACAGTGTATGATATTTCATAGGGACCTCCTTTTGCAGTGGGATGACAAACTCCACAAGAAGTGGGAGCGGCGAGGAGTCCATTTTATATGGTGAGTCCATAGGGATCCGAAGGACAACACAGTCGCCACCGCTGCCTTCACGTTGGCCTTCGAGGGTGATTCATTGCCTGGGAAGGTCAAGGTGATGATTTACCTTTGTGATGTAAAGCAGTTCGTTCCTCGCCATATGCGCTGTTTTAATGTTGGTGGTTAGGGCACATGTCCTCCAGGTGTACCGCCAACTCAACCTGTCAGGGCTGTGACCTTGTATCACACCCAGAACTCCATTTGTACACATCCTCCCGTGTGTGTCAACTGTGGACATTAGCACCCACCTTGCTCGCCTACCTGCTCAGTGCTGCTTAAAGAAAGGAAGATCATGCAGTATAAAACCATGGATCGGCTGTCTTATTCCGAGGTTAAAAGAAAATAAGAAACTCCACCTGGTCAGCTGCAAAACTTCCTATGCAGCAGCCACATCATTTCAGCAGACTAGTTTACCGCCTGTTCAGTCAGTCATCGTGGGCCCTCAAGCCCAACCGTCAGCATCTGCCCTCTTGGTGGTAGGGGCACATCTCGCTCTGTTGCTTTCAAAGCACTGCCTTGGAAGTAAAAAACCCCCAACCAATGGGGCCATCGGTCCCCATACCTCAGCCACAACTGCTCTGGCTCCTCTCACGAGGAAGGGATCGTTCGAATCCCTTTCTCCTACGGTTTCTTCCACTTGTACAGTGGACGCCAGTGAGTGGTACAAAGTTCCTCCCAAAGCTGGTTGTAGAGCTTCAAGGGCAACCTCAGTCCCTGAGACCGAGTCAGTCCAGCCTCCCAGCATGAGAAACCGAAGGACCAGCGAGACAAGAAAAAGAAGCCGAAAAAGAAAACTCCCAGTGGCCTCTATGCCACCAGCCCCCTCCAACTCTTCCTCTGAGGACGAGGTGGAGATTCTTGAATCCCCTGAAGACTTGGCGATTGCCAAGACTTTGGACGCAATAGATGTCAAGGCTCAACCTCCTCAGTCAGTGACTACAGATAGTCCAACAAGCTCTGCTCTACCATCGATTTAAATATAGCTCGTAAGTTGGGAGATAGTGTGATACTGGAATGGTATTGTGGCGGTTTCTTCCGCCACTTGGCCGAGCTACAACAGTTACTGTGTCGCTACCCCTCTCTCTGTGTAGCCCTACGGAAAACCTGGTTTCCTGCTGAGCAGACCCCTGCCCTTCGTGGCTATAGGGGCTACTACAAAAACCGTGCTGCATATTATAGGGCATCCGGAGGTGTCGGTATCTGTGTCCTCGCCACAGTCTCCAGTACACCAGTGCCACTTAGCACAGTGCTCGAGGCAATGGCTGTGAGAATCTGGACGCAACGGGACATTACCATCTGTTCCATCTACCTTTCTCTGCATGAGGCAGTCTCTCCTGCCGACCTAGCGGCCTTGATAGAACAACTTTCCCCGCCCTTACTTCTTTTGGCTTTTGGGGGATTTCAATGCCCACAACCCCTTATGGGTTGGCACTCAGATATCAGGCCTTGGTAGGGACTTTGAAGCTCTAACAGCTTAGCTGGACTACTGCCTACTCAATACAGGTGCCCCCCCACACGTTTCATTGTGGCATATGGCACGTACTCGACTATTGATCTGTCTCTCTACAGCCCGAGCCTTCTGCTGCAACTCAATTGGGATGTCCATGATGACCTATATGGTAGTGACCACTTCCTGATCCTCGTCTCTCTTCTCCAGTATGAACCTCCAGATCGCTTGCCACGCTAGTCTCTCTGTAGGGCTGACTGGCATGCTTACGCCTTGGCTGCTAGTCACTACTCCCATCCTGGATGATGTTGATCAGGCTGCTCATAATTTCACTGCGGCCATCATTTCCGCTGCTGAGGCCACTGTTCCGATCACCACTGTCTCAGTTTGGTGCAAGTCGGTACCGTGGTGGTCCCCAGAGATGCTGTGGCCATCAGGGAACGTCGTCGGGCACTCCAGCGCCACTGGCACCATCCTTGTACAAAGCACTTGATCCGTTTTAAGCGGCTCCGTGTACAAGCTCGGAGGCTGATACGCCAGAGTAAGCAGGATTATTGGGAGAAGTAGGCACCTACCATCGGTTCTCGCGCTGCCCCGTCTCGGGTGTGGTCACAGGTTCGGCGCCTTTTTTGTACTGACCACAGGTAGGAATCCCCGGCTTGACGTTCAAGGTACGATATGCATGGATCCAGCTGCTGTAGCTGAGCACATGGCGGACCATTATGCCAGCAACTCTGACAGCATCTTACAGTGCAGAGTTCCACACTCGCAAGGAACAGGTCGAGCAAATGCAGTTATCTATTCGCTACCGTCGGCGGGAACTGTATAAGTCGCCTTTCAGTGAGTAGGAATTCCAGAGTTCCCTCGCTGCTTGCCCTAATACCACCCCGGGGCCAGATTGCATGCACAACCAGTTCCTGCATCACCTGTCAACGGATTTGCAACACGAACTTCTCGCCCTGTTCAATCGCCTCTGGGGTTGAAGGTGTTTTCCCTTCTCAATGGCAGGACAGCATTGTCATCCCGGTCATATAACCTGGCGCCGATCCACAGGTGGCTGACAGCTATCGCCCAATTAGCCTCAACAACGTTCTTTGCAAGCTACTGGAATGTATGGTGTGTAGGAGGCTAGTGTGGATTCTTGAAGACCGTGGATTCCTCGCCCCACAACAGGGGGGCTTCCGCCGAGGCCGTTCTGCTTTAGACAGCTTAGTGCCACTGGGAGTCCGCTATCCGCACTGCTTTCACCAGGAGCGAACATCTCGTTGCGGTGTTTTTCGATCTTAGAAATGCCTATGATACTACCTCGCGCTACCACATTTTAGTTACGCTGCATGGCTGTGGCTTGAGAGGTCCACTCCCGCTATTCATCCAGAACTTCCTCTCGCTTCGCACTTTTCAGGTTAGGGTAGGTACCCATCTCAGCTTCAGCTCCTCTCACACTCGGGAGAACGGAGTCGCACAGCGCTCTGTTCTTAGTGTTCCGTTATTTCCAAATGCCGTCAACGGACTTGCTGAGGCAGTAGGGTCATTGTTTTTCTTTTCACTGTATGTCGATGACTTTTGTATGTATTACAGTTCAACCAGTATTGGTGTCGCTGAAAGGCGACTGTAGGGAGTCTTTGAAATGGCGCAGTACTTGACCTTAGCCCATGGGTTCCGGTTTTTGTCTCCAAAAACTCGCGTCATGCACTTTTGTCGCCATTGGGCAGTGCACCCAGACCCTGAACTGTATCTGGGTGATGAAAGGTTTCGGGTTGATCAGTCACATCGCTTCTTGGGCATGCTGTTTGATGCCCGGCTCACGTAGGTTCCACGCCTACAACAGCTTCGACAATCCTGCGCTGTCTCAGCCACACTGCTTGGGGAGCCGACCGTTCAACCCTCTTGCACCTTTATACTCTATTATCCAGTCACCCTTGGACTATGGGAGCCAGGTATATGATTCAGCAGCCCCTTCTGCTGGTGTTCGCTTAACATCAGGGGCTTTTGCGTACGAACCCAGTGACGAGCCTACTCCCTGAGGCTGGGATTTCATCGGCAGCTGTTAGCCTCATATGTTGGCAGCGTCCACAGTTTATTCCATCATCCAAACCGCAGGCTCCTTTTTCCTACTGCTGCATTCCCATCCTCACAAAGACGGCCTCCCGATCGCAGTCCCGTGTCCACTCCCTTCTCTCCTCACTTGAATCCCTTCCCTTCCACTTTCCGCTACTCTCCATCCTTGGTGTATTGCAGTTTGCGTGCGAACTACTAGTGCCTACAACAAAACGGAACTTACTTAAAAAACACGCCTTGTACTTCAACAACAACAACAACACCGTGTACAAGGAGTGGGCTCCCCGCCCTATCCCCCTTGCATCACGTAATTCACCTGTTTCTTCGAATTTAGCCCGTTTATTGACATGGGGCCTCTTAGCACCTGTTCATGTAAGCGATGTTCCCGAAAAGCAGCGCTGCTGTTTCTGTCGTTCTGATAGAACAGCTTTACCAGCAGGGCACGGTCTTTCTTCCTGGTAGCAATTGCAGTTCGTACGGAAAACTTCAACCTTGTTAACGGTTTACACCAATATGCACATCTAAAACCGGTATACTGATGTCAAACCAGGAAACATTTCACATTGAGTGCTTGCGGCGTCATATTTTCACCTGGTGGCTGTAAGCGGAACCATAATTATTTTTCTTCAAAAGCGCGAGCGCGTCGATTACTGATTATACCCACAAGATTCAGCGTCCTGCGATGTATACAACCCGCACTGCAGCTCTCGGAACACCGTCAACGTCATTACTACTTCCTTGTACACACATGAACAGTGTTGCCAGACGTAGGGAATTTTCCCTACACGTAGGTACTTACAAACATTATAATCAAATGTTCAAATGTTTGTATAGTCTATGGGACTTAACTACGGGGTCATCAGTCCCTAAACTTACAAACTACTTATGAACTACTTACAACTAAGGACGGCACAAATATCCATGCCCGAGGGGGGATTCGAACCCCCGACCGTAGTGGCCATGCAGACCGTGACTGGAGCGTCTCTCATTAAAATCATTTGGGAATTTTCATCCGAAAGCCCCCAATGCGTAGGTACTTTGATAAAATTTTACAATCGCCAACACAGGCCTAGAAATAGAACAGTTGTCAGCACGCGGGAATGAAGTTGAACAATTGTGGCAAAGTTTGAAGTAGCCAATGATATTTTAGACGCATAGTTGTTTTCTGTTCGTAGTAAACAATATGAAGGTGAAAACTTAATTTCAGAAACATTAAAATTGATTTCAATATATATCAGTGGAATGGAGAGTCGGTTTGGAAATAGTGTTAGAAAATGTTGACCGATGTGGCCGAGCGCCCTGCGGCGCGCCAGTCAGTCTGCACGGCCACTACGGTCGGGGATTCGAATCGCCCCTCGGGCATGGATATTTGTGCCGTCCTTAGCATTAGCTAGTTCATAAGTAGTTTGTAAGTTTATGGACTGATGACCGCGTAGTTAAGTCCCATAAGCTCTAAAACATTTGAACATTTTTGAGAAAATGTAAGCACAAGAAAAATTCATTGTTTCCATGAACAAAAGACGTTTTATTACTTTAACTAGACTGTTATTTATTTACGTCAGGACGATATACTAGTTAGTAGGTGTAAATGTGAAGATGCTGACAAGAAAACGCTAAAACATTTGCGACAGCCAACGTTAAGTTATAATGAACAAAGCGCTAGATATTCGTTCTCAACATAGCATTACTCTTTGAAAATCGAATCATGTAGAGTGACGGACTTTTTTTTTTTTTTAGTGCTGACTGTGAACTAAATAATTTGATAGTGTCTCGATGTATCCTAGTGCGGTCAGTAAATCAGTTATACTCGTGTAACAGTGCACTCGGAATTAGCGGCATATTTGGGGATCCTAATTAATGCTGTTTCTCTCTACGGTTGACAGGTTCTTGATATACCCTGGTCCTATGGATAAATCAGTAATCCTCTTATAACAGAGCTCTTCGAATTCGCGGCATAATCTACACTTGACTCCATCAATCAGTAACGATCAGTCACTGGAAAAACATCTAGCAAGTGAAGCATGATGCCAAATATTTATTTTAATGTTTTTCAAAATTGTAACACGTCACATTAATCAACTGGTTAACCTCTCCTGGTCGGACGCCTGGATTTAGCCCCTCCCAGACACGAATCCTGGCTAATGAGGTGGTAGGGAGAAAGTAGGGAAAACGTAGTTACATTTTTGTGAGACTGTAGGTATTTTCTCTTTGTCATCTGGCAACACTGCACATGAACCAAATGTAATGGTGATAGGTCGAAGATGTCGATGTCTATTGTAAGGTATCCTCCACCATGCACTGTACGAAACGTTACGACAGTGATTATCCTCTTGTTTTGCTGCTCAAGTGTACAATTTTTTTCAATATCGAAATAAAAGTGTTGATCGGTGCCGACGTCTATAAGTAACTTTCCGTACGCCATGCATCACATGACATTTTATGTACACATTGATCTACCCTGTTTTTGAATGTCAACTGTGCAAAATGTCATCAAGCTCCAGCACACACACTGACACATTGCTTTGCGCATAAAGGTAGGCAATGACTTTCATACGTTTTTGTATAGTGTTTCGTTTTAGAACGGTCAGAAAAAAACATAAGTCCTGCATTCGGAAGTGTGTACAAATTTTATGTACTCCTATGTAATATTACTTCTCTCAGTCGAGTACAGGTAGCGTTATTTCTTGAGCTGCCTATATGAACATCTAAATAATGCTGTTATTTGTTAAGAGTCGTCCAAATATTGTTATACAGTGGTTGCCCTATGGCAGTCTGTAGGGAGAAATAGTTGCAGTAGAACAATTGAACGGAATGGACAGTGTGCTGAAAGGAGCATATAACATGAACATTAACAAGAGCAAAACTAGGGTAATGGAGTGCATTGTACGAAAATCAGGTGATGCTGAAGGAATTAGATTGGGAAACGAAGCAATAAAGGAGGTAGATGAGTTTTGTTATTTGGGAAGTAAAATAACAAATGATGGTCGCAGTACAGAGGATATAAAATGCAGAATGGCAAGGGTAGAAAAGCGTTCTTGAAAGAGAGAAATTTGTTAACATCGAATATGCCTAAGGAAGTCCTTTCTGAAGGCATTTGTATGGAGTGTTGCCTTGTATGGGAGTGAGACATGGACGATAAACAGTGCGGACAGGAAGAGGATTGAGGCTTTTGAAATATGGTGGTACAGAAGAATGCTGAAGATTAGGTGGGTGGATCGCGTAACTAACGAGGTGGTACTGAACAGAATTGGGGAGAAAAGAAATTTCTGGCATACCTTGACTAAAAGAAGGGATAGATTGGTAGGACACATTCTTAAACATCAAGGAATTGTGAATTTAGCATTGGAGGGAAGTGTGTGGGGTAAAAATCGCAGAGGAAGACCAAGAGATGGTACAGTAAGCAGATTCAGACAAATGTAGGTTGCCGTTCTTATGTGGAGATGAAGAGGCTTGCTCAGGATAGGGTATTGTGCAGAGCTGCATGAACCAGTCTCCTGACTGAAGACTACTACTACAACAACAACAACAACAACAGTGTTCATTTACGATGTAAATACGATTCAAAATTTCTTAAAAGCATGGTGACAGTTGATGTGCTCTATTGAGCTGATTATCACAGATGATATCCCTAGTTTTCATGTATTTGGTACGCCAGAGAGGCTCCTTTCAGATGGAAGGAAGAAAACAGTCCGCGGCACTGGCGTCTGAGCTTGGAATCCCCTTTGATAAATGGCTGCCGAAACTTCCAGAGTAGGGGCTTACTGTTAAAAGTGTACTCGGCCAACTTTTTGGCCAGTAATCTGCGGCTTTATGGAGTTTTGCAATTTGCTCATTCAGTGTCGCAGGGAACGCTTTTATTCCGTGTCACCGCGGAATGTCTTTTTGTTTCATTTTACCAGCTTCGGTACAATATGCGGCGTTACCCGGGTTATTTATTCCAGAATTCTGTTGGAACGTCTCGTGTTTTCTCCTGTCTGTCCATCTCCTCCTGCCTCCGCTCTATGGCCGCGCGGTCTAAGGCGCCACGTCAGATTGTGCGGCTGTTCCCCGTTTGACTTTCATCCATCTGCTTCTTCACATGTACGTGCGAAAGTCTTACATTTTCCAGCTCTTTATGGATACGGTTGAAACCTGTCAGAGTTCATTCCAAGGTACTCTGCAATCTTCACCCTTGCGGTGTGTAAAAACATCTACTGTGATGACTAACGTATGTATGTCCGCTTACATGTTGATCGATGTAACGGTGTCGTAGACTGTTGTAATCGACGCCGTAGAACTCCTCTTCATCTTAATTCAAAGTTGTACCGCTGTGGAATCACCGTGCGCTCTAACGCACTTTGCTGCGGAGCGAGCGGTTGTTCCCCATCGGAGGTTCAAGTCCTCGCTCGGACATATGTGGACATAGTGTGTGTGTGTGTGTGGGGGGGGGTGTGGTCTTTTGGTTAGGTTAAGTAGTTTGTAAGCCTAGGGACTGATAACCACAGTAGTTAAGCCCCCTAGATGTAGAAATATTTTTTTTTTAATTCAAACTTTTTCTGTTTACTTTTCGGTAGGTTTAGTCCACTTCGTTACAGCGTTTTGTGTTAAGTACTTAAAATTGCTGGATATTACATTTGATTCCTGTGAACTGATGGCAGTATGTATTTATAATCTCACACAAGAGACATTTTTCTGCACTGTTAGCGATTTGTATGAATAATTTTTTTTTTTAATTTAAGGTGGTGGTTTTTCTGTGATGGAAATGTCAAGTCTACCTGTTTCTAGGTCAGAGCTTTCCAAACTGCGTTCCCAGACGACGTTGTGTTTCGCGAGACAAGTGAGTTCAGAATGTTAAACGGAAAAATTCACTGTCAGAAAGACACCATACCAACTTAGAAAGTTTCATATCAGATCCATAATCAATCAATGTGTCTGAAACTCCAGTACACACAGAACAACTGTCTCATATCTCAGTTTCTTCTTTGGCGTCCTGCAGTAGCAAGAACACATGCCTTTGGCTGTATTACGTTTTCATTGACATACATCCATACATTGAGTTGGTAAGGAAATATATTCAGACACTAAAGATTAATATGAAGAGGGATTATATGGGGGTAACGCAACACTGGATATAAACTATAAGATGCGTATAATTCGGTGAATGGCCCTATATTTTACAAACCGCGCTGTCGAGAATGAGGTGCCCGCGCATACACATCGGTAAACGCTGCGACCCAGGTAACAGGGTCAATGTGAGAACTCGTGTCATTGCAACATGGAGCGGAAAATGAAGCAAAGTGTTAACATCAAGTTTTACTTCAAATTAGGAAAAACGGTGACGGAGACCAATGGGATGTTAGAGTATTGTGTTGAATCAGTGATTAAAGTGAGTGGTATAAACGCTTTAGAAGCGGAAAGAGAGATGTATCGAGGATGACCTACGTTTGGTTCGACCGTTCTCAATCACAGTCCCAGACAACATCGAACGAGTGCGACGAATGCTTGCAGATGATCTGTTTCTCCTCCTTAAAGTAGCCGTGAAAGATTTACGCTTCGCAACGGTCGCGGAGATCCAACAATACGTGACCACAGTGCTTCGAGCCATTCCACAAGAAGCGTTTGCAGACAGCTTCCAGCAGCTGTACGACCGATGTCAGAAGTGTGTTGTAGCCGATGCGATTACTCTGAAGACCAGTACAGGTATTTAGTTTGTCACTCTTGCTTCTCATATTTTCTGAGGCTTTTCACCGAACTTTCCAGACGCATCTTTTACTAAGAGTGCATAACACACCGTTTCTTGGTTTCTTCTGAACGTCAACTTGTCAAATACGACTAACTGGTAGACATGAAAAACAACCGATTTTTAAAACTACATTTATACAAGTAGAAGAGCACTGTTTGTTTTGCATTAGTTCCCTGCCAAAATATTCGTATCAAACTACAGTTTATGACTACTACAAAAACAGTCGTGGAACTATGAGGCAGTTAGATGATGAAACGCGTGTGAATTTGTCTATGTCCAAGTTAATGTAAGACTTGATAATTGTATTTTTTTAAAATTGCACCTGAAAAATTTGGTCATTGTATCAGTATAATGTACTTAGAAACGAAATATTATTACTGGAAAAGTATCCTTTGTTATGATAGGATCTCTTTTATTAATATTAGTGAAAACGTGGCTAGTGGAGCTGTATGTATTGGATGGGTGTCGTTATGATGAACCTTTGGATCTAGGCAATATGAGACAATACCCGAAACCCCTGTACAGTAGACTGCCGCGCACTACGTGCATTGCAGAGTCCCGAGATTCTGTTACAGGTTTTAACTGGGGTTTTCCACTCACAGGTGCAAGCAGAACGTGGACATGTGAAAATTTGTGCCGGTGCCGAGATTCACACTCGGGACTCCTGCTTTAGAGCTAGTCTAGACGAGCGCTAAAATCACGGCGGTGATAACGCTGTAAACTAGGCGTTAAATTTGCATGCTACACATGACGCTATAAACGGCGCGTTTTAACGCCACGTTAGCGTTGTTGCTATACCATACACCGCGTAAGTGGAGCGTTGGCGTTTATTTTAAAACACTGCGCCGGTCTATATACGCGGGTTGAAACTCAAATAGTGGCAAATATTTATTCACAACCGATACAAAAACGTTAAATCTTTTCACCTGTTACTGTCCTTTAACGTAGTGACTAGCATTGTATAGAACGCGATGCCAGGGATGTGGAAGGCGTAGTATACCGCTAGCAGAGCCTGTTCTGTTGACAGTGCGAATGGAGCGGTCTACCGCCTATCAAATGTCTGTAATAGTTCCGAAGCGAATGCCACGAAGGGGTAATAATAATAATAATAATAATAATAATAATAATAATAATAATAATAATAATAAATAGGGTTTTCTGTTCCATAGGACCCAATTGAGTGAGACTCCATGGTCATGGAACAAGTCAATACATGAATTTTTACGCAAGAATGGTAATATAAAATTTTAAATAGTCCTATGCACACGACAATGTTAAGACAAAGTAAAAAGAATAATAAAGAAAAAAATGAATTAATTGTTTAACTTTCCTAGGAGTTCCTCGACAGAATAAAAGGAGTGAGCCATGAGGTAACTCTTCAATTTAGATTTGAAAGCCTGTGGGTTACTGCTAAGATTCTTTAATTCTTGTGGCAGCTTGTTGAAAATGGATGCTGCAGAATACAGTACACCTAACAGCACAAGTGTCAAGGTGGTGTGATGCAAATGTAGATTCGACTTCTGTCTAGTAATCACAGAGCGGAAGCTACAAACAATAAGCTTATATTATTAACAACAAACGACATTAAACAAAAAACGTATTGTGACGCCAGTGTCAAAATTCCCAGACTGCTGAAAAAGGGTCGACATGACGTTCGTGAACTTGCACCACATATTATTGGTCGAACCGCCCATTTTTGACCCAGAAACATCCTTTACCCCAAAAAATAATGCCGTACGTCATAAGTGAGTGAAAGTAAGCATAATAGACTACTTTTTGTGTTGAAAAATCACTTATTTCAGATATTGTTCTAATGGTAAATATAGCAGAATTTAGCTTTGGAACAAGATCCTGAACATGGGCTTACCACGCCAGCCAACTGTCTATCTGAATACCTAGAAATTTGTACTGTTGAGTCTCACTTATGATATGCCCATTATGTGTAATCAAAATGTCAGCTTTCGTCAAAATACGTGTTAGAAAATGTAAAAACGGAGTTTTACTGTGATTTAACATCAACTTGTTTTCTACAAGTCATGAACTTTTCTTGAACTGCGTTATTTGATTCTGTGTCAATATTACGAGCAAGATCCTTCACTACAAGCTGGTATCATCAGCAAACAAAAATATTTTACAGTCATTTGTTATACTCCAAGGCATATCATTTATATAAATAAGAAACAGTAATGGTCCCAAAACAGACCTCTGGGGTACCCCACACTTAATTGTGCCCCATTGCGACTGTACGTCATAGCCATTTTCTACACTGTGGAGAATTACCTTCTGTTGTCATCTTCGGAATGAAATCAAAGTTACAAGGCCTTAGGTCCGGGGAGTCTGGTGGATGGCACAGTACTTTCCAGTCCCATCGAGCGAACAGAGCTGCCACAGCTTGCGCTGTACGCGTCCGCGCATTGTCGTGCAAAATTATAGGTGGGTTGCGCAGAAAGTGTTTCCGCTTCTTTCGCAAAGCTGGTCGCAGGTAATGCTCCGAAAACTAACAGTAATACTATGCATTGACAGTCTGTCGTGGAGGTATATAGTGGCACCGTTACCGTAGACCGCTGGCTCGCAAGTGACTTTCCCTCGATTGTGCGCACGGCGATGACGTGGACGGGCGAGTCAATTTGTTCGGAGGGAAGTTAAGTATGTCAACAACGTGTGCTATCAGCGACAGTAGTAGATTCCGTTGCATAGTGTCGCCAAAGCAGTGTTGCCACTATTTATGTTCCAACCGTTGTATATTACAAATGTATGAAGACTGTAATAATAAAAGCGAGACGTCGAGGTATACAACCACAGCTAGCCATAAACAATGTAAGATACCTGTCAGTACTATGCGTCACATAGGTACACTTGTTAATCACGTAACTATCAATAAAAGATTTTGTTATGTTGTGAATTAAATTCAACACTAATTAGGAAGTTTGCAGTACTCAATATGTTTCAAAAATCTGATCATTAATCACAAATTTAATGTAAAGTATTTTTCAAAACATATAAAATCTCTATGTAACAGCTAGGAAGAGGAGTGGTTGTTCTTTGCTGGTATGTTGTAGTATTCTAATTATGGACGAGGATTGTCGTATTCGTCATGGAATTACTGGATGTATGACGAACGCTCAGTATACGTATGTTTCAACCCGAAGTACGTTCTGCAATTGTCTACAGTTATTTAACCAATTGCCCAGGCAATTTCTGTTAAGTAGAAAGGTAGCCTACGGGAATGCCTCATCTGGAATTAAGTACCTGCAGATTATACGGACGGTACTTTATCTAAAGTGATCGTAAAATATTTGTTACATTAGACACAGAACAGCTAGCAATTCCAGACTGGGTAGTGGATTATCCGTTCAGACAGAGATACTCAATTCCTTGACGTTCTCTTTTATGTAAAAATAAATTCAAGTTTTATAGCTTCACACTATTGCAGATCATGAATCGAGTATCTACGACCTACAAGGACGTCACAGCGTCTAGCCTCTGGTGGTGAGAAACAAACTGTTCTCTTTCAGAATTTTTTGCAGCATATCATCAGAACATAACCAGAGATAGCTAATTTCAACTGTTTTAATATTTTAGTCATATTTATTTTACTTATTTATATATTTAAAACAATCAATAGTACCGCTTCATATACTGTTTCAGGAGATGGAATGTACGAAGAGAAGTCCTTTAATTGTGTCAAATGTCGGTTGCTTCTTTTGACGAACTTCTTAATGCCATACATTTAGTTTTGTTGACAAATACTGTCAAACTGTCTGTTTGAAGCCTCAAACTTTCCATCAAAATGTCAGTTATGTTCTTGGTTGGCGAGGCTAGCGCCCTGCCTACACCTGGATGTTTCGTTTGTCTCCTGCTGCGTCCTCGATTTTCGGTGGATGACAATGTTGCGAGTGTCACACAGCCCTCTGATAGGTCCCCCATTTGATTTTTCAAAACAGTTTCGTTGCCCTGTGGCGAAATATTGGACGAGTTGACAACCTCATAACCCTATAAGTGTGGAATTAAGAACGAAAGTCGGTCAAAGTATAGGTATTTTTCTTCTACTCGTTCGAAGCATAAGGGTCTCCGTTAAAAAATTCGTTACGAAATTGTTCCTTACAGACTTCAGACTTAGACCTCTTAATTAGTTCTTTACCTGAAATAAAACTCTGTTAGTAAGTCATTACATAAAACTAAACCAGTTCATGTTACTTCGCTTTGTGTGTTCAATTTTTATGTTTTTTGTACTTTTTGCTTTCTGAACACACATCGGTGTGATCATGATTTAAAAGTTGTAATGGAAGCTTGCATTAAAAATGCGGTTATACCTAATATTTTTATCGATATGTGCTATAATCAAAATTTTTGTACAGTTGCTACATATCTGCTTTATCAACAGCAACCAAACGTATTCACCTACGACAAATAACTCGGTTGACACAAGCTCATTGTCTGCGCGTTGCTAACGCCTTGTGCGGTAGGGTGTCAACGTCACTGACGCCGGGCTAACGCGGACGTGCTTGGACTACCCAAGCAAGCACGCCGTCCGACGCAGACCTCCGTAGTCTTGGTATTACCATCTGAGGAATGTTGGCTGTACTCTTAAGAGAATGGACCACCTTCAGCCGTTGAATTCCAGAGTATTATTGCTACCACTTGATTGTGCCATCTTCAGGCTCCACGACCAGTACGTTGCTGTTATGTTGCGTAGTCAAACTAGAGCCAGTACTGATGTACTGGTGTCAACAGATTGCCGCTAAAATACACAAAACCTGTCGGAGCGAACGAACTAGTTCGGAAGAGCGCTCCCACAGGCAAACTACGCGAACTACTTCGCAGATCCAACGCCTCTTAGTTCGTCCGCTCTTTTTCCGAAGACTGACGGGGAACAGCGAGAGGACGCGAGAGCACGCAGATTCGCGTGATTCCCTTCTGCCAGTTACCGTCATTTCGAGCTGAGATGCAGCTCAGCTGTAGTTTCATAGTTCACTGCCACGAATTTTCTTTTATAAAGTATTCTGCAGTGTCTAAATAATATTTACTACGAGTACTCTGTATTCAAAGTAGTTGAATAACATTGTATCACCCATTCGTGTAAATAACTGGTTTATTTGCTTAAGTATTTGATACCTAATTGCCCAAAAATACGGGTAATAGCACACGCTTCGGCAACACTGATCATTATATAAAAAGCTGTCATAACAAGAGAAGAGCTCTTTTAGTAGCGGTAGCAAAAGCCAAAAAGAGCGGTCGAAATAGAAAGAGCGACCTAGTTTGCGGCCGAGCTGCAAACTAAAAGGACAGCTACCAGTCGCCAACTAAAATATGCTTGATCGGTCGCTAACTAAAATCTGCGATATCGGTCGCGAACTGTTATGCCAAACCTATCTAGTTTCTTAGTTCGTTGGATTCTTTTCCGAAGACCGATGGGCAATAGCGAGAGGGCGCGAAGCAGAATTAAAAATCACGTCTTTGCCTTCTGATGATAAGAGCCATTCAAAGTGAGCGTCTGCCTACTAGATAACATAGTTCAGTGCTACAAAATTTCTGTTTTGAAGTATTCTGCACTCTGCAATATCTGACTAATAAATTCCCTAATGCCAAGATATAGAGAACTCTAAACTTAAACGCGAGAAATTATCCACAAACTGTTTCTTTTGGTTTGCGTGATATCGTTAGCGGCTCAAGCAGCAGTCGCATGAAGCAGATAGGTTGGGGATCTTCTCCCTCCACCTGCATGCGCAGACCACGCTGCTCAGCAGTCACTGGGAGCGGACGAACTAAAAGAACGAACTAGTTCGCCGCAGAGCCGCGAACTAAAGTGAGCGCTCCCGATCGCGAACTATTATGCGCAAGTCCAGTGCCCAGCGGCGCTCTCCCTCTTTAGGCCTCAGACTCAGTCTGCATATTCGAGAGAACACACGCCTCGATTCTTGAAAGCCGTGCGGCCCATACCTTCGTCTCTTCGTGACACTGAATATGTAGTTTGTCACTGGAAGTTTCTTTTCTTCTTTCAGTATTGCACACTGCCGAGTGGAAGTTTTCTCTCAATAATGCACACTGCCGCGATTTTAATTGCCATCGAGATTTTGTATTGCAGAAATTTCTCTCCCCTTCCGTTGGCACTGTGTGCCATCATAGTTACTAACTATAAGATTTTTCAGGTCAGAGATCGATGAATGAGGTAGAAATAATTTGGCCTTCAATTTAGTGTTGTTTTCGTTCAACTCCACGTGCTATCAGTTACTGTGTTGTCTACATCTACCTAATCACTCTGCAATAAACTACTAACACGATTTGTGTTCTGACCTCGTACGTAGCTATTGCATCTCTTCCACATTGTCTATTTAATTGCCAAAGATAAATGAATAGTGATATGTGTAGCTATAATGTTCGTATTTGCAAATATGAAGGTTTTTCTCCTCTCCTTTCTTCGTCTGTGCCATTACAATAAGATGCGATCTTTTTCACCAGACGCGTTTCGTTCTAATGAACAGAAAACATCTTCAGTGGTCTCTCCCACAACCGCTCTCGCGCCACACTGTTTGATCGCTACCTCTTCTCTTCGTTTATATCAATTACAAATACCCAATAAATATACATAAAAATAAACAATAAATTTAACTTAAAACTGCGAAAAACTGCAATGGAGGCAGTACTCCGAAACAAAATTCATACAGATGCAGTCATAGAAAAATGTGCAAATATACCTGTTACCGTGCTCCATTGGTTTCTTATAAAACGGTAAAATGCACATTGTTACAGCGAAATGCAAGCTAGAGCGTAGAACTTTGATACAAGAAGGAAAAACTGTCACGAAATGTGCAACACGTCTCCGCTTTATGATGCGGGGCGAAAATCTCAGATGAAATTTCCGTAAGTAAAAAATAACATTCTTTACATTTTCCAACGAACTGTTTTTCGATCTAAGGGAACAAAAAGAAAAAAGTAAACTTTTGTTATAAAAAGTCACGCTCTATTGTAGTTGCATAAACAAGCAAGTTACACTCTTCATAAATGAACGTTTGCTAACTAACTGAGACATATGACCACATTACATCTGTTAAATGTTGAAACTGTAGGACATGAGAACTATAATCTGTATCCTTAGTAATGTAACAGAAGCTTGGGGGTAGGAGACGAGTGGGAATTCCTCCTAGCCACGCTGGAGGGGCCTAGCTGCGGATTGCGCCGCTGCTCGCCGTCGGAGGTTCCAGACCTCCTTCGGACATGGGTGTATTTGTTGCCCTTAGCATGAATACTTTGTAAGCCTAGGTACTGATGATGAAATAGTGAGGCTCCATACATTTACAAACATAAGAACATTTTTTAATTCCTCCTGCAACAATTGTTTTTCTTAAGTTGATAGGACACGTTTTATACAGTGCGTAACAGAGAAATAGGATAGTATTGCATAGCGACACAGATATAGTAATATCAAACGGAACATGTATTTGTAAGTAATGTAGCGAAGCCTCGTTTGCCTAATTAGTAATTTTAGCCCTATAATTCAAAACTTATGAAACTGTGGTGCTATTTCGAGCGCAAATTGTGTAGCGTCAGCTTCGTTTCTTCATTGTAGGACTTCTTGAATGACTTTACACACACACACACACACACACACACACACACACACACACACACACACGAGAGAGAGAGAGAGAGAGAGAGAGAGAGAGAGAGAGAGAGAGAGAGAGAGAGGTGGGGGTGGCTCCGTTGCGTGTCAGAAAAAAAATTGCAGCACATTCGTCGCCCTACATAGTGTTTTCCATATTGAGTATCTGGAAGAGCGCGAGTTTATCTTGCGTCCTTTTTTCTGCTGAGCAGAAGAACGGTCGTTTTCAGAGCTCTCGCGTTCCGCCAGGCAGACCGAGGAGGGCGTAATAAATGTTGCAGCCGCGAGTCGCCTCAATCTCTGTCGCCGTCGCGTGCTCTTCCTCATTGGGCCTCGCGCTCGCTCTCACATCCCTCTCTCTCTTAGGGCTTAACGTCGCCAACTAAATCTCCGTTTGCACTACGTAAAATACCTTACGGTGGGCGGTCCTTTACACTATTTTCATTCATCGCGATCCTTTTCCTGCCTTCACCCCCATTACAGTAAATCATTTCACTAGTACTGCTACGTCCAAGAAATGGAGATAATATATTTTCAGAACCACCAGTCAAATTCCACTTTTTTTCCTATAGAATAGTTAGTTATGTTTGAGACGCAGCGGGATTACATAAGTCTCAGCAAGGTTTTTGATGACGCAAGGTTTTTTTTCCATACTTAAGAGTATAAAGATCTCTTCCTGCCCTAAAACAAAGCAATCGACAGAAACGATTTTCTTTCGTCAGGACTCCGTTTCGATATCAGTAATGCACGAAGGCTATATAACGGTTTCACGGCGAAACTATTTCTAAGTATTGAAAACAATTTATTTTTCCGTCACAGTTTCAATATTTAGGAGTTGGAAACAGGCCTCCAACGTTGGAGACCTATGGAGGTATCATCTTTTTTTAAACGATTTAAAATTTTAATGTAATTATGCATTAACAGTCGACAACGTACAGATTTTATCAGTCATTTGCTTCATTCAGTGTATTATTATGGTTGGAATAAGGCCAACGGTTTCAAAATAGACGATTAAGTCCGAAACTAGTAACCAACTCCTGAAGACTGCAACTGTGACAAAAATAAATTGTTTTCAATATATTACCAGTTGCTGATCCTGAACCATTTTTACGATGAAATTTTATATATTTCTAGGTAGTCGGAAAAAGCCTTGGTAAGATGTGGGCGAGCATTACCCTGCTAAAGATCGAAGCCGTTTGACTTGGCTACAGAAACGTTCTTCATTTAGTCCCCATTTCTCCTCATGCTGTTTCCATGCTTTTGCAAGAGTGAATGAAACATTGACGGCCGTCGACTGGCTTCGAACGAAGAGCTTCATGTCTGCGTGATTATTGTTTCGTATGAAACAAGCAGACATGGCGGCATCAGTGCACTGGCCGTATGCTCTAACAGTGCGATACGTCTATTAACAGTTATTGCAATCACTTCTGAAATAATAAAGCTTTCGGCTTGACTGCCCACCTTACAGTTGTAGACGTCTTCCCACGAGTTTCTTTTTAATAGTGTCACTTCGTAGTCAAGTACAAATAATGCAAATTGCTGCGATTCAGTGCTGCGCGATCGTCAGCGTGAGAGCCGTTCAAGGAAACATCGACAAGTGCTTTCGGAGCCCGGAACCGCTCGTGTGTCCTTTCTCACTTCACGAGACGAAGCCTTACTCCTCGCCCCGTCCCGTCAACACCGACAGTAGACTGTTGACGACACGAAACATGTTGCCTGGTGTGAGGAGTCTGATTTCCAATTATATTGAGCGGATGGATGTGTAGAGAATGGAGACAACCTCATGAATCCATGGACCTGCGTGTCAGCAGGGAACTGTTGGAGCCGGCGAAGGTTCTGTAATGGTGTGGGGCGTGAACACTCGCAGTTACACTGGAGCCCCTGACACCTCTGGATACCACTGACAGGGCACACGTCCGGGCTGATCACCTGCATCCATTGATGTCCAGTCTGAATTCCGACGGACTTGGGCAATGCGAGCACGACAATGCGTCACCTCATATATACAGAATTGCTACAGACTGGCTCCAGGAACACTGTTATGACAAGGGAACCTCTCCATCGCACCGCCCTCAGATTTAGTTAAAAGTCGGCGCAGTGGATACGCTTTGAAAAACTGAAGACAGATCAATCTAGAAAACTGGGAGAAGTCGTGTGGGACTATGAAAAAATAAGCAAAACATAAAAACTGAACGGTCTATGCGAAAGATCGGCAACGTCCAGCACATTGTAAGGATAGAAGTCTCATGGTCCCATGGCTAGCGGAGCGAGAGGTCCTCAGATCAACCCTTCCTATAGGCGAAAATTTTAATTTTTCATTCTCAGAAAATTATTATCGAGGCTTCCTGGCTGGAAGTTGACGGAATACAACTCACGTATTTAATACGCTCTCGCCGAAAGTAACGAACAGTCAGTCAACTGCCAGCCTGGAAGCCTCGTCGGCAGGAAAACTCTCTCCGCCGTGCACCGTAGCCGACTGACGTCGTGTTTTTAGATGTTTTAGGCGTAGCGTCCTCATACTACGTCGCAGTCACCTCGCATCGGACGGACGGACAGATAATCATTTTTCTGAAAATGAAAAAAATGAAAATTTTCGCCTGTGGGAAGGCTTGAACCAAGGACCTTTAGCTCCACTTATCTTACACATGGACTGCTCAGTTTTTATATTCTGCTTATTTTTAAAGTTCCACACAGCTTCTTCCTGTTTTATCGATTGATGTGTTTAGTTTTTCAAGGCCTATCCACTGCGCCAAATTATAACTTAATTTGAGGGGGGTGCGATGGGGAGGTTCCCTTGTAAGTCTAGAGAGAGAGAGAGAGAGAGAGAGAGAGAGAGAGAGAGAGAGAGAGAGAGAGAGAGGGGGGGGGGGGAAGAAACAACAACCGAAATAGAGATATATATATTTTTTTTTCGCACGCTATTAGAGAATGGCGCGGTAGAGAAATATGACGAAAACGATTTGAAGAACTCTCTGCCATGGACTTCAATGTGAGTTGTAGAGTATTTATGTAGACTAGTATTGCCTGTGGTCGAAATTCGATCAGATGTTTTTCCAAAGCCATGAAAATGAAAAAAAAATTAATGTAATTGGAATTTATTGAGCACTGGAAATTTATAGGTTTTAACTGAATGCTTTGAGAACAGGTGAACGAAAGGGCAAAGAGTAAACATGAGAGAATTGTTTTATTTCACAATTTAGCATTACAAAACTTCAGTAAAAACACTTTTCATAAAAATCCTTTCATCATTCCCTAAATGTCCGTGTTCTCTGTGTTCACAAATATAAAATTTCAAACCATCAAAGAATCGAACTCTACTTGCGGCAACATACAGCTGACCACATGTAAAAATTGTTTTTCTTAATAGAGTTTGTCCTTGAGAGTTATTGAAATACTAGGTTCACAAACTCAGTTGTTTAATTATATTTAAAAGTTAAGAATTCAACATTATGAAGAATTAAGAAAAATTGTGGCAATGGCAATCGATCACAGAACCTTAAGATTGAAACTGCAAGCGCTAACTGATTAAACTTATTTTATCTGTACCCAATGTGCCACCTACAACGGGTTATAATATAGTGGCAAAACCTATGGAGAATTTGGAGTATCATCGTAAATTTTTTTAACCACTCTTAATGGCTACGTGCTGCGAGGTTATTTTCTGAGGGTTGTCTGTGGATAATCTTATATTTAAACGAACAAATTCACTGTGCTAAGTCCAGCTCTGTCTAGGGGATGATAAAATTCGTCCACAGTCCCCAACTGCATATGATCAATTTAAAACAACTAAAATTGAGAAGGGTGCATTTCATACAAATAACTGGCACAACACTTCGTTTAAAATTATTAAGTAATCTGCTTATTTATCGAATCAAAAACAGTGTTACCAGTAAAAGCACTGTACGTTGGCGTATCTAATGTAGTTCGTGAGCCCCCAGACAAAATTTATTTTGCCGAAAATATTTCAATAGCCTAACAGGCTACTGTTCACTGCATAAAAAATGAATAAAACGTTCCGTTAGTCTATACCTGGCTGCGAATACTTTGTCTTTATATTCACAGTTTATCTGAAACAAAATAATGTTCAACAAAAGATATCGAATGAATGTATGTTTATGATAACTCAGTTAACACTAACTGATAGGATGCACTTTTGCAATCAGTTTACAACGGAAATGTATTGAAGTCACAGTGCCTAAATTGCACACGCTGCAATCTTCAAATTTTACGTAGCACACGGCAACTAGAGAAGAAATCTTGCAAGTTTAACAGCACTTGATAAATCTTTCTAAGTTCGACCGCACTTTTATAGTATGAAAACTTTTTCACTCTTCCGAAGGTCACGGCACAGGCCGACATAGCTTCGCCGCCGCGAACGCTAGCGAATCAGAGTACCCACGTGGGACCACCGCCCAGTTTCTATACCTGTGCACCGGAGAAACCCATACGTCGAGAACTTCCCCATTTGCACCCCTCGCCAATGTACAACGCTTTGCCAAGTGTACCGTCCATTTAATACAAATACATCTTTGAACACTTACACTAAATAGAAATAAACATGGAATTGATCATCGTAATTAATATTTCATTACATATCATTTCTCCTATGCAGCGATTAAGTACACATTAATTATTAAAAGAAAGAAAACATGCGTAAGTAGATTTGATCAATATGATTTTATGGTATAGTCATTTTATAATAAGGCACCTGTGAACAAACACTGCCATGCTGGTCGTGTATCTGACTTGTACTTTGTTATTAACAAATGTATACAATGGTATTAGTAAATTAGGTTTTCTGTGATGAATATTGTCTTACGTTGAGTGTAAGTATATCAGGTAATGCACCTTGTTGAGACCTTTTACGTGAGCCCTCGCTCACCTCTGTATCTTCAAAGGTTTACAAGTTTTGAATTTTTAACTAAACAGTAAATTGCCGTATTTTCATTTTATTAAAACTTTTTATCTGTACTTCACAGGAGGGACGTCTGTGCGTTTTAGACGTGTCATATGAAACCCTTTCGGAAACTGTGTCACACTTCTGTCTTTTTACTTTATCATATACAATACACTGTTGCCTCGGTCGCTGCGCAGTGGATTTCCGCCCCCCCCCCCCCACACACACACACACACCTGCTCTCGGCTGCCTAGTCCACTATGAGCCCGAGCTTCACGGCTGTTTAACCTGATTTTTCCTAATTACAGATTTATACAGATCATGCATCCCCATCAATATCACCTGTCTACATAGATATAATGCTACTAAAATTTATAAAAGAAAAGAGTGTAAAAATTTTGTGCCCTGGTAAGGTTAGTGTTTGCGGTGCGGAGAAATTTATCAAGATAGATCTCTCCAAACATAATGATTGAGTGCTACTCGTGGGCGGTAATGTCACAGTGCACACATAATTTTTATATTCCCAGCATCTATGACAAACCACGTTCCGAATTATGTACGTTTCATTGGCCTTCTTGTATGATTAGCGTATTTATATAATGATGTAGACATATTCGTACGAGAGCTGCAATATTATCAGCGCAGCCCGGTCAAAGTGTTGTTGTAAGATGTGTCCTGGTGGTGCCTCGTTGTGACGCATGCTTGCCGCGCGGTGTGTTGCAGGGGCGCGGCTGGAGCACACGGATGTGACGGCGGGCTCTCCGGCCGGCGGGGGTGGCGGGGGCGGCGCGGCGGTGTCGGAGGCGCTGCAGCAGCTGGTGGCCGCGCTGCAGGGACACTCGCCGCCCCCGCCGCCGCCCGCGCCAGACGCCGCCGCCCACCACCTGCTGCTGCACTGGCTCACCCAGCAGGTAGTTCTCTAACGTAAATATAACAGTCTACTCCTGAAACCACCAAGCTTCAGTCTAGTTATGGCAAGTATTGTCAGTACCAAGAGTTAAAGATTTAGCAAATATTATTAACCTTGACATTTGGTTTCTAGAATACTGTTCTTTTAGACTCGTTGTGCTTTTCGTTATATTTGGAAAAAATATAGATTGGATTAAAAAACAACCGCACTGACATGTTTTACGGCCCACTTTAGATTGGTAGTTTTATAAGTTTTTGCAAACATTTTGGACCAAAATAATAATGTAAATAATAAACCCTTTTAGGAAAAAGAATCGAGATAGTGCCAGGTTCCGAACCACAGACCTTTAGCGTCATAGTCCAACGCCTTGCCCACTACGCTACGGCTTCAATCAAAATATGAGTCCTTTAATCTCATACTATCGATGGCCGTTGTTAACTGATGCTAATATGGCATTTGTAGACACTACATTATCATTTATCGTACGAAGAACGATGTGTGTTTGTTAATTCTTCAGTGCGCCATTGCTTTGAAATTACAACGTGTCAGTTACAATAAGAATATCATCACATACGCAAGGCAAGATGGCGTATGCCAGAGAGTTCTGGGCGAGGAATGTCACGTGACATCTGCGAAAGGCTGGTTTTCGTAAATTCAAGGGAGGGTGTCAAATATCCGTTATTTTTGCAAATATCTCTCAACCGATACGAGATATGAAAAAACATAACAAAGCAAAGTTGTATAGAATTTACTCCTCTACCAATTAGGTTATTAAATTTTTCGTGTCAGATGAACGGTTCGGTTGCAATTACAATTGTATTACAAACGGCTTTTTTTGGTATTACTACCGTATTTTGTCCGAAAAATTTGAAAAAGGGAGGTTCTGATATGTGGCGGTCTACAATCATGTTCGTAAAATTTGGTGCTGATCGGTTCGTCTTGAAAACAGAGAACACGTTACGGACGGACATACAGACATACATCCCAAAATTGCCGTTATTTTTGCAAATATCTTTCAAACGCTTCGAGATATGAAAAAAAAAACATAAGAGAGCAAAGTTGTAGACAATTTTCTCCTCTAAAAATTCGATTATTCAATTTTCGTGTCAGATGAATAGTTAAGCCGTTATTTTCATTTAAATTTCGAGCTGTCAAAAGACGTTCGCAAAGGCCCTCTTTTAGTGTTACTACTGTAACCTAAAGTGGGCCAAAAGTTGTAATAAAAGTTGTTCACCTTGAAGGACATCGATTTACATAAAGATGAACCCCCTCCCCGAACTACCCTCGGGGGCGGGAGGGGAGTGACTTTCAATTTTAAAAACGAACCCCTATTTTTACTCTATATTCGGATTATTCATGAGACAAGTAACTAACTTTTGTACGAAACAATTTTTGTTTTGCGATCCATAATAGACGCCGCTGTAATCGACAGAAGTAAAAATGATTTAAATTTGTTGAAAAACTGTAATACCTGAAACAAATACACGCCAGATTAAAAAAAAATCAAAGTACAGTTTTTGATATGTTATCACATTACGCCTCCTACAATAAAATGAAGAACGGGCTGTGATCATGCTCTATGGTCCGACTGTTCATTGCACTTCAGTGATTCGGACTGTGCAGATCTGTAGGCAATTTTTCCGCGATGCCGCGGCGGAGGGACTGAGCGCAATGAGGCGCTATGCTCCGATGCGCGAGGCCGTTCCCCGTCGGGGGTTCGGATCCCCCCCCCCTCGGACATGGATACTTGAGCTGTCTTTAGTATAAGGTAGTTCATAAGTAGTTTGCAAATGTAGGGGCTGATGATCCCGCAGTTAAATTCCATTAGCTTTACAAATATTTGAACATTTTGTTCCGCAATGTTAACAGTTGCAGTAAGAGCAGATTTAGTTTCCTCGTACTTTGAGGCTCATAGAAAGGTTGAAGCAGTTACTCAAAGGTACACTAATGTCTTCTGATAAAAATGTTCCTTCTGCAAAGACTTTTTGCAGTAGGGTCTACTTTTTGCAGAAGCTGGAAGTGTTAACACTAGAGAAAGAGTCCGATATCTATTTGTTCTAGATATTACCTTTCTTTGACAATTTTGAACTCATTTTTATTTTCCCGATTACAGGCTCATCTAACATGAAACGTAAGAAATTTTTCATACAATAGTTACACATGTTTCCACGGAGAGTCCTAATCTGCAGTAAAAATAGGATTCCTAATTTCGATTACGAAGTTACCCCTCCCAACCCCGCGGGTAGTGTAGGGGGAGTTTAGTTTTAATTTCCTGACGCTCTACTTGTATACAAACACTGATGTATATATGCACGTGACGATGTCACCGAAAAGAAATTTTCTACCATATTATATAAGTGGCCAGTACTTATTTACTTCATTCATAATATATAAAACACTCTACCAGATATCAGCGTTCAGTCAGTCAATGTAATATTACAAAAGGGAAATAAAATTTAAGCTATTCCCTAACTGTATAGAGCATTTCAACCTGTCAGTCTGCGACATTTTGGGACCATTCCTCGTCACGTAACCACCGTAGCTAAGGCTTCTATAAGTACAAGCTGACGCATCCGCCATTTTCATTCTCGTGGCTCGTAAGTAAAACATACTGCGGTGCTATAGGAATTGCGTCACGGCACTTTAGCACGGCATTAAGGGTGTTTGTGTTACCATAAACTGCTCAAAATCATCACAAAGGTGGCTACGAAACGTTTAGTTTCCCCGAGAGATTCGAAGAGAAGAAAAAATGGAATATTAAATGTCGGCGCAAAAACTGGGAACCCCAACTGAGCCCACATTTATGTACTGTAAGTAAATCATTATGACTTGAAGCAATATTTAATATAAAAAAAAATCGTTTGTGATATTTACGGTTTTGTTTTGCTCTTCTGAAAGTACTACCTCTTAACAGAGAAGCTGCCTGTACGGAATTAGGCAGCCGCAAAATATCATATTACAGCAAAGCATCCCAGAACATGCCGTTTCTAGAGCACAATGTGTGTCTTATATAGTATATTGATAAATACCTTATCAAAAAGTTTTGTACTGACATTGCACAAATTGTTGAAGTTACTTCTGTTACGTTATTGCGAGAAAGTATTGCAAACACTAAACCGGAAAATATAAATATACTGGGAAAAACGTTTCGTTACGGCTGTGGCAGCGTACTGTGCTGATACAGGCAACTACCGTTGAATGCTATTTGTGGTATTTCGAAGTTTTAGCGCTGTAACTTGTAGTATGCAAATTGACAGAATAGTACGGTAACTAATGTTTTATCACAAAATACACCCTCAATTCAATTTCTTATTAATAAATGCCAATATTGCCGCTTATCTATATGAGGCTGTGACATAACTGGCAAAGAATACTGGGTAAATTTCCACTTAACGGCTGGGGCGGCGTAGTGTGCTAGTGGAAACAAAATGTTTCCTTAGTAAGAATTATTAAATTACTGACAAGACAAGGGTACTGTTACATACGGATACTTGTCAACCTTAGAGAAGGAACAGAATTATTTATTTATTTCATGGTCGACACATTCTATACGATTAGGTTTTCAAATAGCATTCAAAGGTTGTTGCCAACATCGGCAACGTGTGCCTCTACGATCGTAAACTTAAGATCATGTAAAATAATATTCTTTTTAGTTTTAGTGTTTGTAATACATTCTGAAACTTTCTCAGTAACATAATAGTACTTTCAGCAGTTTGAGTACAAAAGTCTGATGTGGTGAATTTGTCACAGCAGACAATAAACACTTACTGCAAGACGGCAAACAAACCTCGCATATTGACAGTCATTATTCAAATAGAAGCCAAGATCGCTTAAAAATCTTTTCTAGATGACCAGTTTCGGCAGCATTAAACGTAGTACGCGATTTTTATCACAGAAATATATGTTTCTTGCTCTTTTTTTGCATTACTTACAGCCGATCACTCAGCGAAAGATCCGTACCCAAAGACTGGAAAGTTGCCCAAGTTACTCCAATATTCAAGAAAGGCAGTAGGAGTGAACCCCAAAATTTCAGGCCAATCTCATTGACATCGATTTGCAGTAGGATTTTGGAACATATACTTTGTTCGAATATTATGAACTACCTCGAAGAGAACGACCTATTAACCAATACCCAAAACGTATTCAGAAAGTATCGTTCTTGCGAAACAAAGCTTGCCCTTTATTCACATGAAGTGTTAAGTGCCATCGGCAAGGGATCTCAAATCCATTCCATATTTCTGGAAGGCTTTTGACACTGTACCCCACAAGCGGCTTCTAATGAAATTGCTTGTTTATGCAATATCTCTCCAATTTGGATTCACGATTTCCTATCAGAAAGGACACAGTTCGTTGTAATTGACGGTTTGTCATCGATTAAAACAGAAGTGATATCTGGCGTTCCACAGGGAAGTGTTATAGGTCCCCTACTCTCCCTTGTGTTTATAAACGATTTAGGAGACAATCTGAATAGCTCCCTTAGACTGTTCGCGGATGATGCTGTCGTTTACCGGTTAGTGAAGTCAATAGAGGATAAAAAACAACTGCAAAGCGATTTAGATAAAATTTCTACATGGTGCGAAAATTGGCAATTGACACCAAATAAAGAAAAGTGTGAAGTAAGACACATGACCACTAAAAGAAATCCGCTGAACTTCAATTACGCGATAGATCCGTCAAACCTTAAGGTCGTAAATTCTAGGTAATACCTAGGAGCTACAATTACGAACAACTTTAACTGGAGAGAACACACAGAAAATATTGTGGGGAAGGCTAACCAAAGGTTACGTTTCATTGGCAGAACGCTTCGAAGATGCACCAGCTCCACCAAAGAGACTGCCTACATCACACTTGTGCGTCCTCTCCTAGAGTACTGTTGCCCCTTGTGGGACCCTCACCAGGTGGGACTGACGGAAGACATTGAGAAGGTTCAGAGAAGGGCAGCTCGTTTTGTTTTATCACGTTACGGGGGGGAAAGCGTCACGGAAATATTGCACGAATTGGAGTGGAAATGATTAAAAGAACGACGTTATTCATTGCAGCGTTATCTTTTTGGAAAGTTTCAATCACCGACTTTTACTTCTGAATGTGATATTTTGCTAGCACCCACCTATTTAGGGAAACATGACCATCCTAATCAAATAAATCAGATCGGAAACTGAAAGATTGAGGTGTTCTTTCTTCCCGCGCGCTATTAGAGAATGGCACGGTAGAGAAAAGTTATGAAAGTGGTTAATTAACCCTCTGCCAGGCACTTAAATGTGATTTGCAGAGTATCTATTTAGATGTAGAAGCAGCAATAAGTAAAGAAAACGCGTGATTCTTGTGTCCAATCCACATATCGATGTAAACAAGTGCGGAATGCAAGCTCAAAGTAACACGATCTATGGCACATGTAAAATATTTCACTAAACTTAAATAAAACAACAATGTTCGTATAGGCTGCGTGTTGTGTTCAGCGTTGGCAGGAATGAAAATGGAGGGTGCGCCAGCCTCTGTGTTTAGGAGCTCTAACCGTAGCACAGAGACGTTAACGTAGTGTCCGTTCTATGCTCGCCTGCTGTACGCGCCTGTCAGCTGGTGGCAGCAGCGGCATTATCAACGCAGCACGCTTGACATCGCGGCGCGGGAGGCATCAGTAGTATGCGCCAGCTTATTGGGCCGAGAAATGTGCGGAAGTATCTGTCAGGCGCAGTTAACGCGTGGCAGAGGATGGGGGAGCGTCAGGGGAGGGAGAGGGAGGCCTGCGCGTTTCCGGCGTGCTTGCGGGACAAACCGCCTGCCATTCCACCACAGTTCCAAACCCGCCGCCGTTCCAGCTGTGTCGCGGCGGTCTCGCCCGCTCCTTAGGCTTACGACAGTAGTTACTGTCGAGCGGTTGTGCACGTTAAATCTGGGAGATTGTCCCTGCATTTTCTCACTTATTCTGACTTATAACTACTTATATCCATATATACTTCGCAATTCGCGAAATTTTCCTGTCGTCTGCTGCTCCTGTAAGATGGACAAACGATCTGCAAACACATGAAAATTTGTGCCGGACCGGGACTCGAACCCGGATCTCCCTCTTTTTTCGGCCACCCGTGCACGCTTACCGGACAGACCCAAACTTCCATGCGTTTTATGGTTAAGGCGACCGCTCGCAGGAAACCCGGGTTCGAGTCCCGGTCCGCCACAAATTTTCATGTGTTGCAGATCGTTTGTCCATCTTACAGGAGCAGCAGACGACGGGAAAATTTCGCGAATTGCGAAGTATATATGGATATATTTATCTCTGCTGCGGATCACCGCCAACGTCTGTTCCCTTGGAACGGACATGACTACTTAGCCTAACTTGATTGTACGCGCTAACTGCCCCGGAGCAAGAGCTTTTTCCCTTGATAACTAATTTTCTCTGAGCACATCTAGTGTTGCAGCAGGTCGAGCCACCTTGTTGTATAGACTTGCGCATAATAGTTCGCGATCGGAAGCGTTCACTTTAGTTCGCGGCTCTGCCGCGAACTAGTTCATTTTAGTTCATCCGCTCCCAGTGTCGGCTGAGCGGCGTGATCTGCTCACGCAGATGGAGGGAGAAGTTCCCCCACCGAGCTGCTTCATGCGCTTGCTGCGTGAGCCGCTAACGATATCACGCAAACCAAAAGAAACAGTTTGTGGATAATTTCTCGCGTTTACGTTTAGAGTTATCTCTATATCTTGGCATTATGGAGTTTACTAGTCAGATATTGCTCAGTGCAGAATACTTCAAAACAGTAATTTTGTAGCACTGAACTATGTTATCTAGCAGCCAGATGCTAACCTCGAAATGGCTCTCATCAGCAGAAGGCAAACACGTCATTTTTAATTCCGCTGCGCGCCCTCTCGCTATTGCCCGTCGGTCTTCGGAAAAGAATCCAAAGGACTAAGAAAGGAGATACGTTTGGCATAATAGTTAGCGACCGATCGCGCATTTCTTAGTTCGCGACCGGTAGCTCTCCTTTTAGTTCGCAGCTCCGCCGCGAAGTAGGTCGCTCTTTTTAGTTCGTCCGCTCTTTTTGGCTTTTGCTAACGCTACTAAAAGAGCTCTTTCTTTTGTTATGATAGCTTTTTTATACAATGATCAGTTACCCGTATTTTTGGCCAATTAGACATCAAATACTTAAGCAAATAAGCTCGTTATTTACAAGAATAGGTGATGCAATGATATTCGACTACTGTGCATACAGAGTACTTCTAGCATTTTATTTTTAAAACTGATTTATTTATTCATTTAATAGGTCATTGATGGAACATTATCTATAAATCACGCGATGCTGCGCGCTCTCGCGTCCTCTCGCTGTTCCCCGTCAGTCTTCGGAAAAGGAGCGGACGAACTAAGAGGCGAGAGATCTGCGAACTAGTTCGCGTAGTTCGCCTGTGGGAGCGCTCTTCCGAACTAGTTCGTTCGCGAACTACACAAGACTATTGTTGTAGCACTTCTGTGGATTTTATTTCCTAAGCTGGCAATCGACCTATTTGTGGAATTGCGCGCCATTTCATACAACAGTCGTCTTGAAGCGATTCTTTAGGAGTGGCACTTCAGTCATTTCATGCAATTCTCTACTCGGGAAATCGCGGGGCAGATGCTTGGCCAGTCTTAGGGCCCTGTCCTGCAGGATTTGCAACCGACCGTCGGGTGCACTGCCTCACACCACGGCCGCGTGTTCCACCACTGATATGTAGGTTTGCATTAATTTTTCTTAATCTATCTTCTAGGATAAGCTGTAAAGTGAGTATTGCCACCTGTGTTCCTACATTTTTTCCTGAACCCAAACTGATCTTCTTGAACAATATACGTATGGTAACGTATTTTATTCAGCTATTGGTTACAACTGTAATTTGTGTGTGATACAGTACGATACTCTGCTGTGTCAATTCGTTACTTCAGGTTTACATGGGGTCTACTTCGAACGGGGCACCATACACCACAATAGTGAAAAAGTCATTCTCGTTGCCCTCTAACATGCTGTGAGGTCACTTCGGACGGCCAGTACACATGCACACGTGTGTGGCATGCGCAGTATGAGGTCATCAATCAGCTCTTGAGGAATATTTGGTCACACTTCCACGAGTGCAATATCCAGCTCTTCAACCGTTGTGGGAGGTGCTGGTCTGGCTGCAATGCTTCTGCCAACTGCATCCCAGGCACGCTCAATAGGGTTTCAGTCCGGTGAAGAAGCTGGCCACTCCATTCGTTCAGTTCTCTCAGCTTCAAGCATGTTGTCCACCAGTGCAGCTCTGTTGAGACGAGCGTTATCGTCGACCAGAAGGAAGGGATCTCCTATGCCACCAGCGTAGGGCCGACAAAAGTCTTAACAATGTCGACTTTATGACTCCGAGCGCCATTCTGAATGTCATAGTGTTTGTACTTCGGCCAGGAATAAGTCCTACCCACACCACTCGTAAGCAGGATTGTTTAGAGTTCCACGTTCTAGCCAGATGAAAAAAAGACGGTTGTCCGGCTGAACACAAAATCTTCTCATCTGTGAACAGAACCCCTAATCCTGTTCCGAAGTTTTTCGAGCTAACGATGTCGTGGTTTTAATGGGAAACACACCGCAGGCCTCCGTACATAGAGGTCACATTCCCGAAGTCGACATCGAACTGTTAGTGTTGATATTGCGCGTCCTGTTGCAGCTGAGTTGGATTCAGCGTCCTGCCTCGACCGGCTGTTAACCGGAGACAACGATCATCTATTGCTGATATTATCCCTGGACGACCTTGGCTTTGCTTCTTTCAACACTCCCTCCGTCTAAAGTCGCGTCCAGGTCCTCCAAACTATACTTTGGAACACTTCAATAGCTGACCAGCGTGTTACACGACCCCCCTTTTCCGTTATGTATCCTAATTAGTACTACCTTGTCGTTGCCTATATTCGGACTTATGTATAGACACCTAAATTCTTGGTGTTTCGGTCTTATGGCCATTCTGCTGTACATTGTGCGATACGGAACCTTCAGTCATTGGGGAGAACGGTGGATCAAATCACCGCCATTTAGAGAGACGTGTGACGTCAGGCAGAGTAGTTTTCGCGCGCATAGCTGACTGGCTCGCTGCTTCGGCATAGTGGACCGTGCCCCAGCGGCTACCCAGTCAGCTTTGCGCACGCAACCTACTCTGCCTGACGTCACACGAGAGCACCGTGCTCTTCTCTCTAGGTGGTGTTGATCAAATCCACCTGTGGTCATATTCAGGTTTTCCGTGATTTCACCAGATCACTCCAGGGAAAAGTCGGGATGGTTACTTTGAAAGGGCACAGCCAGTTTCCTTCTCAGTCCTTACCCAAATATACGAGCGTGAGCTCCATCTCTAATGACCACACTGTCCACGGAACGCTAACCCCTTACGTTTCCCCTCCTGTACTTCTATTCTTAGAATAAGACTGTTGTATTATTAATCTGAATCCATCTCCAAACAGGGATTTCTTAGATATTTACTCACAATTCTACCAGTGTCTGCATTCAGATCATGTAATCTTCAGGCTCGCAAGCAGTTTGTTCGGGCACACCTTTCCACGTTATTCATATGTGGGACTTTTTTTCGTTGGTGTCCGTTGGAACCATCCAGACTTGTTATCGCCGTAAATCGGTACAGGAGGTCCCACATATGAATAATGTAGGGTCTGAAGATGGAATGATTGTAATACTGAAACTGGTAGTGTTATAAGAATAAATCTTGAAGAAACGCCTCTTGGACGTTTCTCGACAGAAAAATTTACGTTAATAAATCTGCTATATATAAAGAAGTGCATAATCCCATTTTGCAAGATACGATCGGACATTTCACATCACATGTTGGGAAGTGACATTTACATAAAAAAGGTAAAGCAGTCAACAATCCGAAGATTGGTTTGAACACCACAGTGCTTTACTAGGCATGGTCCTGTTTGGAGGTGGTATGCCGTTGCCTTCCTCCGACCTTCGAACTGAGTTACCCAGCCAGTTATAGGGGGACCTACAGTTTAACGTGGGTTCCGAACCACGGTGCTACTCGGTATTTTTTACATGAGCAATACTGCCAGAGGTATAGCGATATGTATAATTAATATTTGATTTGTAAGAATTTAGATCTAATATATTACGTGATAGTTTTGTCTTGGAAAATTTCTCGTGAAATATGCAGTTGGTGACGTCGCAGATCCCAATTTTTTCCGAGTTTATCAGACTCGCTTCATTATATTACCGCGTTGAAATGGAAGCAGGATTGACTTCGAAGGCAGTGTTGTCATCTGAACACAGCACTTATCCTGAAAACAGATTTATTGCGAACTGAAACATACACGCAGCACTGACTGCCTCCCGGCAGAGTGCTCTATTTAAAAATGTTCAAATATTTGTAAATCTATCGGACCAAACTGCGTGGTCATCAGTCCGTAGCTTACAAACTACTTAAACCTAGGTAAACTAACCTAAGGACACACACACACACACACACACACACACACACACACACACACACACACACACACACACAACCATGGAGGACACGAACCTCCACGGCGAGCAACCGCGCGCTCCGCAGCGAGACGCTTTAGACTGCTCAGCTACTCCACCGCGGCGCTCTGCTATTTATACACAGACAATGTACCAGAAAGTAGAATAGTTAACATAAGAAACATGTAGAAATTTAAAGTCAATGTAAAAAAACATGAACATTATGGAAATAATTACAAAGAAATAAATTTTTGCGGGTGGACGGGATTGAACCGGCGACCTTCAGCACCGTAGTGGGTGACGCTATCCATAGCGCCACGCCGGCAGTCGGATAACTTGGGGTCTTGCGGCATTATACAACACCTCGGAGCAGCTGCAATAAGCGAGATGTGAACTGAGAGAGGACAAGTAAGAGTGCAGTGAACTGACGGTTGTTAATGAAGTCCCAAGAGAATATTTCGGGACTGCAACCTGGAGAGCGATGAGGGCTCTGATTGGCCAGCCTCGACAAGTCCTCTCACCTGGGAATCGGTAATCAGATTCTATCTTTCAACTTTATCTGTCGATTTCGCAGCTCCCACTTCGAATCTCAGTAGGAATGTCAGAAGTAACGGAGATTAAATTTTCAAAGGCAAGGGTCCGTCGTGGTTCAGAATCTAAAAGGACGAAAACAGGTCATCGTTTACGTTCCAGAAAGTCATACGCTTCTCTTAAGGTAAAAATTTACACGGGTAATTCTAAGAGTAGCCTTCTTCAAAAGTTAGAAAAGGTGGGTAGCTGGTCAGTAACACGTGTTTTTACGAGGGTGAGTCAAATGAAAACCTTAAATATTTTTAAAATATTGTTTATTGTGCAGAAGTCCAAAAATGTCCAAATGTTTGTTAAGCTTAAGAGACTTTACTGCGGGGCCATCAGTCCCTAAACTTCCAAATTACTTATGAACTATCTTATACTAAAGACGACACAAACAAAAATGCCTGAGGGGGGATTCAAACACCCGACCGTAACGGTCATGCAGACTGTGACTGGCGCGCCGCAGACCGCTCGGCGTCTGCGGCCGGCTGTGCAAAAGTGGTACAAGGCTGTATCACGTTTCAACATAATCTCCCCCTCCAGCCCTTACAAATTGCATAAATTCCCATAGAAAAAAATTATTTTGGTAGTCTGCGTAACCACTCATGCACCGCGTTGTGTACCTCTTCATCAGGACATAACTTCTTTCCTCCCATTGCTTCTTTGAGTGGTCCAAACGTATGTAAATCACTTGGGGCAAGATCTCGTGAGTGTGGTGAATGAGGAAGGCACTCAAAATGCAGGTCTGTGATTGTCGCGGATGTTGTACGTGCAGTGTGGGACCTTGCATTGTCATGTTGCAAAATGACGCCTGCTGACAGGTATCCACGTCGCTTTCATATGATTTCAGGCAGGAGATTTGTGTATTATGATGCACTGGTGACAGTGGTCCCTCTAGGCATATAATGCTAAAAAATGACGCCTTTTTTGTCCCAAAAGAGATTCGGCGTAACATTTCTCGTCGTTCTCTCATTTCAAGGGTTAGCTACCGTGACTCCCATCTTGCAGACACTTTCTAAAACTGGAGCACATCATGCCCAATGTGGTGTGCTGACCCATGACTAATCTGTAAACATGCAATGTCATTCAGTGTCACTCGGCGGTTTTCCTTCACTATGGCTTCAACTGCTGCTATGTTCTGTGGAGTCACAACTCGTTGTGCCTGATCTGGACGAGGAGCATCTTCCACTGAAGTCACACCTTTTGCCAACTCCCTACTCCATTCGTAAACTTGCTGCTGCGGCAAATATGCATCACCGTACTGAATCTTCATTCGTCGATGAATTTCAGTAGGTTTCACACCTTCACTACGCAAAAACCGAATAACAGATCGCTGTTCTTCCCTGGCGCAAGTCGGAAGTGGGGCGACCATCTTTATACTGATACTGCGACGGTGTGTGTGTGTGTGTGTGTGTGTGTGTGTGTGTGTGTGTGTGTGTGTGCGCGCGCGCGCATCTGCACTGTGCTGCCACCTACAGGCCATTCTGCACGCTTTTTGTAGAACGCTTACCAACATACACGATAACGGCGCGATATTTCGATTTGTTATTACAAATTTAAGGTTTTCATTTGACTCACCCACGCATTTTGCGTGTGAAATGTGACATTTAAAAGCAAGATTTGACATATTTGGCAAAGAAAATGACTTACAGACGAAGGTGACGAACGTCAGTAGAAAAAAGATTTCGTTAATATACCCAAAGAGAACGACACGGTAATGGAAGAAGTTACAGAATCATTCTATCTTGTAAGCTAGATTGCAAAAGATACAGTAAGTAAAAGAGATTAAGGATGGACTACTAGACTCACAAGGGGACGTCATAGGTAGGATTTTATGATTTCTTTATATTGATGGTACGTGAAGTGTAGGACTTAAATAACACCAACCAAAGTCATTTGACACAAATCTTACAAAACTTGTAAGTTGATTGTCTCGAGAATTTTTTAGTACCAATAATTGAAACAGTTGCAACATCTGTCGCTGTAGCTCAGGTGGTAGCGTATTGGCCTGAGAGCCATACGATCGGTGGTTCGAATCCCACTGTAACAAATATTTTGGTTGTTGTTTACGAAATCAGATATATAAAACATATTGGGGTTTTGAAATGTGGTGCTACAGAAGAATGCTGAAGATTAGGTGGGTGGATCGCGTAACTAATGAGGTACTGAACAGAATTGGGGAGAAAAATTTCTGGCATACCTTGACTAAAAGAAGGGATAGATTGGTAGGACACATTCTTAGACATCAAGGTATCGTGAATTTAGCGTTGGAGGGAAGTGTGTGGGGTAAAAATCGCAGAGGGAGACCAAGAGATGATTACAGTAAGCATATTCGAATAGATGTAGTGTGCCGTTCACATGAGGAGATGAAGAGGCTTGCTCGGGATAGAGTAGGGTGGAGAGCCGCATCAAACCAGTCTCTGGACTGAGGACCACAACAATAAACAAAATATTTTGAGATCTACAATTCCACGTGTTGTCAGTTTTTGTTTATGTGTATGTAGACGAGCTGAACATCTTGTCACCTACAACGGTGGTTGAGGGGGTTACCTGCTTGGAAAGCCATTATGGAGATGACTTTCCAAAACAAGCGGTGTAGCTCTTCACAAATTGAACAATAAAAGACAACCGTCTTGAACTAATTGTCAACCCTATACTGTAAACGATATAACTAAGTTTTTTTTTTATTGAAACCATCATCTACAATATTTTTTTCAAAAGTTACCAGTAGTTATTGAAATTGCGTAAGTATTCGAAGACAACGAAAATAAAAACTATGTTCACCAGGCTAGAACGCTACCACCTGAGCTACACTGACCGTGTAAAACAATGTGTGTTCCACATCAAACCGGTACGCTTGATCTCAAATTGTTTGTGAAGTGGCAACACAGATTCGAAATCTGGAACTATGTAGATAGGTAACTTTGGGGTTCGCAGTCGGTCGTCTAATACAACACACGATTTTTCGAATGGGCACCTGGCAGTCCTCTAGGCGATTCATGGAAGATTGATGAATACGTCCTACGTTCCACGGTATATAGTAATACTCTTCGAACTACGCGCATGCGCCAAACATGTAGACGGACGGGCCACACCGCAAGGCGTGACAACAGCCAGTGCCTACGTCACCCGAGGAGGCAGCGCGGCCAACGGGAAAGACAGGCCCCAGCGCGGTCGTCATACCACGTAAGGAAGGTAGTTCCGAGCCGGCGCGATCGCTAGGCGATTGGCCGTCCTCCGGGGCACGGCCCACTGCGTCATTGCGGGCAGCCACTGAGCTAGCAATCGCGCCGGCTCGGAACTACCTTCCTTACGTGGTATGACGACCGCGCTGGGGCCTGTCTTTGCCGTTGGCCGCGAGGAGACAGCAGCTGCCAGCTGACTGGCTGGCCGCTGGGGCACGCGCGCCGCCTCGTAGTGGCTGGCCAGTCAGCTTGCGTCCGCCGCCTGTCGGTGTGACGTAGACACGGCCAGTTCATGGCCTACGAGAAAGACAGGCCCCTGACAGCTGTCATGCCACGTAAGCAAGGTAGTTCCTAGCCGGCGCGATCGCTAGCTCAGTGGCTGCCCACTATGATGAGTGGGTTGTGCCCTATCGGCCGGCCAATCGGCTAGCGATCGCGCCGGCTCGGAACTACCTTGCTTACATGGCATGATGTGTGCGCTGAGGCCTACCTTTCTCGCCGGTCACGGGTAGTTACGAGCCGGCACGATCGCTAGCCGATTGGCCGACCGCTGGGACATAGCCGCCGGCCGCGGTGGCCGAGGGGACTAAGGCGCTTCAGTCACGGTCTGCACGGCCACTACGGTCGGGGGTTCGAATCCCTCCTCGGGCATGGATATTTGTGCCGTCCTAGTTCGTAAGTTTAGGGACTGATGACCCCGTAGTTAAGTCCCATAGACTATACAAACATTTGAACATTTTTGGGACATAGCCCACTACGTCATAGCGTGCAGCCACTGAGCTAGCGATCGCGCCGGCTCGGAACAACCTTGCTTACGTGGCATGACGACTGCATTGGGGCCTGTCTTTCACCATAGGCGTGGGGCCAGTTGTCAGTCCTTCTCTAGGCGGTGTTGCTGTACGTCGGCCCTCTGTCGCTTTCGGCTTCAACAAGTATTAGAGGTGACGGGATCCATGCGTTACATAGGTGGTAGCCACTGTCCCAAGTGTAACAGCCCCAATACTCTGAAGATATTATCAGATGATTTCTATAGTGTTTTTTTTTCTTCAATGCATCACTCGCTTTTAGCACTTGAGGTAGTTAAACAGAGTGATTTACAAATCCAAAATATTAAACACTAATATATAGAACTTACCTTGCTACTTGAAGCAGCACTGATGGTCTCATTGGGTTGGCAGGTACAATCGTCACAAGAAAGGTTCAGGTTTACGCCAAACTAGTAATGACGTTCTACGAGGCGAGTGCAGTTGAGAAAATAGTTCTTTATTTTTTAAAAACGTTGACTGCTGAGTATAATTGTATAAAACTTCAGTGGCGGCTATGTCGTTTAGAAAAACCAACCACTATATCTTTCCAAGGTTTTTGCACATAAATAATAAAAACATAACTTTTTCACACAATGCAGACTTCCCTTGACTGATATGTTTTGTGTTCAGTTATTTTTATAGGAGGAGTACCCAAATTTCGTATTTGAAATGAGTACAATTGTCATAAACAAAGTTACAACACGCGTGTTTGTTTTGTGTCATTAATATTGCGAAATTTAGCTGAAGTTCCTTCAAATGGTTGAACGTTAAAAATTACCAGTATCATTACGTGAGATCTTACATTAGTGCTATCATTAGTTTGTGATGTGACTGTGTGATTCTACTTCTTTCAGAATACCATAACCTAATTATCTTGTACGTGTGTTGTTTATTGTAGTAGATACTGGTATAGGTCCTGATGCACAGTGCCTCTAAGTTATTTCCAAAGTTAAGGTCAATCAGACTTGTTCTCTATGTAGGTTACTCTCAGAAGAGATGAAGTATCACAGTTCAACTTTATCTCATTACGTAAATGAGAAGACATTGGGTTTATATTTGAACAATAACAAGGGTTTATTTTACCCTTTGTACATCACCAGTAAATTCAAACATCTGGTTTACAGTCTTACTTCCAGTTATTACAGAAATAATGAGACAAGTTTAGAACATGTTAATAATTCAAGTAAACTCTAGTAACTAATTACAAAACGAAACACCATCAATATCTCCACTTTCACATCTCTTTACTCTGAGTACCCACAGAGTTCATTCTGGTGCACAGTGTCCTTTAAATATGTTTTCCATGAGAAGTAGGAGGTTCCTGTCTGGGCATTCGCCTGTGAAAGAAATAGACCAGGACAGTAATAGGCGAAGCAAAAACCCTCCATAAATACCCAAAAACTAATCAATTTGTTCATCTTGTCTAGCTAGGAAAGCATGTAGTGACACTAGTTATATTCTGTTATTTCTAAAATTAAGGCTGACACTTTCCACTTTCTGGGTGAAAGAAAGAAAAGAAATAAGAAAACGATTTTTTTATGTATAACTCTTTTTAAGTATGAAATTGATAGTGAAATAAGGTGGTATCATTTCATTTGTCTGATACTGCACTTAGGAAAAAGTTGTCTTATTGCTCACGGAGCGAGATGCCGCAGTGGTAACGCACTGGACTCGTATTCGGGAGGCCGGTGGTTCATACACATTTAGGTCTTCCGTGATTTCCCTAAATGAAATCTGGCAAATGCCGGGATGATTCCTTTGAAAGGGCGCGGCCGATTCCCTTCACCATCCTTACCGAAACATTCGGACTGACGGGACGTTAAACGCTAAGCTTCCTTCCTTCTTATCACTCAAGTCTTTCACGAACGTTCCTTTCGTAGTCTTAACACTGGTTTCCATGTTTGAATAAGATGCCTTAAATTTGGCCGTCCTACAGAAAGCCGGCTCGGCGACTTCTTCCCACGGCGCGGCGCCGCTCTTCCCTGTCGTCGCCAGGCGCGCGCGACGCCGCAAAGAAACCTTTCTTGGGGAGCAGCCTTCACAGCTGCTAGTGAAGGGACAAAGCGCGCCTCCCATCAGAATTCACCGCCGGCTGCGTCGACGTCTGCGTGGAACAAAAACAGCAGCATTTCTCCAAGCAACGCTAAGTCGGGGGAGCCAACGCCGTGACGTAATAAGTTTCAACACCACCTTCCGGTTTGGCTCAGAGCTATCGGCGTCTCCCTGCAGGTCTGCCACAAAATGTATTGTTGATAAAATACTCTGTGTCACATTAACAGGCAGAAGGGCGGTAACGGAAATCTGCCAAGGAGGGGCAGAGATTAAATTCGCCTAGTCGTGTGTGCATCCGCAAGACCTCACGCTGGTTGGCACCGTTTGAGCCCGGTGTACGAGGGGGCACCCAAAAGAAACCAGATTTTTGTCATAAAAGATTTAATGATGAAACTTTCTACAAAATTACTTCAGTCACCTTAAAAATACTCTCCATTAATGCGATGCACTTGTAAAGTCTCTTTTCCCACTGTTGGCGGCATGTTTCAAACTCTTCAAGTTTGATATTGTCCAGTGCCCTTTGCGAAGCTGTTTTTACCGCATCCACATCATCATAACGCTCCCCTTTTAGCGTCTTTTTCATTCGTGGAAATAGGAGAAAGTCGCACGGTGCAAGGTCCGGCGAATACGGATCGTGGGGAACGACAGACCACCTCTGAGGTACCAAATAGTGGGTCACTGGTAAGGCCGTGTGTGCTGGAACGTTGTCGTGATGCAGAAACCAGTCACCTGATCGCCAAAGTTCCGGGCGTTTCGTCACATCGTATCGCAGACGCCTTAAAACATCCAAGTAAAAGAGCTGGTTAACAGTCTGGCCAGGGGGTACGAACGATGCACAATTCCACGAACATCAGAAAAGAGAATTATCATCGTCTTCACATTTGACCTCATTTGCCTTGCTTTTTTTAGTCTGGGAGAGTTTGGAGTCCTCCACTGCCTTGACGCGTGCTTGGTTTCTGGGTCATACCCGTAACACCAACTCTCATCCCCTGTTGCCATAACGACTTCGCAGGGGTAACACGCCAACAGTCAGAGAAACACAATATCGCACTTGCACGTTGAGCTCTACACTGACGCCGTCTACACAGTTGTTTCATGAAGGTATCTACTAACGCCATCCAGCGTGAGAACCATGTACTATGTCTACGAATGGCACCGCCCTCGGAGTCCGGTTCCTTTTGGGTCCCCCCTCATAGTCAAAGTATTAGGGAGAAGTGGGTGCAAACATTAACTGGAAAAATGTGTGCATAGGATATTAAATTTCAAATAGTTTCTATTTAATGAAACTCGATGCGAAAAAAGTTTGCGAAGTTGCAAAATGGTTTTTCTTAAATAAAAAACAATAAGTCCGTTGGGAAAATGTTAAAGTACAAAGTTGTAGGCCTTAAGATTATCTATCGATTGTGTTTTTTTATGTATCGATTGCTTTGTAACTTTCTAGATATATCGAAAAACACTTAAAAACCTCTAAAAACTAAATTCCTTACAACTCGTTAATATTCACGTTTCCAAACTACTTATTTGCCTTAAGTTTGGCACGGAATAATTAAAAAAAAGTAGTTGTAGAAAAAATTAAAAATATTCAGTATTTTTCGAGATATATCGATTTTTTCAACGTCTTGTAGAAAATTGACTAGAGTTGTTCAGGGGAGCGGCCTAAAGTAACGGTTTTTGGTCTTTTCTTCTTGAAGAGTTGTAGTATCACGCTATTAAATAATTTTTAGAATTTTGTTAATTAGAAGTATCAAAGAATGACTATGAAATACTTGCACGGTTTTGGACCTGTTTTATTCAAACGACAATTTTTATTTTTATATCACAAAAGGAACTGTTAAGGAAATATACTGCCGACATTTATTCACATATTTTAAAACAAATAAAGTTCATTTACGACTTTCAGGAGCCGAGATATTTTTTTTAAAAGTAATTGGTAAAGTGAAGCGTGCAAGCGCGTAGAGTCTTGAGTTAGAGCGGGCTCTGGGAATTGGGGGGGGGGGGGGGGGAGAAGAGACTGTTGGGTGTTCTCATTGATAACTTTCTAAACGGCTCTCACTTGCAAAATCTTGTATATATTTGTGGAAACGTTTTTGTTTTCTTTGGGAACAGAGCCCTTACATTTTTATTTTTAAGATTATCTGACATAGTCTGGTCTGGAGGCGATATAATCGTTTTATAGTTTTCAAAATAACAAGCCAAGATCGCACACTAACAATTTATTAAATGACGACCGGTTTCGGTGCACTGTCACCATCATCTCGTCACATATATTTTAAAATCTGGTCATCTTGTTAAAAAATTGGGATAAAATAACAAGTGAAACATTGCACTTAGTCACTATATAAAAATACATAAGTTAAAAACATGACAGCTTACAAAATACTTATTTTTGTCATATTTTTTAATATAAAAACAGTCGAGCGGACTGTATAATCCAGTAACAGCGTTACAAAATAGGTTTTTTGCTTTCAGAACCTGAGATAGATTTTTCACCTTGCGTATATGGTTTTGTGGCCAAAAAATATGATATTCTGACATTTTCTACAGATTTTTGCCTATTACTCGAAAATTATGCAGCCTACTTAAGATGTTATCCTTAGAAGAAGAAGAAGAAGAAGAAGAGGAGGAGGAAAAAAACATTAAATTTTACGACGATCGACTATTTACATATCAGAGTCGGTACAGCCGTTTGGCCGCAACCAGTTTTCAAAGTACGGTCATTTTTTTACTAACTTGGCTAAAATGTGGGCTCCAACGTTTGTAACTCAAAAACGGGCTACTGCAAATGAAAAGTGTCAAGTTATGAAAATCTAAAAACATGAATTTTCGTTAAATAGTAACCCTGTTTGAAATGTAATTTCCAATACGCTCATAGGTATAAAATTTTGCAAATTTAACGTTACGTCGTCACAGAATGCTAGGATTATCTTCCCCGTTCCCCTTTCTCAGCGGTCGCTCGCCTGCTTCACTTTACCAACTACTTAGTAACACTAGAAAACAATGCAACATATCCAAGTATTTTTTTCTTACTAGCATAAATATTCAATGTTAAGCTCCATGACGCCCATCGCTATAAAATGTTAATTAGGTTCTCTAGAATTTTTCTAAGCAAAATATTTATCTCGACTCCGGACAATATGTCGGCAATATATTTAACAGTTCCTTTTATAAAATTAAAATAGAAATAGTCAATTGAAGAAAACAGGTCCAAAAAACATGCAAGTTGTTCAGAGTCATTCTTTGATACTTAACGAAATCTAAAAAGAAAATTAATGGTATGATTCATCACGAAGAGACTAAAAACGGTTACTCTACGTCGATACCCTGAGCAACTCTAGCCAATTTTCTAGAAGGCTTTTTTTCTTTCAAAAACGCCATATATCTAAAAAAATACTGAAAATTTTTAATTTTTTTCGAAAAAGTACTTTTTTGAATTATTTCGTGCCATACTTAAAGAAAATAATAAGTTTGGAGACGTGACTGTTGACGAGTTATAACTTCCTGATTTAACATTGTTTTTTAAGATAAACCGTTTTTTGTAACTTTGCGAAATTTGTCAAAAAATTTGTAATGTCGGGTGGATTTTCATTCAATAGAAACTATATTTGAAAATTAATTTCGTATGCGCCCATTTTTTGTTATAATTTTGCAAATTTAACATTACGCCATTGCAGAGTCCTTGTACAAGTGGCGAGACTGACGATCCGCCAGGTTAAGCTGTCGTGCATGACCTCCACTGTAGTGGGGCGGCTGTTACTAGCAGTAAACTGCGAATGGCGCGGAGTCCGCTCCAGGGAGTGTTGCGGTACGTTCGACAGTATAGTCGAGCCGAAATACGATGATCCCTGGTGGTTACGCCAATCGGCTTTGAGCGCCGGCTGCGGTAGCAGACCATTGGAGGAAGGCTAACGCAAACGTTGCTGTGCGCATGCGCGTTTGCCAGTTCTGTCAGACAACAGCGACCGTTAGTTCGCTGCCGGGCAGTATAGCTATTTGGCAACCTGGCTGCATTCCATTTCTCCGGCCTGACTATAGGGTGTCGACACCTGAACCGCAGAGCATCAGATTTATACCGAAAGGCATTAGCATGTCAGTATGGCGAAAAGGTTGGGACCAACATTAGACGAATTTCAGGAAAAAAGGGATGCAGTAGATTTACACTAAATGGAAGGAACTTCTAACGCTGAACTACTTCGAAATTTTCCATACAGAAAGAAAAAACTTGTTGCACATTACTGTATTTTTCTTTATAAATGGAAAATAATATTAAGTTTTAACATTCTATAACAACATACTCTTCTTTTCTATATAAACTTCAGTTTTTTTCTCATTGATTAATGATTCACACGTGTGAGGGTTAATGGAGGCAAACGTCCGTACCGCAGTGGATACATTGGTTCCCGTTAGCTCACCGAAGTTAAGCACTGTCGGGCGTGGCTAGCACTTGGACGGGTCCGGGTCTGCCGAGTGCTGTTGGCAACGGGGCAGCACTCATCCCTTGTGATGCCAACTGAGGATCTACTTGACTGAGAAGTAGCGGCTCCGGTCACGAAGACTGACATAACGGTCGGGAGTGCGGGGCGCCGGTCACGTCCCCCCCCCCCCCCCCCTCCATACTGCATCCGTTGACGCTTCGGGCGTAGGATGACACGGCGGACGGTCAGTACTAAGTCGGTCCCCTGAGGCCTGTCGGACGGAGTGTTGTTTAGTTTAGAGGGTTAATGGAAGAAAACAGGAGTCGCTTTCGCTCTGTTTATACCAAGCATGGCGAAACACCGGGCGGCCTGTGCCGCGCCCCTGCCCCGCGCACTGTGCGCAGCGGCGTGGGGGGCAGAGTGGCGAGCAGGAAGAGGAAGAACGCCGCTTCAGTCAGGCAGGGTAAAACCGCATTTTATGCGTTACGTATTATCTCTGTTGTTTTGAGGTTGAGGTGTCTGAAATTATGCTTTGTGTTTAAGGAATTAAATAAAGGTTTCTAAATGTGTTGAACAGCTTAATGCAAATTGTTTTCTTTTGCAAGAAAGATACGTATTTTTGCTAATCACATGAATACTGCATAATGTGCTTATTTAATTAAAGAATGAAGTTATTGGTTTGGCGAATGAAAAAAGGTAGGAAATATACATTATTGCTACAATCCCGATTACAAAAGTACTCTACGACACTGCCATCTCCACTTAGTAGCCTCACTGTGTTGCAAAAAAAAAAAAAAAAAAAAAAAAAAAGCGCCTTCCTCTGTTCCCCCTTGCAGCGTTTGGCACATAGCCGTCTCACTCCCACACATGCTGCAGGCGTTGCAGTAGTGGGGGAAGCAGTGCGCTCGTCAAAACGGCTCGAGTCCCAACTGCGCTAACATATTTACACAGAAACTGGGTTAAAATGCAGCTAAAACCAATCTTCTGTTTTTTCTGTGTTGTAACCAAAAAAATATTCACTTGTAAGAATGAGACTCTGTAGCCCTTATATATGATATTAGTCCATTTAAGAAAGATTTATCGTTCAGAAGGAGCATACTCTATAATTATGACGAGTGCGCATGTACAATACTAATAGAATCAAATTTGGGTCACGAAATTACTAAGTTTTTCCTCGATTCGTGTTTTAGGTATTTTCTAAAGCTTCGCGTAGTGATTCTGCCATACAAACACTGGTACCTGAACAGTAAATGATTTGCTTGCTTTACCGTTCTTCGACCACATTACAGAGCTGCGCTTCCTCTGTGACTTTGTTTACGTTGGACCTGAGGCCACTGATTGAAACCTGCCTCCGGACTTCCAGACTTACGTTTTCGGTGATTTCCCTACATTGCTCCAGGCAAATGCCGGGGTGTTTCCTTTGAACGGGCACGTCCAATTTCCTTTCCCAGCCCCGAGAAAAACTATGCGACCATGACCACGATGTCGACGGGACGTTGTACGTTAATATTTGCTCCTTCCTATGCCCTCACGTCGTTTTAGAATAGCGCATACTGACAAGAGCAGGAAAAATATTTTTAATTCAATCTTGTGTGTGTGTGTGTGTGTGTGTGTGTTAATATGCAGACCGTGCGCCGCTCTCACAAAGTTGGAAGAATAAACTCGTTTATCGGGCCGCCGCATTTGGCGCTGCTGCGCGCGGCCATTAAAAAGGGCGCGCGAGGCCGGAGATTTGATTAGCAGGCCGCAAATCCGCGGCGGACATAAGGGATTGCCCCCAACGCTGGCTGGCCAGCCGATAATTGCGGTGCGCGGCTATTGCGCCGCCTCGCATAATTGCTCGGCCTGCTACACAGGCCGACACACTGGCCGCGCTACGGTCCAAAGCTCTGCCCAGTGCATACGGCCCAGCCAGCTCATCTCACACACACGGGACACGCCGTCTGAGCGCCTCAATGCTGCACCACCATTTTCACATTACTATTACACGCTATGACATTAACAATAACAGCAGCAAAACAAGGTTCCATACCTTGGGTAGATTAGAGGCGCGCAAGTCGGCGAAATGGCATCCAGTAGAGTTGCATCAGACCATTAAACCAACATCCTCCTCTCCTTCATCTCTCCTCTCCTCTCCCCTTATCCCCCTTCCCTTCCCCCACATTTTATCTCTCTCACCATTCTCTTCTTCACCCCAGCCTCTCAGATGAAGTCCCCTGGGCCCTTCCTCTGTGTATCTCCTTCCCTCACCTCTCTGGCCATTTCTTCATACCCTCTATCCTGTCTCCTCTCTGTTCATATCCACCATCTCTATCTACTTCTCCCATTAACTTCATCATCGTCATTCTCTCTGTTCATTTCTACTTTTTTTTTCACTTGACATGTAGAATGCTCTGGAAAGCATGTCGATGAGGCAGTTTGATAGTATTCCCACACAATACACCAGTTGTTCAGAATAGCCTATATAGCAGGGGCTGAAAACTTGTTTTTCCTGGTACATTAGCTCTTATGGCAGGTAGGAAGTTACAAGCCACACGATGGTGATTCTCATTTTGCAAGCAGTAATATTATATATATATATATTTGGTTGAAATCGATCTAGTAGTTTCGGAGGAGATGTGGATGATACATAAAGACATACAGCCACTTGCTGTGTCCCTATCTATCTGCTCTTCTCTCCTGCCCCCTGTATCCACCCATACATCCTCCTGTTTCCAACATAACCTCATCCGCTCTGCCGATCTCCCTCTGTTTAGTCTCCCTATTCATCTCCTCCCTATCCTGTACATGGAAAAATTACACATCTGCCGAATTTAATGATCATCGGTCAAACGGCATCAAAATCTGGAATAAGGTACGAAATATTATGTAGACAGCAATATTTCTCCTGTTTTGAAGATAGAGGCTGCAAAGTTTCATCGCAATCGCATAAACGGTATTAAAGCGCGCAAAATACTAAGCTAACTCGAAGTGGCGATTCCCATACAAAATTATCAATTTCGATTTATCAGCTATTCTTTTGGTTTTCTCCATACCACGCCTGCATTAAAGTGAACATTGTATATGTTCATCTCTGCCAATCTATTTCTTAATTCTAGCAGAACTAACACACAGCAATTAGTAATTAGTATTTGTATATATAGATGTTGTTTGCTAGGGGCCACAAAGGTAAAAGTGTCAAGTCTGAGGCACAAGAGGTTTCACTGTAATCCGTATTGACTCCTGACTGTCCGCCACTTTCACGAGTAACCAATACGTTCTGCTGGTGTGATTGACAGCAACGCTGTCAGCAACATGTGTCCCGTTATTTGTGTAATTTATCACCATTAATAACGGTATGACGCAGATGGATAATGTACCACCATTCTTATCTGTCAAAAATAAAACGCTCAATGTACTTTCAGAATTAACGAGTGAATTAACTAGTTTATGACTTAAAAGATGTTTCACTTTCGAATTAGAGCAGAATCTGATGGCATACACAAACTAAAAAACATTATGTAGTCTCGCAGAGCCATGAAAATCAAAGTACATTGACGATAAGAGGCGATGATTATAATTTGGTGTGGCTGGAAGGGGGTATCTATATGAGGATGTTACTGCGGTATTTTATATCGACTGTCCCTGTTTAAAATCTCTCCGAATACTGGCAGCTCTCTGTAAGTCTACTCCTCTATATTCTCATCTGAGTTATGTTGAAACTTGGATATACAGTTTTATAGAATCTCCCGTGCTTTATGTAAATCACGCAGGTATTGTAGTTTTTAATTATTTTATATGTCCAGTATAGTAATATAGATGTTCACTAGTGTCGTTTATGCAGCGTAGGTAATTCTAGTGAGAACATTCTCAATCAATTCTACATAGATAAGGTAAACATGCAAAACAGATTTAAAGAAATTGACTGTGATAGAAATAATTATTGAACGTCTTATGGATTCGCGGAACTTAGTCGACTCCGCGATTATGAGTAAATAACTGTTGTCAGATACATAACTAACTCTATGAATGTTCCTGGTACATAGAACTATCTGTTGGGCCGGTACTGTAACGTGGTACTTTGGCGTTCAACTATCGCGTGCTTATGTTCTGCCGACTAAGCTATCGCAGAACTAATCACGAAGCGCCTTTGTAGCTTCGTTTCCGTCAGTTCAAATGTTTGTAAATCTATCGGGCCAAACTGCGTTGTCATCAGTACGTAGCTTACAAACTACGTAAACTAAGGTAAACTAACCTAAGGACAACACACACATCCATGCCCCAGGGAGGACTCGAACCTCCACGGCGAGCAACCGCGCGCTCCGCAGCGAGGCGCTTTAGACCGCTCGGCTACTCCACCGCGGCTAAAAGTACAAATGTAAATGCCTTTATTGTAGACTAATTATTTTTGAGTCAAATAATAATTTTGTTAATGAATGTGACGTCGCGAAATGTACAAGTATATCATGTCAGCAGTATTCTCATTTCTGATCTCTTACAAGAAAGAAAATATATGTTCTTATGAACATAAAGCAACCTTTTATTCGCCACACGATTAAATTTTGCAGTCTATTGGCAACGTCGTCACTTTTAGTTTCTTTTTCAATTCTTGTCTACGGCATTATTAGTTATATGTGGAAGTTCAATAAATCAAATTTTAGCCGATTCTCACATTATCCTTTTTATAGGCTCTGTTTTAAATTTTATACCTTTAATAACTTCTGTTTGGTTTTAAATGACATACTTTTTTCACTGGTTTTTATTCGAAAGATAGAGCAAAACGCTTCACAACGTCTTTGGTACCAACTGATACAGGAGGAATATGTCATAATTGTGAGGTGTTTCGGTTTATTTTCATATACAGAAAGTGTGTTATGATCAGTGACAGATTTTCGATTATACGGGACGGGAGCGGGTTGAAGACTAAATACATCCACGAATGTGAATATACTTTCGGGAATGATGTTTAGACGCTGGACAGATGACTGATCCATCCCACTCGAGGTACAGTATTCACAAAGTTCTCTAGCTATGGCAATATAATTTTCATTGCGTTGGTAAGCGTGTAATACTGCGCATTGATCATCATCTCACGAGACTTTAGTGCGTCGGTAATTCAAGCGACATGTTCCTACAATCAGCCACATAAACAGAAGAGTAATGGGATTGGCTATGGCAGGGCAGTTAATGGGTTCGTCATGGCCAGTCACTATATAGGAAATGCGTTAGTCACGTACTGGAATAATTGTCTCGTACAGTGGATCTGTGATCCATCACGTTGCATCGACATTTGCCTTCGTTTTTTATTTATTTTTATTTATTTTTTTATTTTTTTTTATTATTTTTTTTTTCGCATTCGTAAGTAGCCCACGCCGCAGCGATAAGCGCCGTTGTTGTAATGATTCCCATCCCAGATCCTGTATCATTTCCGTAACGCTGTCTCCCCTGTATCGTGACAATACAAAACGAGCTGCCCTTCTTTGAACTCTTTCGATGCCCTCCGTCAAATCCACCTGATAAGGATCCTAGACTGGGCAACAATACTCCAAAGAAGGACGGACAAACGTAGTGTATGCAGTCCCTTCAGTAGTTCTGTTGCATCTTTTAAGGGTTCTACCAATAAAACGCAGTCTCCGGTTCGTCTTTCCTACATTATTTACGTGTTCTTTGCAGTTTAATGGAAGGCGGAGCGGTGAAGGCTTGTGGGCGCCCTAGGAAAGGGTGGCTGACCGGCAAATGAAAGATAGAATTGAAATTAATATTTGGTATATTCTGAAATACGGGATACATGGCAGGACTCGCCCTGGGGTCGGATGTAATGAATGAATGCCAGTCTAAGTTAGCGGCTTAGAAAATGAAAAAGGTTACGGTAATGGTTACGGTTCACACAGTTGGTGGCTGATACCGAACAGCCGCTAGGCGGGAGCGGACGGCATGCGGCCGTTCGCCCCGCACAGACGCTGAGCCTCTGGAGTGCGTCTGTTCTGTACGAGAACTCAAACTGAAGGGAGCGAAGGAACTGATTCTCGCACCTTGGAGTCCTCCAGCAATAGCACACGTGATCAAACGTGGGTGTCTGCTATTGGCTCCACGGTAGCGTGGAAACGTCAGTAGTTTCAGCACAGACGCCAGAAGGGTGGCGTGATTTTAGAATCAGCATTCAGTACTGGTTCTCTCCGGCTCTGTCCTGCAAGGTGGACAGGCTTGGTCACGTTGTCAAGGCGGAAGAACACTTGTAAAACTTAGGCGAACTTTTGAAATAAAATTTTTGAATTTTTTCCTGACCTATTTTAGATTGGCTGGTCATCCTGTACATAAACAAAGTTTAACGGATTTCTTTTCGTACTCATGTGGACGACTTCACACTTCTCATTATTTAGAGTTAATTGCAAATTTTTATTCCAGAGTGATATCTTGTTTAGATCTTTCTGCAGTTGGTTTTGATCTTCAGATGATTTTACTAAACGATAAATGACGGCGTCATCTGCAAACAACCTAAGAGAGCTTCTTAGATTTTCTCCCAAATCATTTACTTAAATAAGGAACAACAGATGACAGTGACACTACCCTGTGGAGCGCCCGATATCACCTCTATTTTCGTCGATGCCTTACCATCGATTACTACGAACTGTATCCTCTCTGACAGGAAACCCCTATCCAGTCGCAAATTTGGGGTGATATACCATAACCACGCAATTTGATTAAAAAATGTTCAAATGTTTGTAAATCTATCGGACCAAACTGCGTGGTCATCAGTCGTAGCTTACAAACTACTTAAACCTAGATAAACTAACCTAAACACACACACACACACACACACACACACACACACACACACACACACACACACACGCCCCAGGGAGGATTCGAACCTCCACGGCAATTTGATTAAAAGGTGTTTGTGAGGTACGGTGTCAAAAGCGTTTTGGAAATCAAGAAATACGGAATCAATTTGACAACCATTGTCAATAGAATTTATAACTTCGTGTGAATAAAGAGCTAGTTGTGTTTCGCATGAAAGATATTTTCTAAATCCGTGTTGACCTTCGCTCAATAGATCATTCTGTTCGAGAGAATTCATAATATTTGAATACAGGATATGTTCCAAAATCGTGCTGCAAATTGACGTCAATGAAAACAAGACAACTTTCTAGTAAATAGTAAAACGGTCTTAGTGTGTTGTTGTTGCTGTTGTTGGTGGTGGTCGTGGTCGTGGTCGTGGTCATGATCGTGATCGTGTGGTATTTCCGTCCGTTTGGCCCCAACTGGGGGCCGTGTTCAGTCTGTTTTTTGTTTTGCGTGTCGGTAACGGTGAAATATTGACGTGAACGGAACAACTCCCGGTCCCTAAAAAGAGAAAAATCCGCGTCCCGGCCAGGTATTGAACCCGTCCAAAGTGCTCCGCAACTCGCGTCCCTTTTAACTGGACCACAAAGGTGGACTTACGGTACCGTCTTGTTCCCACAATCAAGTGTGCAACATTTCAACAAGATCGAAATAAAACTGTACATTTTGCCGAAATGCGGTGGATCATGCAAAATAACTTTTAATGTCAGAGGAAAAGTGTAGATTTGTATGAGTTGCGAAAAAACGAAGGGATGCTGTTCTTTATGTATAAGACTGGAAATCGGTACTTCACTTTTAGTGTTATCGTAATAGTATTGATTCATCGAAGAAGTAGCACTGTGCCCTATTTCTTGGTACGGCTGCAGCTCCTAAATAGTTCTGTATGGTAGGTTGCCTTTAGAGAGACTGAAAGGCATCGGACATGATATGTTTTCAATTTTTCAGATGTTCCTTTTTTTCCTATTCTTCCTCTTTTCGACCCAGTATTAAAACGATCAAAACAAACTTATTCAGATCGGTCAAGCCATTTCTGAGTTTTAGTGAGACTAAGGCACAGCTGATCACTTTTATATATAGATATTTGTGTAATCGTCAGCAGTCAGCCCACTGAACTATGAAAGTTAGACACATGTTCATAATATTTCTTTTCCAGTATATTTTGAGGTGTATTCATCTGTATTCTGCACTCGTGTCAATTGTCGGCATAGTTTGGAGTCTTTTAAGTGCCGTTTGAATCATCTCTGCAGGCAGGAGTATACGAGATGCATTCAAGTATAGCACCTCAGACTATTTCTCACAAGCTAATCACAGTGTGAATACTTTCACTCACTTATGAAGTTCGGCGTTATTTTTTGGGGTAACTCGACTGAAACAAAAAGGGAGGTTGGAGCAATAAGTGGTGTAAGTTCACAAAATTCATGTCGACCCCTTTTCAGTAGTCTGGGAATTTCGACACTGGCGTCACAATACGTTTTTTCTTTAATGTCGTTTGTTGTTAGTACTATCAGCTTACTCTCACGAATTAATAGCTTTCACTCGGTGAATACTAGACAGAAGTCGAATCAACATTTGCATCACACCACCTTGACACTTCTACAGAAAGGTGTGCAGTATTCTGCAGCAACCATTTTCAATAAGCTGCCACAAGAATTAAAGAATCTTAGCACTAAACCACACGCTTTCAAATCTAAATTGAAGAGTTACCTCATGGCTCACTCCTTTTATTCTGTCGAGCAACTCCTAGAAAAATTAAGCAATTGAACTAATTAATTTTTTTTCTTTGTTGATTCTTTTCACTTTGTCTTAAGATAGTCGTGTGCATAGGACTACTTAAAAATTTTCTGTTACCATTCTTCTGTAAAAACTCATCTATTGACTTGTTCCATAACCAGGAGTCTCACTCCTCAATTAGGTCCTATGGAAGAGAAAACATTATTATTATTATTATTATTATTATTATTATTAAATTTAAGTGAATACTCGACATTTTCCCGGCAGCTTTAAAAATTTTTCGGGACGATGCCACAATCATTCCAAAGTCTGCTTTGATCTCTTCAAAATCTCTGGTGCAGTTGTAGAACGACATCGTTGAAAAAAAAAACACTCTAGCAGCCAGGTCAAGTGAGAAGGGGGCATGAGAGAGCACTTCATAATTATAGTCACGAAAACACTGCAGCGGTACTCCCTGGGGGGACACTTCACCTTTTCAGGTCCTCAAGCGATCTTTCAAAACAATTTTCTCCTCTTTCCGCTCGATCATGTCGTCAGACCGCCTGGTGCGAAGCCGAGATTGTGTCGGCGTGTTTTCGGAAGTGTCGCGCCCACAAACGCACGTGTGACCAGTGTTGCCAGACGTAGCGAATTTTCCCTACACGTAGGTACTTTTAAGCATTAAAATCATGTAGGGAATTTTCATCCAAAAGTCCCCAGCGCGTAGGTACCTTGGTAAAATTTTACAATCGCTGACACAGGCTAGCGGGTAATGTTGGCAACAGAACCGTTGCCAGCACGCCTGAATGAAGCCGACCAATTGTGGCAAAGTTTTAAGTAGCCAGTGATATTTTAGACGGCATAGTTGTTTTCTGCTCATAGTAAACATTATTAATTTGAAAACTTAGTTTCAGACACATGAAAATCGATGCGAAATACGATGATTTCAGTGTATATCACTGGAATGGATAGTCGGGTTGGAAATAGTGTTAGAAAATGTCAGCATAAGGAAAATTTGTTTCCATGAACGAAAGACGTTTTATTACCTTGACTAGAGTGTTATTTATTTAAGTCAGGACAATATATTTGTAAATGAGAAGCTGCTGACAAGAAAACGCTAAAACAATTGGGACAATTAAACAAAGTGCTAGATATTCGTTGTCATCATAGCATTACTCTTTGAAAATATGAGTCATGCAGCCTGACGGACTTCGTTTTTTGTGCTGACTGAACTAAATAATTACTGCTGTTCTTACTCTATGGTTGATAGTGTCTCGATGTATCCTTACGCGGTCAATAAATCAGTTATCCTCATGTAACAGTGCCTCGGAATTAGCGGCGTATTTGGGGAAACTAATTAATGCTGTTCCTCTCTATGGTTGACAAGTTCTTGATGTACCCTTGTCCGATCGATAAATCAATAATCCGCTTGTAAAAGAGCACTTGGAATTCGCGGCATAATCTGCACTTCACTCCATCAGTCACTAACGATCGTCAATGGAAAAACATATCTAGCAAGTGAAGCATGATGCCAAATATTTTAAAGTTTTTCAAAATTGTAACATGTCACACACCTCTGCTGGCCGGACTCCTGGATTCAGCCCCTACCAGACGCAAATCCTGGCTACGATCCTGATGTAGGGGCTTTAATGAGGTGGTAGGGAGAAAGTAGGGAAAACGTAGGTACATTTTTGTGAGACTGTAGGTATTTTCTCTCTGCCATCTGGCAACACTGCGTGTGACGCATCCATGGCACCACCGCACAACTGGCGATGAATTTGGCGTACTGAATCGGTGTATGGATACCTTCTCCATTGTAAGTATTCGTAACAGTCATATCCCTCTCCGCTATCGCTACACATGGGTGATTGTTTTCCGGATCTATCCAGGAAATCCGGGATTTTTAAATTATGTACCCAGATAGTTACGGGTTTCCGTACAAGCGCTCAGCCGTGTAAAAAATTTTTTCCAGGAAATCAGTAATTTTCAATACATGAAACAAATGTTTTTAGTTTTTTTGCTCTATGTATAGCCACAGCGTGCGATCTTTAATGTATTCATCCGCCGCTCGGCTCAACCTACGTGGGTGACAAGAGAGCGACAGCTACAAGGGACAAATCACAACCGCAAGTACTGCTACGAGTCTGTCCTACGTGGGCGAGATCTGTAGAGCTACGCGTCAGATGCGATAACGAGCGATGTTGCATCAAAGGAACCACTGGACAGTTTGTACAAAACTTAATGAAAAGTTGGTCGTTTTATCAGTCGACACTACACAAAGCCAAGTAATCAGATTCATCGACATCTAGTTCTAATGCAGAAAGTTCTACTCATGAGTTGCAGGATAAGCCGTTCAGTTCTAAAAATATTGCTCTGCTGGCAAAACTAAATTAATCTCTACAAATGAAGTAGTGCTATCTACAATTTTTTCTTCGTCCTCTTTACGAGCTACTTTCATTGACCCACACCTTTATACAAACGTAGAAAATGATGGGAAACGAAAAAAAAAAATATATAAAATTTTCAGAAATAAAAGGGAAACAAATGAAAATTGGAAACCTTTTTCAGAAACAGTAATTTTCTTACAACTTTCACCATGCTTCATTGTCAAAACAACACTGCAAATATCCCAACTAATCAAACTAGTGATATTTTATAAAAAAATTTATTTGCGAAATTAAAATTTAAGACCTTTTACTTGCTTGTAATTTTACTGTATAACTGAGTTTGAAAACATAGTAGGTTCAGTTGAGATTTAACGTTATCTTGTACATATATGATAGTCAAAATTTCAGGGATTTTAATAAAGCACCACAATCACCTCTGGTTACAGTTGTGTGTCGTACAGTGCTGCCATTCCTATCACGCTTTCACAATGAGTGTGCAGGTATTTTTAAACAAACCATGTGTTTCTATCAGCACCAGTCCTGACGGAAAAGAAAACGTAGTCGTCAAAACTTGAATGCACCTGTTACTGAAAATACGCGTACTGCAGGTAAATAGTGGTTTCGATTGGCAGCCGGTAATGGAAAGCGACAGGACAGGTGGTTTGGCACAGTTTGCAGAGGGTCTTCCTCGGCTGGCGTCATCCGCGCCCTGGCTTGTCCTTCTCCCGCCGCTACCGTATCGTGCTCCATTATGCGCCGCTTTTTAATATATATCTCTGCCGGCGTGCGTCAGCGGCCGCCGCTGAACAAAAGCCCTCCCCCTTCCCCCTGGGCCTGTTGCTGGGCGGCGTCTCTGGAACGTATTCAGATAATTCAGGGCAGCCGCGGGCGTTAAAAGCGCCGGCACGCCGCGCAGCCCGCGCCGCCGCGCCGCGCCGCTAGTTGCCTACCTACCAGGGGCCCCTTCCCTCGTGCGTACCTCCGCCGACTTCGGCTTTCGACGTCAACTTCCGCTTTCACGCCCCCCCCCCCCCCCCCTTTTCAGTCGCGTTTCGTTCCTCTCACTCCGCCTGCTTTATACGCTTTCATTTCACGTTCAATGCCTCGTTCTTCGTGTTGTATAATAGCACCGGACACCGCGTTTGCTCACCGGAGATTTATTTTCACTACTGGCGAGAGAGAAATTCCTTTTCTGTTTAGTATAAAATTTGTCTTCTTTCCATCTCAGGGACACGATAAGCTGCAGACATTGTGGTATGCTGCTTTTTTATTCTTACACATAAAAAAACGTTTCGTATTATCCATAAAACAAAATTTCGACGCTACTCTATACTATAGTGAATTGGCATTTAGAAATTAAAACATCGTCCTATTTATTGACAAACAGAACGCAACAAAAGACTTCTTTTGTATTTAGTCAACAAACAAAACCTAAAATACTTTTTCAGAGAAGCTCATTATTTCAGCCTCATTAAGAAAACAATAGCATGACCCGTTGCATGAATACAAAGCGTTCACCCTACACAGCACGGATACTAGAATAGACGGTAGGGGTCACTCCAGGTGGACGGGGCCAGGCCGTGCGCTGTGACGTGACACGTTGACCACAGCCGACACGAACGGCCGCCACGAAAAACTTACTGAATGATTGTAGGACAACGATTCGGTGAAAACATCTGATTTTTACATCTTTCAGCTTGACATCTCCGCTCGATGGACTGAATTTCTTTTTACTATTCTGCATACTTTTTTGTGATGTATAAATTAAGTAAATGGATGCAATAAATTTTATGAGTACGTAGAGGTAAAAACTCGTTGCGTAGACTTTACGTGTTATTCATTTTAGATCATATGTTGCTGTGAACATGTCGAAGTGAATAATTATTTCATGTATTAGTTTATTGTTCTCACTTCTTAAATGGTCAAGTTCTTTAGTTAATTCAGCTACAATTATTCCATCATTGTCAACGGCAGTGCTCGCTGAGGGGGTTTCGGAATTAGTTCACCTATTGATTTCCCCAACGGAATTGTTTATACAATTTACGCTGTCATCGTCATTTGTTATTGACAATAACATTTGTACTTCTTTTCGCTTTTTTCGTCTTTCTACTCTGACATCACGACATTCACAAGAACCTTTCTTGACTACGTCGATGCACTTAGGCAGCTTCTAAGTAGGGACCGCATCTGCCTTTAATATACGAGGCGCGTCCAGAAAGTAAGTTCCGCTTAGTAATAAAATGAAATTCTACACAGCTACAGACGAAATTTTTATTACACAAAATTCTACAACTCTGTAACTACTTTTCCACATAACTGCCGAAATTTTGCAGGCATTTGTCATAGCGTTGCACCAGGTTTTGTATACCTTCTTCATAGAAATCTGTCGCCTGTGTCTTCCCCCCAACTTTCACGGTTTCCAACTGGTTGAAGTCCATAGCGAGAGCACTAATTGTAAACCTACGGTTTTCCAGGATCTTGTCATCAATCGCGTGAACCAGTTCGTCTGAACCAAAGGCGGACGCCCACTTCGTATTTCTTCGTGCACATCACTACACCCGCCATTGAACTGTCGGACCCATCTTCTCACCATCGAATCAGTCATCGCATTTGGTCCGTAAACATCGCAAATTTGCCGATAAATTTCACTTGGTTTCACTTTCTTCGCATTCAGAAACCGAATCACTGACCTGATTTCACAGGCGGCGGGATTTTCAATCAACGCCGACATTTCAAACAAGCACAACAAAGCGTACGTAACTGAAAGCGATCTCCAAATGGCGCACGTTCTTCTCCTTGATACACATCGTCTACAGCGCATGTGCGGAACTGCAATCGCAGCGCTGCGCGGGGATAAATTGAAACGAAACTTACTTTCTGGACGCGTCTCGTACGTTTCAATGTAAAGTTTAAAAGTTCATTTTTTCAAGTCTCGAACTAATCAGACCCTTTAAAATGTTCTGAACATATGAGGGTTGAGAGCATATAATCGCTAACACGCGTTTATCCACTTTAACCTTACCTCTATATCTCTCGGAAATCTGTGATATATCGCATTCTTCTGTCTGTCGTGGTTCGTACAGCACGCAACAGCACAACACACCATCGTTACTAATAAGCCAGCACTCATCGCTTAAAACTATTTAACCGGCCATGGTGGCCGAGGAGACTGAGACGCTTCAGTCACGGTCTGCACGACCACTACGGTCGGGGGTTCGAATCCCCCCTCGGGCATGGATATTTGTGCCGTCGTAGTTCGTAAGTAGTTCATAAGTAGTTTGTAAGGTTAGGGACTGATGACCCCGTACTTGAGTCCCATAAGGTCTACAAACATTTGAACATTTTTAAAACTATTTAATACATACACAAACTATAAAGAGCTAGTGGGAAACCATTTCTGTGGAGATATACACATGATATCAACGCTGTGGTCGCGCGGGAAAACTGTGCTGGTCTCCTGGTGACGTCAGCGGCGCGGTATACGACTGCGCATCCGGCGGTTGACCCCTACCGTCTATGATTGTATCCGTGCTACGTAGTTACCGATCCACTGTTTAATCACTGCTCATCTAGAATGAAACTTCACTCTGCAGCGGAGTGTTCGCTGAGGTACTGGCGGAAGTAAAGTTATGAGGCGGCATCGTGAGTCGTGTCGGGATAGCACAGTCGGTAGTGCGCTTGCCCGCGAAAGGCAAAGGTCCCAGGTTCGAGTCCCGGTTCCGGCACACAATTTTAATCTGCCAGGAAGTTTCACTGCTCATCTAATTTATCCCAGTCTTCACTGGCAATCCAGAATATATGCCATAGACGTCGTCGTCAATCAAGACGTGCTCGCACAGCTCCATTCAATTTATACCGTCTTAAAATAAGGGCAGGATGGTTGAAGTTGTTACGCCTGTACGTTGGACTCGAGAGTTGTAGTCGATGAAGTTGAATTCTTCCCGGAAATACTGATAAAACAGCTGGAGATTATTATCCCTGTACTGTATAAACTTGACACTCCTCTTGATGGGCTATTATTGCGCCGAAATATCTCACTTCTTATCCGCCCAGAACATTATTGATCCGCCACCTTGTTGTACTCGATTGACGGTGTGCATCTTGCGTCCGTCACGCCCAGGGTTCGTCGGTATGCAGTGTCGATGGTCAAGAATCGGTCTCATACGTATGTTGCATTCCTCTGACAAGAGAACTTGGCGCCTATTTTGCATAGTTCATTCCTCGTGATTTTTGACCCGCCTGTAACGTCTCCGTTTAAGGGAGGGGCATCTCCATGGCCGCCTAGAATACACAGAGTTGCGGTGGAGGGTGTTTCGCACAGTCTGATATCACAGTCGCTATTCAACATGGTGGGAGTCTGCTCTGATTTCCTTTCGAGCAAAAATTACAGATACGTCTGCCGCAGTTGTTGTAGAAAGACAAGTATGGGGCAAGTCATGAACACTTACTGTATTTTGAAAACGATCACAGGTACTCAGCACATTACTCTAATTAACGAATAATCACTAAGATGAAAGCTCTCGTTGGCAAAAATCGAAATCGGCGTGCGATCGAACGTTGATAATCTTGTTCTTGTCATGGTAGAATGAACGCACAATGTTTGTGAACACCCTGCTATGTTCATACATTGTGTATTCAGTGACGATGCAAATCTTACTGCTTCACCTACAATGAAAAAATGACATGCTTTCGATAGATACAGCTGTAGAGAAGTTAGTTTATATTTCATGAGACTTCAAAGGAACAAGTTTCTCCATTCACGTCAACGTAAGTCCACGATGAATGATTATAGGACACACAGTTGGTGCAAATATGTCTGCGATTGGTGCATTTCTAGCGATATGTTTATGACCAATCGGGTACAGATCGTTAACGCGACCTTTTTCGCACGTGTTTTTTTGTTTGCTTTCTCCGAAAATGTCAATCGCCTGGACAGGAGTTCTGAAAATGTTTCAGTTTTTTGTTGCATCTAGTCGTTCATTCAGGTGCCACTGAGCTGTTACAAAGTTCACATAGCAAGGAGCTGTTCTGTGTTGAGTCAAACTGTAACGTATCATTTCGTAGCCTCTCTGTGACAGTTCACGCACGTGTCTGCGACAAACGGGGCTTTTGGACGCCGAACGTACTTAATAAGGTAACTGAGAACTAATTTGGCTGACGGTACTATAATAAAACTGTGGAAACGCCGTGTCTGCCGTTATTCTGTTTGAACACACTTATCTCAAAGACTGATGAATGAATTTCCATTGAGTTTTCACAGGCAACATGCGAGAAATTTGGAGCTATATAAACGTAGTCTATTATTTCATCAAAATCGAAAACGGGGGAAAAATCGTGATGACAGTTTTATATGTTGCCGTCCTGTCTGTCTGAACACGCCAGTGTCTGAAACTATTGGATGAATTTCATCAAAATTTTCCAGTTAATATGAACGCAGCTCGGGGGAACGTATCCCTTTCAGACCCAAGATTGTATAAAAGATGTTTGATAAAAGTTAGCGGGAGAGCCTAGTTTCTATAAAAGTTCGCCATTGTACACATGAGTCTTTCCTTGCTTTGGCGCCTTTTAACCTACAAATTAACGTCAAACTGTATTTGATGTGTCGTTACTGCCACAGTGATAGTTTCAAAGTGTGAAGTGTACGGAATAATCCTTAACACAAAGCACATTTGCTGAAATATACGGTTAGAATCGTTTAAAGAAAAAGCTGCTGCTGTCAGCTGTATTCAAAGTAGCCCATTGTGGACGATAGGGAAGAAATTATATGGACCAAAGGATAGATGGAGATGCATAAGTCAAATGTTTGTATTTGTACTCTAACCTAACCTCATAATTCCTCCTAAAGTGATTTACATTTTGGTTCAGTTATGTCTGAAATAATACGTAAAATCTTAGGCCTACACTGTAGGATTCGTGTATTTTACTGACTGCAGGAATAGATTTTGTATGTGGATATAAATGGGACGATCTTCAGTGGAAAAGGCATTCATGATTTGCGTAATGATATACTGCACTAGATAGCTCCATTTTTTTTCCTTGCTTTGCACGATGCTTTTCGACAATTTAACCACAAGTCCTGGTATTTATACGGATATCTTGTGTTTCGGAAAAATCAGGCAAAATAAATGTTAGACTGCAGTAAACTATAAAAATGTCTTTTGCAGCGCATAATCCGCAATAAAGCATAACATGAAAGAACTACGAAAATATTCTCTCCTCTTAATTATGGTAAAGTGTCTAACGATGTGATGTTTAGCATCACACCTTCATGACACACGTTAACTTATTTCAGTGTTCCATTATATACACTTTGACACGGCTTTAGGACTTCCTGAAACGCAGCGGTGGAGTAGCCGAGCGGTCTAAAGAGCGCTGCAGAGCGCGCGGTTGCTCGCCGTGGAGGTTCGAGTCCTCCCTGGGGTGTGTGTGTGGGTGTGTGTGTGGGTGTGTGTGTGGGTGTGTGTGTGGGTGTGTGTGTGGGTGTGTGTGTGGGTGTGTGTGTGGGTGTGTGGGTGTGTGGGTGTGTGTGTGGGTGTGTGTGTGGGTGTGTGGGTGGGTGTGTGGGTGTGTGTGTGGGTGTGTGTGTGGGTGTGTGTGTGGGTGTGTGTGTGGGTGTGTGTGTGGGTGTGTGTGTGGGTGTGTGTGTGGGTGTGTGTGTGGGTGTGTGTGTGGGTGTGTGTGTGGGTGTGTGTGTGGGTGTGTGTGTGGGTGTGTGTGTGGGTGTGTGTGTGGGTGTGTGTGTGGGTGTGTGTGTGGGTGTGTGGGTGGGTGTGTGGGTGTGGGGGTGGGGGGGTGGGTGTGTGGGTGGGGGTGGGGGTGTGTGGGTGTGGGGGTGGGGGTGTGTGGGTGTGGGGGTGGGGGTGTGTGGGTGTGGGGGTGGGTGTGGGTGTGTGGGTGTGTGGGTGGGGGTGGGTGTGTGGGTGTGTGGGTGGGGGTGGGTGTGTGGGTGTGTGGGTGGGGGTGGGTGTGTGGGTGTGTGGGTGGGGGTGGGTGTGTGTCCGTATGTTAGTTTACCTAGGTTTAAGTAGTTTTTAAGTTATAGACTGATGACCCCGCAGTTTGTTCCAATACATTTACAGACATCTTCCTGAAACATGGATTATGATGTAGTTACAAATGTGTGTGCTAATTAAAGTGTTTGCTCACACGTTCCTTAACAATTTAGGTTGTTATGTCCTAGCAGTGTAGCTCGTGAAGTACATTCGTGCGAGCACTTTGCTTATTTCTCTCTCGCTATTCACGGTTTTACCTAAAATTGTTTCCCTTTTTCATTCTTTCCAATGAATGCACTCCCAAGCAACATTATATTACGTACTATAATACCAACGATTGACTATTTCGGAGTTTTTTCCGAGGAACTATGACGGAACATTTTACGCTAGTGTAATGTGCTTCTTTGACAACGATCTTTGACAGTGTAATACCGGCCCTACAGTTAGTGACAGCAGTGTACACCAAGGACCGATGATACGAAGCCTTTAAACTTTCATGAAAAAATGTGACCGTGTTGCTGAATGAAATAAGAATTATTTTCTGCGGTGCTATAAGCCACTTACCTTGGAGGCAGTTGTTGACGTGGGACCGGTGAGGCCTGCAGTCGTCGGTGATAAAGCCCCGCCCGCTGTCGCGATATGCCGAGGCCCGCAGGGAGGAGCTTTCCGCCCGGCTTATAGCGAGCGCGTAATCGGATTTGCTTAATTAAGTGTAGGCGGGTGAAATGGAGCGGCCAGCAGTCGCCCATCATAAAAGTTAGCGGGGTTAAACGCCGCTGCCGCCTAATCCCACGGCTCCATTTTACGGCGTCAGCCTGCCGTGCAGGCAACCCGCTGGCCGCGCAGGCCCGGTGGGAAGTCGTCAGCGAGGGGCGCGCGCTCTGCTTCCTACCTGCCGTCACTCTAATGCCGTCTGCCGGCGTTAATCACATTTTACTATTCACATCTCTTGCGCTCTATTCCCCGAATAAGGACGTAATTAATACTCGACTTCATACTGCCCTGTAGTCACCACCATGGCCGTATTAATGATATTGGACGCCGGGGCGCGAGAACCGATGAAATCAATTTTTCTGCATTTAAATCGGCAAACACTTTTTACGATGAGATTTGATTCCATTTTCAGGATGGTGCTTAACGACCACACAATGATGAAACACACCAGATGTAATGAGCAACATAAGGTATATAAGATGGATAACAAATAACAATCAAAAGTTAGATCCGTGGTGGAGTAGCCGAGCGGTATAACGCGTCTCGCTGCGGAGCGCGCGGTTGCTCGCCGTAGAGGTTCGACTCCTCCCTGGGGCGCGCGCGCGCGCGCGCGCGCGTGTGTGTGTGTGTGTGTGTGTGTGTGTGTGTGTTGTCCTTCGCTTAGTTTATCTATAGTCGAGCCGCCGAAAGAACGACTCTGACAGCTAGCAGCTATGTTGCCAATACTGCTACGCGGCTGTTTGTTGTTACGCCATGTCGGTCGCCGGCATACGAATATCACGCCCGAAAATTTTGGGACCGTTGCTATGTACTAATAAAGCGTGAACGATCGAGAACAATCACGAAGTAATGAAAAACACTCTTTTTCAGTTGAAAAGGTTTTGAAATATATGTCCAGCTAAAGTTTCGTATGTTCCAGTATTCCATTAAATATAATGTATCATTTAGTCTTTAGCCAAAGTTCGCTAGTTTATATATTTCATCTTGTATAACTATTTTCCACAGACTCGCTGTTATTACTCGGAGACTGTATTGTGGCAGTCTGCCGAGAGGGTAAACAAATGACTACCGCTTTACAAGTAGTAAAACCGCCTCTTCCAGTGAAATTATTTGTACTTTTGATTCCATTCCATTCCATGGTGGTGGTGGTGGTGGTGATTTGTCTTCTTACATAAAGAGTTTTTGTCTCAGTCGTTTATAGTCGCTGTTGACTGCCATAGTATAGTGTAATATTATCAGATAAGTTTCGACAGCTAGTCTATTGGTCACAGAAGTAGAAATAAAATAACGAAATTTTTCAGTAAACTGTACATTAAAAATCAGTCGCGGCCAGCATCATGTGCAATGCACCGGTGCTACTGCTACTATCGTCCCCTAATCTTTTTATTAATTCTTTTACCCGTTCTTCTAGTGTACCTTCTCGTTTCCATGCCTCTTCTAAGATGTGCCACGTATGTGTGACAACATTGTTCCATTTTGTGAGAGTAATACTGCCCAGTGCTTCACGAACTAAGAATTCTACTTTTGTTAATGAAAAACGTTTATTATTTCTGCAACGTACGATTTCACCTGAGCCCACGCGAGTTCTATTGCATTGAAATGGCAATGATACGGTGGAAGGCGCGACACTATAACCACTTTCTTCAGCAATTGTATCAATTTCATAAATGATTTTTCGGCCGAACAGTTTCTTTGACTTCAGGTTCACACTTTAAATCTTCAGCAAGTAATAAACTTCCATTTGTTCAAATACACTGTCTGTGAGGTACACCTAAATCGTTTTGACCATATGTCATTTTGATCGTCAGACCTTTTATAATTTTGTTAGTTTTGATAAAATGTTGTACCATATAACATCTGAACATATGAACCTCTAAGACTATAATTTTAACATTAATGAAATCGCCATCTTTCTTGCGTCGCTGTCATACTACTCACATATAAAAATAGAGTATAATGCATCGTAAATTATATCTATATCAAAGCGAAGTGTTTTAAAGCATCAACTGGACTTTCCGTCTTAGAGTATTTGAAACAGCCATCGCAGCCTTAAGTCCCTACGTGTTATTAACCTAAGTAAAATGTTTTTATTAAGTCTAGTGAACAATTACGTGAAATTTATTCATTAACGTAACACAATTTTCAATATGAAAACAGTCGGTATGCTTTTATGACGGTAATTGATAGTTGAAAAGAGCAGTAACATCTTTTCGACACGGTATCGCTGTAAGAACGAGGTACCGATACATCTAGCGTGTTACGTATCAACAATTTAAGTATTCAGTCTACAACTGAAAGGCGACGATCAGAACAGTATAGGCCGAAGAACGCCTTTGGACTATGCAACTCACATGACACGTTGGACGTGCTGGTTGCTGTATTGCGTTAGGACTGTTGGCCCCGTTGATTTGTCTGTGAAGAAGTGTTGGTTAGACGCTCAATACTTATAGCTCAGTAGTCAGTATAGCACAATAAAATCGACCGTCTGAAAGCGGTATTAACGGTTTGTGCAATATATTGAAGCAGACCGTTGCTCCTGTAAGATTACCGCCCAATAGAAATATTGGTAATTAATAGCATTTGATAATTAAACAGTATGAAGTTCACTGCAAACATTGACCATGCCAATGCACTAAATGTTACACAATTTTAATCTTATTAATTATGGTAGCAATGTATGTACACAGTTGGTTGACAACATTTATAGTTAGGCCATAGGTAGAAATTCTCCACGTTGAGATTTGCTGTGTGCTTGTAGCTGACTGGAGGCCAGCGAGCAGGCCGACGTTGGTGGCTTGTTCCAACTTAGGAATTTCCAGTTCGTTTCCAGTGAGGGGAGACAGGGACAATGGCGAGTGCCAGGCACAGTGCAGTGCACAAATATTGTAATACTACTGGCATTTGAAGTAATACGATGCAGTTAGGAACCTTTAAGGCCCTCATTACAAAATAGCCTGTTGACAAATAAACAATACATTAGCTGATATAGTCACATCTGACATAATATGTTTAATTGACAATGAAAAGTAATAAATTACCAATAAATACAAGACAGTTACGCAACTAGCATGACAATGTTTGTTTATAAAAATAATATATTAACTATTTTTCATTTTATTTTCAATCAATCTTTTGTATTTTATCTTGAAGTATTCAGTTAAATCACTTATCTGTGATATAAGAAATTGCACGATTATGATAAACAGTACAAAGGATGTTTATACTAATATAAAAACCTAAGAAGAAATTTGTTTAATGTGTAGTGTAATTATTTTGATTTTAAGGAAAGTTTTAGAAATGTATTGGCTGAGCGCTGTACGTTGGCAAATCGGTTAGAACAGCTCACATGGGGAAGTTGATGACGTAGGGGAAAAAACCCCGGCAGTCGAGCTTTCGGCGCGAGCGCGCGTGACGAGACGGGAGAGCACGTGGGGTGGCTGGCCGGGCGGCGTCGCTCTGCACGGTCGGCGTGTGGATCTCCAGGTGGAGACAATAGCTTTTTTTTTTGTGTGGCAATTGCCAGGTGTGGTTGCTCGTCGTAGACTGTACCAATTTACATCGAGTGCTACTGTGTGTTTGTGAATATTTAGCCGGTGGAACAAGGTGTGCATCGCATTGAATTAAAGTGTGTTTTGTTAGTGTAACACGTGTCGTCGCATAGGCATGAACATAAACGGTGTTTGAGACAGCCACGTGGTGTGAAAACAATTCGCGACAAATATTCATTTTGTCTTGGGGCTCACGAGCTATAACTTTATTTGGTAAATGTGTCGACGTACAGACGTATCAGCCACAGGGTTCAAATATTGTGAAATAAAAAACATAAAGTGAACTTTCACGTGTTTTCAAAAATAGTAGTTACTACACCCTTTTCTCTCATGAACTTGATTTTATTATGAATTTGTTTTGTTAATCATATGCAGGGAAGGAAAGCTGCGAACGTGTGATATCATCCCCTAGAAAACGAGTCAAACAGTCGCAATCACAGTTCCAGTGTTTTTGCATGTTTAGGAAATTGGTTCGCAGCTGGTGGTTGTGAGTTTTAAAAATTAAACTTTCTCTATTTTAAACTCTCACCCCGACCTTCACGCTCGCACTCCGTGCTTACTGCAATTATATAGTGTAAGGGTGGTGTAGCCGCCGCGGTGGAGTAGCCGAGCGGTCTAAAGCGTCTCGCTGCGGAGCGCGCGGGTGCTCGCCGTGGAGGTTAGAGTCCTCCCTGGGGCATGGGTGTGTGTGTTTGTTCTTAGGTTAGTTTACCTAGGTTTAAGTAGTTTGTAAGCTACGGACTGATGACCACGCAGTTTGGCCCGATAGATTGGTGTCGCCAATAAAATAAGTATGATATCGCCAATAAATGTCAGTTCCTGCGGAGGACGGGAGAAATCCAACTACCTCAGAACAATTTCAAAGAACTGTAAAAAGGCAATGATAGTTTATTACTAGGTGGGCTTGGAGGATTAATATTTTAAGCATCGTCAGGTACATCTACATCTAAATGGGATACTCTGCAAATCCCATTTAAGTGTCTGGTACAGGGTTCATCGAACCACCTTTATACTATTTATCTCCTGTTCCATTCTCGAATAGCGCGCAGGAAGAAAGAACGCCTGAATATCTTCGTTTGAGCTCTGATTTCTTGTATTTTATTCTGATGCTCATTTTTACCTATGTAAGTGGTGGTCGACAATATATTTCCGCATTCGTAGGAGAATATTGGCGATTGGAGTTTCGTAAGTAGAACACGCCGCAGCGATAAGTGCCGTTGTTGTAATGATTCCCAATCCAGGTCCTGTATCATTTCCATAACGCTGTCTCCCCTGTATCGTGACAATACGAAACGAGCTGCCCTTCTTTGGACTCTTTCGATGTCCTCCGTCAAACCCACCTGATAAGGATCCCACACTGGGCAGCAATACTCCAAAAGACGACGACGGCGTAGTGTATGCAGTTCCTTTAGTAGTTACGTTGCATCTTTTAAGCGGTCTACCAATAAAACGCAATCTCTGCTTCGCCTTTCCTACGACATTAGCTACGAGTTCTTTCAAGTTTAAGTCTGAAGTAATAGTAATTCCTAGGTATTTTGTAGAGTTTAAGAATTCACTTTTGATTCATTTATCTTGTAAACAAACTTAAACAAATTTCTTTTCGTACTCAGGTGGACTACTTCACACTTCTCAATATTTAGAGTCAATTGCCAATTTTTATACCATACCGATATCTTATTTAGATCGTTTTGCTGTTGGTTTTAATCTTCAGATGATCTTACTAGACGATAAACGACGGCGTCATCTGCAAACAACCTAAGAGAGCTGCTTAGATTTCTCCCAAATCGTTTATGTAAATAAGGAACAGCAGAGGACCAATAACACTACCCTGTGGAACGCCCGATATCTCTGTTTCAGTCGATGCCTTACCATCGATTACTACGAACTGTGTCCTCTCTGACAGGAACTCCCCTATCCAGTCGCAAATTTGGGGCGATCTACCATAACCATGCAATGTTATTAAAAGCAGATTTTGAGGTACGGTCTCAAAAGCCTTCTGGAAATCAAGAAATACGGAATCAATTTGAGAACCCTTGTCGATAGCACCACTTCGTGTGAGTAAAGAGCTAGTTGTGTTTCGCATGAACGATATTTTCGAAATCCTTGTTGACCTTGGTTCAATATAACATTCGGTTCGAGATAGTTTGAGAAATGAAATTACAGATTTTTCAGTATATGTCACATACATAGTTATCTGCAGAGGAAACTGAAGATCATTGTGTCATGACCATAAGGAGGCATGTTTATTTTACTTGCAGTAGTTTTCGTAACTGGCTAATATGATTAGGTCAGCTGTTAATTGAGTATACATGTATATATGCGTGGTCTGTCGCGGGAGTCTATGAACTGAAGCTACCAACTGTCCGTGTTCACGTGGCCATAACGGTAGTGCTGCAGTTTGTGGTCTTCGATGTCACTACGAGAGTATAATGTAGAAATTATGTTGTGGTGACTGAGTCTACTTATTAGAGATGTCTGCCGTTGGTTGATGAACAAAGTGCTGGCAGGTGAAATATAAGACCGACCGTATGACTGGGCTGAGGCGTTTCTAGATAACAGAACGCAGAATGTAATCATGAATGGAGAGAAGTCTTCAGACGTTAACGTGGTTTGAGGCGTGCCCTAGGGGAGTGTTGTAGGACCGTTGATTTTTACAATAAGTATATCTCGTAGATAACATCGGCAGTTCAGTGAGGCTTCTTGCGGATGATGTAGTTTATTGAGAATTCGCCACACTGAAAAAAGAGGAGCGAAATACAGGAGGATCTGAAGCATATTCAGACATGGTGCAGTGAGTGGCATTTTAGCCTCAACATAAACAAGTGTGAAGAGTTGCGTCTACACAGGAAGACCCTTTATATGTATCAGGCACTGGAAGCAGGTACTTCCATAAGATATCTGCGAGTAGACATAAGGGGCGATTTGAAATGAAACGGCCGTACAAAATCAGTTGTGGGTAAGGCAGATTCCAGACTGGAATTCATTGCGAGAATACTCAGCAATTGTAGTTCGCCAGCAAAGTAAGTAGGTTGGTTCGGCCTTCACTCTTAAGTATTGCTCATCAGTTTGGACCACGTACCAGGTAGGATAACTGAAGACGATCCAACGGAGAGCAGCAAACTTCGTTACAGGCTCATTTCGTCAGAGTGAAAGCGTCACAGAGATGATCAAAAAACTGCAGTGGCAGGCGCTGTATAGTGTAGCTGACTCATGTTGAAGTTCAGAGATGGAGAACGTTTCATGAAGAATCAGCCAATGTATTGCTTCGCCCTACGTTCACTTGCGAAGCGACCGCAAGGACAAAATTAGGAAGATCGGGGCCCTCACGGAGGCATACAGACGATGCTTTTCCCGCAAAGCACTTGCGACTGGAATGAGATCAAGTAACAGATTCGAATAGATTTTACATTATTTACATTTGTGTGTTGCACGGCAGGCTACTTAAGATAAATGTTCCACATCATATAGGTCCGACATGTTCGTATAAATATTGCGCAATAAATATTGTCTTTTGACGAACACTTTTACACCTTATATTGACATAGTATTACACTACTGGCTATTAAAATTGCTACGCTAAGAAAATGCAGATGATAAACCGGTATCCATTGGACAAATATACTAGAACTGACAATTGATTAAATTTTCGCGCAATTTCGGTGCATAGATCCTGAGAAATCAGTTCCCAGAACAACCACCCCTGGCCGTAATAACAGCCTTCATACTCCTGGGCATTGAATCAAATAGAGCTTGGATGGCGTGTACAGGTACAGATGCCCATGTAGCTTCAACATGACAGTACAGTTCATTAAGAGTAGTGACTGGCGTATTGTGACGAGCCAGTTGGTAGGCCACAACTTACCAGACGTTTTCAATTGGTGAGAGATCTGGAGAATGTGCTGGCCAGGGCAGCAGTCCGGAAAGGCCCGTACAGGACCTGCTACATGCGGTTGTGCATTGTCCTGTTAAAATGTAGAGTTTCGCATGGACCGAATGAAGGGTAGAGCCACGGGACGTAACACATCTGAAATGTAACGGCCAGTGTACAAAATGCCGTCGATGCGAACAAGAGGTGACCGAGGCGTGTAACCAATGGCACCACTTATCATCACGCCGGGTGATACGCCAGTATGGCGATGATGAATACATGCTTCAAATGTGCGTTCACTTCGATGTCGCAAAACACGAATGCGATCATCATGATGCTGTAAACAGAACCTGGATTCACCCGAAAAAATGTTTTGCCATTCGTGCACCCAGGTCCGAGCTGATAGTCAATGCTACTCCAAACGTCGTCGAACTGTTCGTGCAGATGGTTGTCGTCTTGCAAACGTCCCCATCTGTTGACTCAGGGATCGAGACGTGGCTGCACGATGCGTTACAGCTTTGTTGATAAGATGCCCATCATCTTGACTGCTAGTGATAAGAGGTCGTTGGGATCCAGCACTGCGTTCCGTATTGGCCTCCTGAACCCACCGACTCCATATTCTGGATCGCGACCAACGCGAGCATCAATGTCGCGATATGATAAACCGTAATCGCGATAGGCTACAATCAGACCTTTGTCAAAGTCGGAAACGTGAAGGTACGCATTTATCTTCCTTACAAGAAGGCATCGCAACAACGTTTCACGCCGTTCAACTACTGATAGTGAATGAGAAATCGGTCGGTAACTTTCCTCGTGTTAGCACGTTGTAGGTGTCGCCACTGGCGCCAACCTTGTGTGAATACTCTGCAAAGATAATCATTTGCCAATCAAAGCATCTTCTTCCTGTCAGTTAAATTTCGTGGTGTAGAAATTTTAATGGCCAGTAGTGTACTTCTTAATAAATAATGAGCGTGTAAGGGACCCCCTTAGAAAACAGGGCTTGGGTCACGCATCGTAACACAACAGCGAGGCCGTTGGAGAAAACATTTCAAAATCCTCGCCGCGACGCATACAATCGCGTGTGACGTGTTGGCCGTTCTGCGCTGTGGGTGGGGTGGGCGGGCCGCGTGTTTCCATTCTGGCGGTCGTTACGGGCCGGCGTTCGTTACGCCCGCTGATGCGGGATGCGTGCGCTGAAATTTGCTGGCCGGCTTACCGGCGCGGAATGCGATCGGAAATCTTTACCGGAATTCGTGCCACCATTTTGTTTCAGTCGGAATTCCAGTATCCGAATAATGCGGTCTATTTTTCTCAGTCAGGTTTTCTCTTAAATATTCGCCGGTAGACCAAAAGTCCGTTAACATTTGAAAAGTCAATAGGTCAGTAGTAGTGTAGGTCGAGCGCTAAAAACTGACAAGTACTTGGGCTCGAACAAACACATATACACCAAAGTCGTATGAGAGATAATGTAAAAATCCCTTATTGCACTAGTGATACATCTGCATCTGCAAAACTGTGCAGTCGTCCATTAGAGGCATCTGTGTGTGCCATGCCGCATTACACTTTGACCTGTCGGTTCGCCAGTAGGGACGGTGCAGTGTGCCTCCGAAGTTGCGTTTTGTGATGTTATTTGTGTGGTGAAGCGTCAGATGGGGCGGCGATTGCTTATCAATCCTGATAATGTATTGCGATTGGTTGAGATGAAGGTAGGAAGAATCATTCTTGGTGAAGATGGTATTAGTGTAGAAGATGAATCATTCGCATGCTTTCTCGTATCTGTTATGGTACAGAAGTATGAGCATACGTTACTGTTGTTCCAAACTCATAATAATGATAATAGGGATGATAATGACGAACAACTCATTGCAGGCAGTAGTGCTACGGCAATTGCGGAAAGAGGCGATGGAAGCAGTGGCAGTGAATACCAACAGTCTTCCGATAAGAAGATTAAAGTTGCAACTATCATCACGGCTTTTGATTACAATATGCTAGAGAACATTTACGATGATTATTACTTAAGTTATAGTTAAGATATCTGCATTACGTAGGGCGTCTACAATTACATCTGCAGTGCATGATTGCAGAGTTTTGCAGAAAAACGGCACCCACCAGCACATCGAGGTGTACGTAGAGATCCTGTAAGCATACGTTCATACAGACATGTTTCTTCGAGCCCATGTACTTTCCTTGTTAGACGTGTGCTTGCAATGACAAGCTATTTTATAGACTCCCAAAAAAAACTGCACAAAATTAGCAACAGATGTGCTTTGTTACACAGATCCAGTAATTAGCATAAAATTCATTTTTAGCAAAGTCATATGTTCAAATGTTTGTTAAGCATTGGACTTAACTGCGGTGTCATCAGTCCATAAACTTACAAACTACCTTATACTAAAGACAACACACAGCCTTTTCCGAGGGAGGATTCGAACCCCCGACAGGGAACGGCCTCGCGCATCTGAGCATAACTCCTTAATGCGCTCGGCGACTCCGCCGCGGCTTAGCAGAGTCGATTTTCTTTATAACAAATGCTCCATATGTGAGCGTCATTCGCCAACTCTACCTGTAGTTAATTGCCACCACTGTACATTATATATTAGGTGTCTTTAGAAATTGGGTCAGATACCGTCTTTTAACATCCCTAACGAGGTACGACGATCGCGATAGGTTTGCGACTTCATATAACCCGACAGTAAATAATCACACGGTTTGAAATCTGGGTATTTGGGAGGCTGGCATGACGAAAGTGGCAGCTCAACCTGCGATCTTCACCAAACGACTTCCGCAAGACGTCTCACATAGAAACATCTCACCCATCACGCAGTTTTAAAAGCAGCACCAACCATTTCCTGAAAGAAACACGCTCCAATCAGCATTGCTGTGGTAATTTCACACGACAGTTACTGTATTCTCCGTAGCCTGTATTATGCAATTGTCACTGTTCATAGGCTTTCGGAGTATGAAATTCGCTCCGTTATTCAACAACCTTAGACAGCCAATCGTCAGCGATATATTCACTTGAGCACTCTTCTCTGTATAATCACTCTCTAATGACCACGTTGTCGAGGGAACGTTAAAGCCTATCCTATTATGTCCGAGCGCCACGTAAAATTAGTGATAATGTTACACATGAAAAAAGTGACTCTAACATCTAACGCGAAAGATTTTTTCCGTCGTCCACGGTGCTTATTGCCACGTTTGTCAGATTGCGACGACTTAGTGTTCACTAAATGCGTGGACGGTAGGAAGAGAGATTCTTTTCCGGTCTCAGACAGCCGGCCGCGGTGGCCGAGGGGACTGAGGCGCTCCAGTCACGGTCTGCACGGCCACTACGGTCGGGGATTCGAATCCCCCCTCGGGCATGGATATTTGTGCCGTCCTTAGTGTTAGCTAGTTCATAAGTAGTTTGTAAGCTTAGGGACTGATGACCCCGTAGTTAAGTCCCATAAGTTGTACAAGCATTTGAAACATTCGGTCTCAGACTTTTTTCCTTTTTAGAATATCTTTATCATGAATTCATCGTGGTGCGTATACGTACAAGATTAATGAAGTGTATGCTTTTGAACTCAAGTGTAGATGTTTTATGATTAGGTTTACGTGATACAATAGGTTTTATTCTAACGGAAACAGGTCAAGATTTTTATTGCACAACTGTGATCATGCGATTTCCCTTCTTTGCAAACGGTCGTGCCATGTTGTCATTGTGGAATGGTTCCCATATATTTTGGTAGTATTCCAAAGTGAAGTTTACAAGTACTTCGTAAGCCAACAACAAACTACTGTTTCCTTTTATTGTATCCAAGAATATACGGCAGTCCAGATAAGTTAGTTCGACGTCAATAGGAAAAAAATTAAAAGTTTTTGAAACGTCGTACCAAAGGAAATTGTCGGCTAATTGACCAAGGTCCGATAAATATCGTAGTAGTAGTACAGAATTGCATAAATGTTGGCACAGCTTGTGTAAAATATGGAACCGGTTACTTGATACATGTTGGTAGAGGAGAGGCTTAACTTCAGCCTAAGGAATGTTTCCAGAATTCTGGAAACATTCCTTAGACTGTGGCTAAGCCATGTCTCCACCATATCCATTCTTCCAGGAGTGCTAGTCTTGCAAGTTTTGCAGGAAAACTTCTGTGAAGTTTGGAAAGTAGGAGGCGAGGTACTGGCAGAAGTAAAGTTGTGAGGACGGGCCTTGAGTCGTGTCGGGATAGCTCAGTGGTAGAGCGCTTGCACGTGAGAGGCAAAGGTCCCACGTTCGAGTCCCGGTTCCCGCAGACAATTTTAATCTGGCAGGAAGTTTTAATATAAAAAGTGTGTGTGGCTCACAGAAATACACAGCAGTAACCTCGAGTACTAAACTCTATAGCTGTGTTTACTACAATGAAAACAATTTCCATTTATGAGAAGAAATATATTCCCTCTATTATTAACTTATAAACCAGCATATTCCGCCAGTCCGTATGTAACTAGTGCTCGCCGACAGACACTCTGTAACCTAAAGCGGCAAGAGAAGCTAATGCACGAAGAGGGTGCGGACCAAAACATCTTAACACCAGAACAACAAGACAATGCCAGGACTGTTACGATGTATCACAACCGTTTCGATTCGTAATAGCTTCCGGTCATCGCGGAATTAATAAACACAAGAATACCGACCGTCTATCGTGTACAAGGGAATCTTGACCATTGTTTCTAAAAAATGGTGGCAAGTTGTATAAAACATGAAGTGGATAGGGACCACATACAGTTGGCTCCATCACAGACCACAAATTCGTAATAATTTCAAGATCTACGATCATTTCGACCAGGATTCTCGTGCTTACAAAACGATTCCGGGCTGATGTCTGCTGATGCATCTTGGAAGTTAACAACACAGTTTAGGAGTAGTAGCTGTCATATTTGACGTACCTTATCAGCCAAGTTGGGGAGATAATAGTTTCCAGTAATGCGATCATAAAAAATAAAGGATATCACAATATGGGGAACCAAATCGTGGAGCCCCGCCATATTTACAGAAATTGCCTATACGACACTTACACAAGTATTGAATGGTACCAGTTTTTCGGACATGTCTAAAATATTATATCAATTGTGTCTCAGTGGTTTTCTGGGAGGTGGAAAGATGATGATAATGATGATGATAAGAACGGACGTTGGAAACAGTATGAAACAAGAGTCATCAAAGCAAGTGACATTGCTCCACACCTACATATCTTTTTTTGTGTGTGGTTTGATCAGCACAATTTCCTGTTCCAGGCACTTACGTCATTGGTGAATGGTGTTGGAATCATATGTCCAGGTGCAACTACCTGATTTTGGTTATTGTTATATTTTCTTTTACTGGTGACATAGTTAAAGAGTACGATATTCAGTTCAGCACTGACTTTCGCAGTTTTCATCTTGTTATTTTTTGTCACTATCAACTTATATGACCGTCTGTCAGGATCACTAAAGACACACTTTCGGCCCCGCTCTAACTTAGCTTATGCTTTTCGGCTTTCCCTGTATGCGGTGCAAATCTTCGCTTTAGTGCCTCCTGCAGGGCGACTTCCTACGATAACCTTGGTTAAGGATGCAGCCACTGCACGATCACCAGCAATCCTCCCATGCAGCAATTCACTTCCTTACTTCAAAAATTACTCGCAACTACACAAAACACTGTTCTGACCCCAAGTGACAGTTACTGTATGTTGAGGACATTTGAAATAGTCCCTCTAAATTCGTTTCGAGTAATCCATAACCGAAACAACATATAATTATAGGATGACTGTACCTAATGGATACGTTCCTGATATTTTGAATAAAACCAGAGAAAGTCACGCGTGAAAAACGATCATTTTCATTAACGCTGAAATTCAAGATAGCCATACGTACGATCACAATCCTAATGGCGTTACTTATCATGCATGTCAGATACATCGAGATACTGTGACACATCGTTTGTAAAACTACGCACGCACACACACTGGTCACCTCAGAGAAAAATGTGCCTGCGCGGTTGATGCGATAAGCGGGCGCTTGGCAGTAGTGTAATTTACGCACTTGACAGTTAAAAAAAATTATCTCGGTAGGTAGCTTTGCTGTGGGATTAACACACGTCAGTTTGAGGGGGTTGGGAGAGTTACTCGTCAGCTGACGCTTCCACTGAAGTATTCCAGAACCTCGCTCCACAATACTTCACTGACAACCTCAACAAACACACACACACACACACACACACACACACACACACACAACCTTCTCCTCTAGCAACCTCTTGATGTCTGTGCATGTATCTAGCAACCGGTTTCATATTTAACACAAGTTGTGCCACCAGTTTATGCAATTCTGTACTTCTTCGATATTTATCGGATGTTAGTCAACTAGCCACAATTTTTCTTTAGTATGACGTTTCAAAACATTTTTTCCTATATGACATTGAACTAACTTCACTGGGCTGCCGTAAATTCTAGGCTAACATTTTAATCTGCAAGGAAGTTTCATATCACCGCACACTCCACTGAAGAGTGATATTTTCCTCCCAGTATTATTATTATTATTATTGAACCAGAAAATTATTTTAATTACTAGCACGGTATCTCTGGTAGATTCGTTTATAGTCGTACTAGACTGTTAAGCTGAAAAATCATTATTATTATATGTTATAAAAGTACACTAATTGTCATGGACTCAGAGCCTTCACAATTTGATCTGTCAAGTAGTAGTAATTACATGAAAAAATCCAGAAAAGTTTCACCAGGTTGTAAACAAATTCAAGAAGTACTACATAAACAACTTCTGTTAACTGCCGGATCTGAACTTCGGCTATAATTAATAAACTTAGTTCCTTCCGAGAATATCACAGCTGACAATTGAGCTACACTTTTTACTGAACTTAATTCCGGTGGAAGGGGGGTCTCTAATGCTACATACAGAAACACTGTAGTAGTTTTAATGATATAATATGAATTGTTATATTAACTAAAATTACAATTACAGGTATCGCATAGATCAATCAAATTAAACAGAGCATCGGTTCGCGTAACTGATAAGACAATACGATAATCTTACAAGCCGAGGGGCTGCGGCGCGCAAGTCACGGTCTGCACGGTCACTACGGTCGGGGGTTCGAATCCCCCCTCGGGCATGGATATTTGTGCCGTCTTTAGGATTAGCTAGTTCATAAGTAGTTTGTAACTTTAGGGACTGATGACCCCGTAGTTAAGTCCCATAAGCTATTCAAACATTTGAACATTTTTTAAAAATCTTACAACATGCAAATAAGAATGAGAATAGGAGATATCATAGATTTAGTGGCTTTTTATTTTACAGTACTAATTATACCTGACTTTTCTGTATTTATACTGATAATTTATACTATTGGGTTATCTCTACACCAGAGTGTCTATACATTCGTCACTTTTCTGCGAAATTATAAACACAAATATTTTGTAATGAAATTTACGCAGAAATATTTTGGGCTACCCAATCGTATGTCACATAATGTTTTGGATCATGAGTGTGTGTCACAGCACTCGCGGGTCTAGTGTAAACTCACGCATAGCACGCGGCAATGGAAGAGACGTCTGGAGAGATGTTTTATTCAGCACTAATCGAGATACGGCTTTCCTTTTTTTTTTTTTTTTTTTTTCCTTATTGATTACTGACATGGAGTAAACATGCATATGTTTCCGGAATAACCGGTGGACATGTTGATAGTCACGTCAGGTCTGCAGCTACCTCACAACCAGGAGATCTGGAGACTGTACGACTCGAACAGCCGATCAAATTCACACAGGCACGACTGAAGTATCTTACAGTGTGAAATAAAAGTAAATTATTATTCAAAATAGGGCCTGCGGTATTGAATATTTTGTAATACGACATATTTTTTTTTTTTTAAATTAATACTTTTAATGCTGCTAAATAGTTTTATTTATCCTCTACAGCTGTTTCGCACAGTATGGCATTCTCAGGTGGTCTGCAAAATTATAAATACGGTTTTTTACAAATGTGTTTCGAAATGAAGTATAGCAGATTTCCATTATGATAAATGTGGTACTTACATTTTATTTTTCTACACATAGCGTATGTACCTCTAACTGATGTTATGTGGATACAATTACAGAAAATTGTTTATGTAATTAGCTTTTCTATTTGACAGATGTTATGTGTTGCAAAGATGTTATATTATGAATTTTATGGTGTCTTTGGTTATATTTGCCATCAATGGTCTTTGAGATATTTATTTTTAAATTGGGCGTTCTCTTTGACTATGCTTACAGAATAGACAATGTCTTAGAAAGCAGAGAAATCCATTACTTCATAGCCAAAGATGAAGCAAAATTCCGAATAATATACAATACCTCAGAGATCAGAGACAGACACTAGTTGATAACGGTAGACACCACGAAATTAAGACTACAAAATCTTTGTAAGCAATTTTAAAATAAATATCTCAGAGACGAATGGTGGCAAATATATCATAACCAAAGACACCATCAAATAGAAAATAACATCAAATAGAAAAATTAGTTACACAAGCGACTTTCTATAATTGTACCAACATAACATTAATTAGAGGTACAGATGGTATGTGTAGCAAAATAAAATGTAAGTACCACGTTTGTCATTATGGAAATCTGCAATACTTCATTTCGAAACATATTTGTAAAAAACCGCATTTATAATTTTGCAGACCACTTGAAAATGCCATACTGTGCGAAACAGCTGTAGAGGATAAATAAAACTATTTAGCAGCATTAGAAGGAAAGTATTAATTTAAAAAAAAGTAAATTAATTTCGTCGAGTATGTGTGATGGAAGCATACTTTATGTACATGGTGCCTATAGTACAATATATAGTGACCAGCAGTGAAGGTATTGTATTTAGCTTTATTGTTACCGTTGGTATATGCAGATTGCCCTTAAAATTTGTGTCTGTGAATTTTTAATAACTAACAAAATATTTGTATTGTTTAAAACAACAAACGTGCGGTGCATTACATAGCACACGAATTCTTCACTGAAATGAGTAACGATCTTATTTCACTACAAATGATGTGATTTTTCTCAGCAACATCTCATTTCTGCTATTATCTATTGCACGAACCCCATATTTTAGTTTTAAATTGCACACGTATTGTCGTAGCCATTTAACGCCTTAAGGCATGGGACATTATAGCAGGTCAGACTGGGTTTTTTTGTCGTTTTCCAAATGCAATTTAGGAGCGGTTACAGGTAAATCATTGCAGTTTTTTCTGCCTTATCATTGAACTTTAACATGAAGCAATACGTTATGGTTACGAACTTCACTTACACTGTTATCAAAAGTTTGTAGCTGATACAAGAATAAAACGTTTAGTGGTAGGATTTATTGTAGGTAGATTGTACTTATGTTTCATAAACATAAACTTTTGTTTCATAAAAACAATCTGAAAGATATTTATTTACAAAAATCACATTAGGCAATTAAATTACCTTATCATAAGTAATTACAATTCCGATATTTGCGATATATTTGACGCGTTTCCTCTAGAGATGTTAATATCATCATGAAAATCCTCTTCTGTAAATAAATATATATATGTACAACTCGATAAACTATATTATCGTAAGAAGTATACAATATATTGCACAGCAAACGTGTACAATAAGCCTACTATTTATTACATATTTAAACGTATCAGGAAGTCGAAATCACAGTAAATATGTTATAATTGCCGCCAATATGTCTGTCATCTTCAGAAACGTCGCTGAATTCTCCTCTAGACCCCGAATCATTGAACAGATCTGTAAGCGATCGTCTGTTCTGTGACGTTTTGGCGACACTGCTTACGCATGGATGTTTGGTGCTGCCTTCTAGAGGATTTTTTTGCATAACCAAGCCATAAAGCTGCATAACGAAACACGAACTGCGAGTATAGCACGTAGTTGGTTTTCTGTGCGTTTTTTACGTCATTGCGAGCACAGCTCGTCGCTCGTCGGCATCGCTTGGATTGCGAGCATAGCTTGTAGCCAGACCGAAAACTGTTAAAATTTGCAAGAAGAAACTTTTACTGCTATCGGTATAGGGTTAGGAAATTGTACGGGACTAGAAGTAGTTATTCAGTACTTCAAACTCTGTTCTAAAAGCATGTTTTATTAAAGGCATTATTTTAATATATTTTTAGTGCTTCTGAAATTTTTAAATAGATTTCAAACATTACGATGAGATTACTACAACAGACACGCTATTTCAGTTTCGCTTCAGTGAGTCAAGCAATATATTGCTTCTTGCTATGTATATGTCGTTAAAAAACCGTGATATATATATTCGAGTTCACTCGGAAGTTACCATCAATCCTTCTTACTGCGTAACACTCATGACAGGAACAGGAAGAGGGGGAACAGCAGTAGTATAAAAAGTGGCCTCCGCTGCAGACGAGATAAAAAAAGCTATTCAACATTTTCTGGCCTATACTGAATGTTTGAACACTACAACTCACCGGGGAGCCAGGAAACGTCGTTTTCTACCATGTATTTGATATGACACACTTCTCACACTTGCGCAGCCAAATGGTACGAATGCATCCAAGAGACGAGGAGATTCGCCAACCAGCACGTCTGTTCGCAAAGTGTCGATGTCGCGTCGACTGTGGGACGCAGTTAAGTATCCCGTCTGAATGATTCCATTTAACTACTCATGCCCCATCGTAGAGTACCTCAGTCGTTCGGAGACTTGAGTAACTCCTTTTGAATAGCGCCTAAAAAGACAGGTGGCGAATCTGACTCGGCGTTCGCCTAAGCCACAACGAATAGAAAGTAGAATGTCATCACTAGTCGAGTACACTTGTTTTTCGCTTGGCGGCGCTAACTTCGATTACGCGCTACCCTTCCAAGCAATGAAGTTTCACTTTTGCAGTGGTCCTTCTTATTTCGCGTGTTATAAAGTAACGATTATCATATATGCTGTGGGAACATACTTGAACTACATTATTGAGCCCAATAATTTAAGTGTTCTGGGCTGAACATGACATTGCATAAAGTACGCGACTTGCCGCGGTGGAGTAGCGTCTAAGGCGCATCGCTGCGGAGCACGCGGTTGCTCGCCGTCGAAGGTTCGAGTCCTCCCTGGGGCGTGTGTGTGTGTGTGTGTGTGTGTGTGTGTGTGTGTGTGTGTGTTGTCCTTAGGTTTAAGTAGTTCGTAAGCTACGGAGTGATGACTACGCAGTTTGGTCCGATAGATTTACAAACAAAAACTACGCAACTTCACACTCAGTAATTAATTTTTGGATTGTCGATGTATTGAAGGAAATAAGAATAATTGAATGTTATGTGGATACTCCAATACAGGGTCTTTCAAAGGGGACTTAACAACTTTTAAAATTCATATTAATTCATTAAAGAGAGGTACAGAGCTGATTTTAGTGTTTCAATGGAAAACATGCAAGTTTTTACCTTAAGCTAAAAGTGTTCGATGTAGCTTCCGTTGGTTATCCTGCAGACATCCCATCGGTAACTGATTTCTTGCCAAACTCGCATCAGCATTGCAGGTGTAACTTGCTCAGCGGCGGCGAAGATTCTTGCTCTAAGTTCTGGTAGAGTGGCCGGCGATTGAGGTAAGTACAACATATCTTTGATGAAGCCCCAGAAGAAAAAGTCTAGCTGTGCCAGGTCTGGGGAACGGGCAGTCCATGCAATTGGCGCAGCACGGGCAACCAATTTACTGAAATGTTAATGTGTGAAAAATTACAGAGTTATATACGCTGGAAGTAATTGTAAGTAACCAAATCGATACTTATATTTATCATCTCTGTACCTACCTACATTAATAAGAGTTTGAACGCGTTTTGTAGCAAAATGAAATACAAAATAATAACTGGCTGGATCCTGGCAGGATCTATATAAGCGAAAAACCATTGTTCCACCTGGGAGAAATAAAAATGACTGATGCAGATAATTGTTTTTATTTGAACTTTTATTGTCATTAACAGTCGCAGATCCTCACCACAGTCCAATATGGACGATATAACGTTACATAATCATTAGTTGGAAAAATGCCTTCGCTGATTCGCGTTTCGCTCGGCCCATCATCGGAAATCAAACGTGCCATAAGTACATCTTATACCGATGACACTTTTGATGTCTGATTGAGGATCACCCGAAACGTTTCACAGCAAAATCCATTTTTCTACCTATGGATGACACTTCTGTGTGGCACTTCTGACACACTAACTGAACGTCACGAATCGTAGGTTTGCTATCGAACGTGCTGCCACAGACAAAAATATACAGACGGGAAATCTCCGTAACGGCCTAGCAGTTCCGTAAGATGTCCCTTGATGGCGCTGCGGTCAGAAGCAACCCTTTAAACTGGCCAGAGCAGGCGGCAGGTAGCGGCTGCCCCCACCGCCACCTACCCTCACACGGCAGCAAGCCGGACACAGCCGCCGGCCGCGGTGGCCGAGGGGACTGAGGCGCTCCAGTCACGGTCTGCACGGCCACTACGGTCGGGGGTTCGAATCCCCCCTCGGGCATGGATATTTGTGACGTCCTAGTTCGTAAGTAGTTGATAAGTAGATGTAAGTTTAGGGACTGATAACCCCGTAGTTAAGTCCCATAAGCTATACAAACATAAAACGGACACAGCCGTGGCCTTGTGGCAGGCGGCGCAAGCTCTCCTTTGTGCCTCCCCTCCACGCCACCCTCTGATGTGCGAGAGGCACCCTCAGGAGCGCCTCTAGTGTCGTCTACCGGTACTAAGCCGGGGAACCGTCTGACACCTGCTAGCATCTTACGGAACTACGATGGCAGCGTAGGCCAGAGGTTTAGGGGCGGCGGCTTCTTCTCTGTTTATGTTACTCTGTGGCGCTGCTACTGCATCCTCCTGCGACAGCGACCTCCCCAAAAGACTTTGCGATCACCCAGGGGTGGCGACTGACAGGTTAAAAAGCACTGCCACAGAGTAACGTATACAGAGAAGCAGCCCACCCTAAACTACTGTCCTACACTCCCCTCGTAGTTATGTAAGATGCTAGCAAGTGTCAGACGGATCGCTGGCTGCTTAGGGTGCCTCTCGCACTTCAGAGGGTAGCGTGGAGGGGAGGCTGAGGGGAGAATTCGTGCCGCCTGCCACGAGGCCACGGCTGTGTCCAGCTTGCTGGCGTTTGAGGGGAGGTGGTGGTGGGGAGAGCTGATACGTGCCGCCTGCTCTGGCCAGTTTAAAGAGCTGCTTCTGACCGCAGCGCCATCATGGGGCATCTTACGGAACTGCTGGAAACCCTCCCTCCCCGCACCCCTGAGCGTGTGACCGGGCCATTACCGCCTGTATATATTTGTCTGTGGCGAGAGGCATCCTCGGAAGCGCCTCTAGTGTTGTCTACTGGTACTAAGCCGGGGAACCGTCTGACACCTGCTAGCATCTTACGGAACTTCGAGGGCAGCGTAGGGCAGAGGTTGGGGGGGGGGGGGGGGGGAGCGCGGCCGGAGAAAGACTTTGCGATCCCCCAGGGGTCGCGACCGACAGGTTGAAAAGCACTGCCTTAAGGCACAGAGTAACTTAAGGTCAAGTTTGAAGGTGGCGGCGGTCCCGCTCGGCCGCGTTGAGCCTGCACTCAGCTGAGACGTAGCGGAGTGGCTGTCGTCGGCGCCCCGCCTGTTGCTCGGCCGCTGCGGTCCGCGCCGTATCGACCAGCGGACTGGAGTGTGGAGTGGAGTGTAATGTGGTGTGGCGGGGCGCGACAGGCCGCTGGCCGGCCACCTGGCGCCAGTGACGTAATGACATCAGCCGGACACGCCGCCACCGCTTCCGGCTGCCGCTATCGCTGCCGCTGCTTCCGGGGAAACCCTGGCCCCCGCCGCTGCCCCCAGGGGATCCCCATCCCCGCTGCCGGAAGAGGAGGAGCGCACCTCCGCACGCCCTGATTTACACTTCCCCGTAGCTTTCAGAGGGGCTGCAAGTCCTGCTTACGGCCCATTTGAAGCAGAGCTGCCCTCGGACGTCAGCAAATGTACAAGGGCGTGCGTGCCGAAATATAGTCCCTAGATTTTAATGCAGTGCTGGCCCGACCCACGTGTTGATTGGTTCAAGAAACCACTGAAATGTATGATCCAGCAATTATATACCAGGTGATCAAAAAGTCAGTATAAATTTTAAAACTTAATAAATCACAGAATAATGTAGATAGACGTAAAAATTGACACAGATGATTGGAATGACATGGGGTTCTATTAGAACAAATGAAAAAGTTCACCAAATGTCTGACATAAGGCGCTTCATCTGATAAGAAAAGCAATAATTAGCAAACAAATTAAGACAAAGTAAAGATGATCTTCTTTACAGGGAGTGCTCAATATGTTCACCATCGTTCCTCCACAACATTATCACTCGATTACAGCCATTGTTAACAGCACTGTAAAGCATGCCCGGAGTTATGGTGAGGCATTGGCGTCCGATATTTGTCTTTCAGCATTTCTAAGAGATGTCGGTCGATCACAATACACTTGCGATTTCGTGTAACCGCAAAGAGAATAATCGCACGGACTGAGGTCTGGGGACCTTCTGAGATTACCGCCCAATAGAAATATTGGTAATTAATAGCATTTGTTAATTAAACAGTATGAAGTTCACTGCAAACATTGACCATGCCAATGCACTAAATGTTACACAATTTTAATCTTATTAATTATGGTAGCAATGTATGTACGCAGTTGGGTGACAACATTTATAGTTAGGCCATAGGTAGAAATTCTCCACGTTGAGATTTGCTGTGTGCTTGTAGCTGACGGGAGGCCAGCGAGCAGGCCGACGTTGATGGCTTGTTCCGGCTTAGGATTTTCCAGTTTCGTTTCAGGTGAGGGGGGAGAGGGACAGTGGCGAGTGCCACGCACATTGCAGTGCACAGCGTGGAATAAAATATTCTAATACTACTCGCATTTGAAGTAATACAATGCAGTCAAGATCCTTTAAGGCCCTCATTACAAAATAGCCTGTTGACAAATAAACAATACATTAGCTGATATAGTCACATCTGGCGTAATATGTTTAATTGACAATGAAAAGTAATAAATTACCAATGAATACAAGACAGTTACACAACTAGCATGGCAATGTTTGTTTATAAAAATAATATATTAACTATTTCTCATTGTATTTTCAATTAATCTTGTGTATTTTATCTTGAAATATTCAGTTAAATCACTTATCTGTGATATAAGAAATTGCACGATTATAATAAGTAGTACAAAGGATGTTTACACTAATATAAAAACCTTAAGACATTTGTTTAATATGTTGTGTAATTATTTTGATTTTAAGTAAAGTTTTAGAAATGTGTTGGCTGAGCGCTGTACGTTGGAAGTCGGTTAGAACAGCTCACATGGGGAAGTTGATGACGTAGGGAAAAAACCCCGGCAGTTGGGCTTTAGGTGCACGCGCGCGGCCCCAGAAAGTCAGGGGTCGGGAGCGAGTGGTGTTGCTGGCCGGGGCGGCGTCGCTCTGCACAGTCGGCATGTGGATCTCCAGGTGGAGACTATAGATATTTGTGTGGCAATTGCCGTGTGTGGTTGCTCGTTGTACACTGCACCAAGTTGAATCGAGTGCTACTGTGTGTTGTGTATATTTAGCTGGTGGAACAAGGTGTACATCGCACTGAATTAAAGTGACTGTGTTTTGTTAGTGTAACACGTGTCGTCACATAGGCATGAACATAAACGGTGTTTGAGGCAGGCACATGGTGTGAAAACAATTTGCGACAAATGTTCATTTTGTCTGGGGGCTCACAAGCTATAACTTTATTTGATAAATGTGTCGACGTACAGACGTATCAGCCACAGGGTTTTAATATGGTGTAATAAACAACATAAAGTGAACTTTCACGTGTTTTCAAAAATAGTAGTTAGTACACCCTTTTCTCTCATGAACTTAGTTTATTATGAATCTTTTTGTTAATCATATTCAGGGAAGGAAAGCTACGAACGTGTGATATCATCCCCTAGAAAACGAGTCAAACATAAGCAATCACAGTTCCAGTGTTTTTGCATGTTTAGGAATTTGGTTCGCAGTTGGTGGTTGTGAGTTTTAAAAATTAAACTTTCCCTATTTTAAACTCTCACCCCGACCTTCACCCTCACAACCTGGGAGGCCAAGCACGACGAAAGTGGCGGCTGAGCACACGATCATCACCAAACGATGCGCACAAGAGATTTTCCACGCCCCTAGCAATTTTTTCCCCAATAAAACCCCATGTCATTCCAAGCATGTGGGTCAATTTTTACTGTACGAACACTGCCGGGTCAGTTAATGTATATTTATTAAACCTTTGACTGGGACTCATGACCCAGTTGTTTAGTCACCTTAAAACCAACAACAATTAAACATGTAAACATTTTATACAAAGCATTTCTATTCTGCTCGCTACGAGAAAAACATGCTGTGCTGTAAAAATGTGTGGGGAGGAGGAAATAGAGAGGGGGAAAAAGAAATGGATTTAAAAAGTGGGAATGATATACACGCAGACAGGAAGAGGGAGGAGATGGATATGGTGTAGGATAAGAGAGTGGTGTGAAGGTGATGGAAAAAAAAGGGAGGAGATGGACAAAGGAAGGGGGAGGAGGCGATGTGGAAATAGAGGGACGAAGGACAGAAATATGGAGAAGAAGAGATTAGGTTACGATATACAGGTTGTTACGAAAAGGTACGGCCAACTTTCAGGAAACATTCCTCACACACAGAGAGAAAGAAAATGTTATGTGGACATGTCCGGAAACGCTTAATTTCCATGTTAGAGCTCATTTTATTACTTCTCTTTAAATGTAAATTGAAATATTTCGTGCAGACAATTTTCAAACGCCCAATTGTTTCGTTAGTATGTACTGTACTTCCTCGATTCACGCCATCAACACAGATTATCTGTGAACGTTTGGGCAGGAATTGTTGGTGATGTCTTGTTTGGGCCTCATGTTCTTCCACCTGTACTGCTAGAACATGTGCCTTTACAAGTATGACACAACATGTGGTTCATGCACGATGGAGCTCCTGCACATCTCAGTCGACGTGTTCGTACGCTTCTCAACAACAGATTCAGTGACCGATGGATTGGTAGAGGCGGATCAATTCCATGGCCTTCACGCTCTCCTGACCTCAATCCTCTTGACTTTCATTTATGGGGGCATTTGAAAGCTCTTGTCTACGCAACCCCGGTACCAAATGTAGAGACTCTTCGTGCTCGTATTGTGGACGGCTGTGATACAATACGCCGTTCTCCTAGGCAGCATCAGCGCATCAGGGATTCCATGCGACGGAGGGTGTATGCATGTATCCTCGCTAACGGAGGACATTTGAACATTTCCTGTAATAAAGTGTTTGAAGTCACGCTGGTACGTTCTGTTGCTGTGTGTTTCCATTCCATGATTAATGTGATTTGAAGAGAAGTAATAAAATGAGCTCTATCATGGAACATATTTTCTTTCTTTGTGTGTGAGGAATGTTTCCTGAAAGTTTGGCCGTACCTTTTTGTAACACCCTGTATTTATCCCGTACATATTAGCTACTGCGAAGCGTTGCCGGGTTCGCTGGTTCAAAATATAAATCTGAAAGGCCGTCCTCACATGGGACGTGTTGTTCTGCGCGGCGCACGCCAGGCGTACAGTATATCCAGCTACTGCACGCTCTGACACGAACTGCTATATCCCACGACACACACACACACACACACACACACACACACACAACGTGCCGCCCGTCGCGATTTGCGTCAGCAGCGCTCTCCAGCGGCCGATGCGGGCTGTGTTTGTGACGCATAGGCTTACTAAATAAAAACTAGACCGATTCTTCAGTTTCTCCCGGCGTATTTGATGATCAAAATATCCACGGGTGTACTGCCGGTCTATAGTGTCCAACGTTGGACACTATAGACCGGCAGTACACCCGTGGATATTTTGATCAAAAACTAGACCGCTCGCTGGCGCTAGTGTCGCGTCCCCACATTGCACGTGACAGAAGCCGCCATTTGCAGGGCAATCGTGCGTAAGAATGGTTCGTTCGTGTGCTGCTTTTAATTGTAACAGTGAGAACGGAAGCAAAGACGAAGACGGAAACAATGTTACATTTCACAGATCAGTCATTACTTGTATACCGTGTAGTATTTTCATGGAGAAATAAGAAATCATGAGCGTTTGTTTTTGTTTAGGTTTCCTCTTATAAATAATTTTCTAAAACTGAGAAACGTACTTTGGTGCATGTCAAGTACTTACATTTTATTTGCATATAAATTACTAAAAATACTAATTTGGGCTGAATGAATAACTAGGCCTATAACAGGTATTTATCACATGTAAGTATGTTGCAGAATTAGGTCGAATAATTGTTTTTAGACACTTAACAGGTGGTGATTGTACTTCGAAAATGGTCATTACTTGATCGAATGTTGCATACTCAACCACTTTGAGTATTATCTCTGTTAGAAAGTAATGTGCGAATGAAATGCGTATTAAAAATTTTATGAGTTATTACAATTATTCAGAGCCAAATTCGAGAAAGTTGAAAGAAAAATTCTATGTAATATGGAAAGGAATGTAGACAAAATTGTGGTGTACAAAAATAAGCGTGCAAAACGTACAGAGTAGTCGGCGAAAAGTAAACAGAACCTGACAAAAAATTACGTGAATTAAAAAATAACCGCACTGTCTGCTACTTTAGAAGTTTCATGGAATCATCTTATGCAAATATCTCGATGAAACGTCGCTCCACCTTATCAAAAAAGAGCCTTACATTCTTAAATTTCGTGTCTCTGTGCAAACTGTATTTCAAAAATTAGTAAACTTCATTCAAGAATACTTTTTAAACAGACAGCAATAATCAGTAATTTTTTTAAAACAAACATGCGTTTTTGTGCTTTATTTTGTTCTTCTTGCATCTCATACACTTCAAATCATAACCCCAACGTTAGGATTGTTCCCTGCAAATGGCGGCGATCAGCCGCTTCATTTCGGGGACAGATGCGTCGCTTCTCCGCCACGACGTGGTAGGGGGCTTGGTTTGACGCGCATATTAGTGTGTACATAGAGGCGGATGTGCGTCATACTGCACGATCTCTCTGTAAGCGATCGACGAAAAAGAAACCTGAATACTGTAGCTTTCTTATGTCAGATGTAGAGTTGTACATTTGATTGCACGTGCCTCGCGACACTCTTCCATAAATTGTATTTTTCTTTTATTTTAATTTCAATAAACATGTATCTGAAAGCAGTTAATGATGAAAAAATCTACAATCAAATCACTTTTATTAAAAAATCATAAAATGTCATCTTCACCAGCTCCACTTGTCTTGGTCTCACTGATATTCCTATTTTCCACGTTTGTACGTATTCTGCATGTTTAAAAATTTACTCTGGCATTCCTTCGAGGGTAGTGCGTTCTGCTTGATAAATTTAACTATTTCATACGTGCGAGACAACGCCTCAGCTCGATGATGTTCGTTGCGATCATTTTTGCTTTTGTGCGTAAACACTGTTCCTCTTCTACCGCGTCGGCTTCCGTGACCACAGGATAACAGTTAGCCATGTTCTCTTTGCATTGTGCGACTGAACTATTCCAGCACTGTACTGAACTACGACAGAATTCAAATACCGTTGGGAAAACCAAGTGACGTGTAGTAGAGTACTGTCTCAAAATTTATTGGTTCCTGTGCCCTAGCACGAAAACCTAAACAAGTTCCCTCGTGGACCGAGTTCGTTCTTGTTTGTAGTAAATAACGTCGAATGCCGGATATTATAATTGTATTAAATTAACAAAAGAGTTAGCCGCGGCGGAGCGCATTGAGGCGCTATGCTACCATGCACGAAGCCGTTCCCTGTCTGGGGTTCGAATGCTCCCTCGGGAATGGAAGTTCGTGTAGTCTTTAGTGTAAGTTAGTTCATAAGTAGTTTGTAAGTTTAGGGACTGATGACCCCGCAGTTAAGTCCCATAAGCTTTACAAACATTTGAACATGTAACAAAAAAATTTCATAAACCGCAATTAAACCAAATCGTTAAAAATATGGGAGCTAGTTCATCAGGTATGTTATTTACTTGTCTTTCCCACCACAGCTCATGACGCAAACCACCGCGTTAATCCGTCGACACCCACGAATGTCGGATATCAGACTCAAATTAGCAAGAAAGAACCATAGCAAAGGAAAGATATTCTTTCAGGATATAAAAATAACACTGTGTAATAATCTTCAAACCTGTCAATATGTAGACGACGGTAATTTTATTGTAACAAATCATTTCAAAAGTGACACTTCATAAAAATCCTCAATTTTTGCTGTTTAAAAAAAAAAATATTCATACATCGTACACTGCAATGAAAGACGGCACGAACGAAATACGGAATTCAGTTTCCAATCCGACGCCTCAAGAGTTCTGCTTTGTGACGTGAAAACAGTCGCGTCTTATTGGCCACTTTCTACGACACGAAGCATAATCTGAGTTGCTAGATCAGTGGTGGACTACGGCTGACGTAGGTGGGGGGAGGGGGCAAAAAAAAAAAAAAGTCCCCCCGTCCAGTTGGAAATGAGAGAGTAACTTTTGAGATTTGGAGGTCCCACAATGACAGCGCAACCCCCTCCCCCTTAGTCCGCCACTGTGCTAGATCCTTCGTTCAGCGCTTCACAGGGTAGTGGAACGTGGAATCCCATGCTGTGACGTCGCGAGTTCCTCCTTAACATGCATTTCCACGTGCCGTGAGAGGACGGCTTAACCCCCATTTCCCTCATTATTAATTCAGCTTTGGAAAATTAAAATTCATTATTTTCTGTATTAATATAGTGCACTTACATTATAAAATATGAGTTTTAAAAATTTTGATCGAACTATTTCTTGTTCATGCACAACAGACGATTATATCGAGGTATTTTATTACTTGGGACGTTATTTTGTTGATAGTTAACACTGTCACATCAATAATCTTAGCCTAATCTTCGCCACAGCACCAGACAATTCACTGCTGGAATAAAATAAAAGGAACCACACTAATGCTTGCACTTACAGCCACGTACAGGCGGAAACGTAACACAACCTCCAAGACGGATAGATTAATGCGGCAGAAGTGGCTACACGCCGTACCAAACGGCAAATTGTCGTACTAGAAGCATGTTGTTCATCAACAACAATGCGACTTTACGAATTCATCCACAAAATACGGTATAAATCGGCTTTTAATAAATTGTTGTCGAGGAACAACTCTGGGAGTGAAAGGGTTAGGAGACGGATCTACATGTACATGGGATACTCTGCAAAAACACATTTAAGTGGCTAGCAGAGGGTTCATCGAACCACCATTATACCAGTTAGCTTCCATTCCTTTCTCGAATAGCGAACGGGAAGAAAGAACACCTGAATATCTCCGTTAGAGCTCTGATTTTCTCGTATTTTATTCTGATTATCATTTCTACCTATGTAAATGGGAGTCAACAATGTATTTTCGCATTCGGAGGAGAATGTTGGCGATTGGAGTTTCGTAAGTAGCCCACGTCTCAGCGATAAGCGCCGTTGTTGTAATGATTCCCATCCCAGATCCTGTATCATTTCCGTAACGCTGTCTCCCCTGTATCGTGACAATACGAAACGAGCTGCCCGTCGTTGGACTCTTTCGATGTCCTCCGTCAAACCCACCTGATAAGGATTCCACAATGGGCAGCAATACTCCAAAAAATGGTCGGACAAGCGTAGTGTATGCAGTTTCTTTTGTAGTTCTGTTGCATCTTTTAAGTGTTCTGCCAATAAAGCGCAGTCTCTGGTTCGCCTTTCCCACTACATTTTCTACGTGTTCTTTGCAGTTTAAGTCTGAAGTAATAGTGATTCCTAGGTATTTTGTGAAGTTTACGGCCTTCACTTTTGATTTATCTTGTAAATAAAGTTTAACGGATTTCTTTTCGTACTCATATGGACGACTTCACACTTCTCATTATTTAGAGCCAATTGCCAATTTTTACACCATACTGATATCTTATTCAGATCGTTCTGCAGTTGGTTTTGATCTTCAGATGATTTTACTAGACGGTAAATGACAGCGTCATCTGCAAACATCCTGAGTTATGTCGAAATTTGAGTGTGCAAAGCGTTTTAGGGTTGATAAGGGAACAAGGGGGCTTAGCCCACATGCTGTGATACCGCGTGCAGCGCCCGGCCTGAGGAGAGCTCTACCTTTAAATAAATAACACGCAGCTGCGGATTCTTGGCGCCACCGAGTGCCCGCTGCCCACTGACCTATGGCAGTATGGCTGGCTCCGGAATTAGCAGTGCGGCCTTTGCGGCTGTCTCTCGTTTTTCGCTTTTTATTGGGGAGCCGGCCGACCAGCCGGAAACACAAAGCGGGCGCGCGGCCGGCGGAAGCGCGCGCGCCAATCGGGAGCGGCCGCGCGCGCATGCGCAAAGCGCACTCTGCTGTCCGCTGAATTATTTGCGCCGGCCGCCACGGCGCGGCGCTGTTCCGCATGCGGGTCACGTATTCCGTATTAACGACACTGTCAGCTGAGAGGCGGGCCGGCGAGTAAGCGTACGAGGGTCACCAGCGACGCATTCGGCACTGCCGGGTCACCGACCCCGACTGACCCACCTGTTCCACCGTACTCCGTGCCAGACTTGCATTCTGTAGGCACGGAGTTTCAGAAAACCCAGACAATGACAATATGTTGAGATAGGAAAATTCGTATATCTCTAATGACATGTAAAAGCAGGGTCATCGCAAGCTCAACTGCAGACCCGTGCGAAAGGCAAAATTGCCGCCCCATCATTAGAGAAAACACACACACACACACAATATATATATATATATATATATATATATATATATATATATATATATATATATATATATGGTGTCCCACCTATCTTGTCCACCCAAAATATCTCTGGAACAATAACAGCTATTGGAAAACGACTTTCACCGGTATCAATTTACGGTTGGGGCCCATGAATGTACATATTTGGAAACATTCTAAAACGAAAGCAAATGTGTTTTTAACACAACTTATGTTTTTTTTTTAATGGGCACCCTATATTTTTCTTCAGCAATCGACAGCATGACAAATCACATAAACAATGGCGTTGATTGTATAGCAATATTCCAATTACATCCCGAGATATTGCGACGCGAAGTTGACGCTTGAAATACGCGAAACGAGCGACTAGCGCACGTCCTGAGACTCAGGCGAGAACTCCATGCTGCTCAGGACGTCACAATATCTCGGGATGTAATTGAAATATTGCGATGCAATCAACGCCATTGTTTATGTGATTTGTCATGCTGTCGATTGCTGAAGAAAAAATATAGGGTGTCCATTTAAAAAAACATAAGTTTTAACACAAACACACATTTGCTTTCGTTTTAGAATTTTTCCAAATATGTACATTCCAGGGCCCAGCCGTACATTGATACCGGTGAAAGTCGTTTTCCAATAGCTGTTATTGTTCCGGAGATATTTTGGGTGGACAAGATAGCTGGGACACCTTGTATATTGTTGTGGTCTTCAGTCCGGAGACTAGTTTGATGCAGCTATCCACAGTAGAGCTGCATGTCCTCGAGAAAAGTAACGGCTGTAGTTTCCCCCTTGCTTTCAGCCGTTCGCAGTAACTGTGTGGCAAATCGACATTAGCTGATGTTAGAAGGCCAGTTCGGCCATCATCCAGACTGTTGCCCCTGTAACTACTGAAAAGGCTGCTGCCCCGCACCTGGGGAATGGCTATCTGCATCCTTTGTGTCTAGGCCTAATATATGTTGGGGAAACGTTTTCACCGAAATCTCTGAAAGTTCTTGGTCGATTTATTACATATCTTTACACCGCACTGTGATTGACATTTTGACAATGTGATATTTTTGAAATATAAAGGAATTCCCATTACTAGTTACGAGGACTCGTTCAGTAGAGCAAGTACATATTCTGATAAGGACATCATGTCCGGAAATGTCATCAAATGATACTATCAGCACTTGTTTATCTTTGGCAATGTGAAACAAATATCTCCTACTGCAAGATCTTTGCTTTCGATATTTTGGGAGGAGGTAGTTTGACTCAAAATAAATAAATAAATAATAAATAAACAAATAAATAAAAATCTGCAAAATATGGACATTAAAAAGTACGCCTTAAGAGCTATGATACTGACTAGTAGAGGAGACGTGTAAACAGTGGACAACCGAATATGTAGACCAGCCAAAGCTCTGAGGTATGGATTTTAGAGCCCATGTTTACTAGACATTTTCAAATGTTTGTGAAGCTTAAAGGACTTAACTGAGGAGTCATCAGTCCCTAAATTTAAACTACTTATGAACTAGCTTATACTAAAGACAGCACAAACATTCATGATCGAGGGGGGATTCGAACATCCGACGGGGAACGTCCTCACGCATCGTAGCATAGCGCCTCAATGCGCTCGGCAGCTCCGCCGCGGCACTAGACATTTTTTTTCTTGTTTTTGCCCATATTATGTCTTTCTAAAACATGAATTAAGCAAGCCGGCCGCAGTGGCCGAGCGGTCTGCGGCGTGTCAGTCACGGTCTGCTCGGCGGCTGCGGTCGGGAGTCGAATCCCCTCTCGGGCATGAATGTTTGTGCTGTCTTTAGTATAAGGTAGTTTATAAGTAATCTGTAAGTTTAGGGACTGATGACCCCCGCAGTTTGAACATTTAAATTTTAGCTAATAATCGCGAGGTACCAAGAATTGTGATGCGCCTCTTTTTCCAAGATTTGAAAAAGTAATAAAATTGCCACAGCGTCGCTGCCCAGTTCGGCCGCGCGTTTCGTCGGCCTTGGTTAAAAGTCTCTGTGATTACGATCAATTCCTCTAAATACACCTACGCGTGCAATTCCAGGCAGGATCCCCGTTTCGTTTAGCGTGGAGGTATCTACATCTACATAGGATACTCTGCAAATCACATCTAAGTGCCTGGCAGAGGGTTCATCGAACTACAATTATTTATCGCCCATTCCATTCTCGAATAGCGCGCGGGAACAAAGAACACCTGAATCTCTCCGTTGGAGCTCTGACTTCTCGTATTCTATTCTGATGACCATTTCTACCTATGTAAGTGGGAAACAGTAAAATATTTTCGCATTCGGAGGAGAATGTTGGCGATTGGAGTTTCGTAAGTAGCCCACGTCGCAGCGATAAGCGCCGTTGTTGTAATGACCCCATCCCAGATTCTGTATCATTTCCGTAACGCTGTCTCCCCTGTATCGTGACAATACGAAACGAGCTGCCCTTCTCTGGACTCTTTCGATGTCCTCCGTCAAACCCACCTGATAAGGATCCCACACTGGGCAGCAATACTCCAAAAATGGACGTACAAGTGAAGTGTATGCTGTTTCTTTTGTAGTTCTGTTGCATCACTTAAGGGTTCTGCCAATAAAACGCGGTCTCTGGTTCGCCTACGTCATTATGTATGTGTTCTTTCCAGTTTAAGTCTGAAGTAATAGTAATTCCTAGGTATTTTGTGGAGTTTATGGTCTTCACATTTGATTGATTTATCTTGTGAACAAAGTTTAACGGATTTCTTTTCGTACTCATGGGGAAAATTACACACTCCTCATTATTTAGAGTCAATTGCCCATTTTTACACCATAGTGATGTCTTATTCAGATCGTTCTGCAGTTCGTTTTTATCTTCAGATGACTTTACTAGACGATAAATGATGGCGTCATCTGCAACCTAAGGTAGCGGCTCAGATTTTCTCCCAAATCGTTTATGTAGATAAGGAACCGAAGACGACCAATGAAACTACCCTGTCGAGCGCCGGATATCACCTCTGTTTTAGTCGATGCCTTACCATCGATTACTGCGAACTGTGTCCTCTCTGACAGGAAATCCCCTATCCAGTTACCAATCTAGGGGGATATTCCACAACCAGCAATTTGATTAAAAGCCACTTGTGGGGTACGGTGTCAAAAGCCGTCTGGAAATCTATAAATACGGAATCGATTTGCGAACCCTTGTCGATAGCACTAATCACTTCTTGTGTGTAAAAAGCTAGTTGTGTTTCGCATGAACTATATTTTCTAAATCCGTGTTGACCTTGGGCCAATAGATCATTCTGTTAGAGATAATTCATAATACTCGAATACAGGATATGTTCCAAAACCCTGCTGTAAATTGACGTCAATGAAATAGGCCTGTAGTTTAATGGGTTACTTCTGCTGCCTTTCTTGAATATAGGTATGACCTTTTGGTACAGGTCCTTGTTTGAGAGAGCGGTTGTATATGACTTCAGTAAGGAGCTATCGCTTCAGCATAATCAGACAGAAATCTAATGGGCATACAGTCCGGACCAGAAGACCTGTTCCTGTTCAAAATGTTCAAATGCTTGTACAACTTATGGGACTTAACTACGGGGTCATCAGTCCCTAAGCTTACAAACTACTTATGAACTAGCTAAGACTAAAGACGGCACAAATATCCATGCCCGAGGGGGGATTCGAACCCCGACCGTAGTGGCCGTGCAGACCGTGACTGGAGCGCCTTAGTCCCCTCGGCCACCTCGGCCGGCTACTATTAAGTGATTTTAGTTGCTTCACTACTCCGATGATAACTACTTCTACGTTACTCATTACGGCCTCTGTTCGTAATTTGAAATCTGGAATATTGGTTTCGTCTTCTTTGGTGAATGAATTTCTAAAAACTGTCTTTACTAACTTGCTTTAGTAGTGCTGTCATCGGCAGGATCGCCATTACTATCACGTAGTGAGGGTATTCTTTGTGTTTTGCCCCTAGTATATTTAACATGTGACCAAAATCTCTTAGGATTTTCAGTCAAATTTCGAGAAAGTTTCGTTGTGGTAAGTCTTGTAGGCATCTGGCATTGAAGTTATTGCTAAATTTCGGTCTACTGTGTCGGATCGCCAATCCTATACTATTTTGTTTGATTTGTAGAACCTTTGAAATGTTGGTCGATTTCAAAAGGGACGTAATGTAGAGATGAGAGTTTAGACTCCTGACGGAGGATGAAAGGATTGTATAGAAGGGCTATGCAGTGTTGTATAAATGAAAAAGAAAGTAGATAAAGATGAGATAGCAGATACGACAGGTTTACAAGAATTTATCAGAGCAGAGATTTGAGTTGCAGCAAGGCCTCTTAGTAGACGACATTCTGTCTGAACTACTTATATCGTTAGGAGAGCGAGGCATGAAGGAAATGTTCTATCATTTGTGCAAGATTAGGAAACAGAGGAAATACTATCGCGACTTCGAATATAATTATAAATTTAAAAAAAAAAGCGATTGCGCTAAAGTGTAAAAATTATAGAACTATTAGCGTTTCGTTCCATTTATCCATATAGAGGGGATACTCATTTATGTGGAACATATAATTATATTTTTCTTTATCTTTACAGACTGAAACAATACTAATAGCATGAATAGATGAATAATTTGTTCTATTCAAAAATTCGCCGAGGGAGTAGGAGTCCTTCAGGCTTCTCTTAAACTAATATTTATCTGCAGCTAAATTTTTATGGATGTAGGCAAAGTATTGAAAAAGTTTGTTGCTGAGTAGTGGACCCACCCTTTCTTCTTTTTCACTATAAGTAAGTGCTTTTTAGTCCTTGTGTAAATTTCTGTACCTAGTATTGTATATATGAACTGAGCTGTTTGTTGGAAAAAGGGACATAATGTTTACAATAAATTTCATTACGGAATAAATATACTGAGACTCAGTACTTAGTATACCCAGTTCTTTGAAGGCGCTTGTAGAAGATGTCCGTGAATTTACTCCACAAGTAATACGTATTAAACGCTTTTGGACTCTGAGAAGTTTTGACTCGAACAGTTATCCCAACATTTTATACCATTTGGCACTGTGGAATGAATACATAAGTCATGGTTCCAAAATACTAACTCAAATTATTTGCAAAAGTACAGAAAAACTGTTCTCGGTGAAGAGATTCAATTTAGGAGAAAGAAAGGAACACGTGAGGTAATACCTTACTACTTAGCTTAGAGGATATATTAAAGCATTTTTAGCTCTTGTAGATTTGGGAAAGAGTTTAACATGTTGACCATAATACACTCCGTCAAATTATGAAGGAGCAGGTGTAAAATATAGGGAACGAAAAGTTGTATATAACTCGTGCTAAAATCAGACAGCACTTCTAAGAGTCGCAAGGCATGAAATGGATGCAGTGGTTGGGAACGGAGTAAGCAGGGATGTAGCTTACAACGGGAATAATGTCTACAGGTGTATGTTAACCGGTCATGTATTATTTCCTTTCCTCCTCCATGTTGCCATGGATGACACACAACAGTTTGCGTTTGTATCGCAATGACAGTGTACGTGAGGGTTGTAGTTACTCCCCACTGCACTGTGTGAAGAGTAGAAGCTCTAAAAGTTCACCAGCCAGACGTCTTCTATAGATGTCCCCACGCAGATGATAGCACGCAGGTCGGAATTCTTGAATGAGGCTGAAATTGCTAAACTATTGGTAGGAGCTGATCTAGTTACTAAATAAAACTGAAATCCTCGGGAATCGGGATGCCAAATGATTTATTTAAAGTCGGCAGAAAACCAGTAAACTGCAAAATAACATCCACTTGACACATATTATTTTAAATGAAATTAAATATAAAGTCATGATTAAACAATGTATTATGACCGCCTACGTATGCATGTTACTCCACAGAGTGCGCGTACTGAAGTCACATGTTACTCTTCCGAGTGCCTGTTCTGAACTGAACTGTGACGGCTCGATGCAAGACTGCCTTCGCTCCGCAGTTTGGCGCGCAAACATGGCTGCCGTGCATCGTCCGTCTTAAATTAATTGTTTTGTTTATTGAAGTAGTAATTGTTAATGTTTTACCTACTCAGGGCATACCTGGACCTTGAGGGGTTTTTCTAGTATGACATTAAATAATTAGTTTAATCAATATTAAATAATAATTTTTTGTTAATAAATATTAACAAAAATATGAATGCGTTTTGGCGCGTGACCGCCAGTGCTACAGCCAATCGGCGCCCAGTGCCTGCCGCTCGGGGACTCCCTAGAATTCGGGGAGATTTGCCAGAGCTCTTTCCCATGAGAACCCGACCTATTGTACCACCTGTCGTGGTTCTCACCAGCTTTTACCATCTGTCGCCTACTGGTCCTAACCGGGTGCACTGAAGCAATACTTCCATCTTAATATGATGGCTTTAAGCTAGAAATATTACAAGCTTTCTTCGTTATTATTATTTAGGCTGTACATAAACCCGCGAGAACTCGTGCCTTCAAAAGTTACGCGATCAATCTCATGTATAGCATTTTCCTGAAAGTCAAAGAACAGTTTGTAATGTTCTTAATATGTCTAAATAAGTATCTCATAAGAAAACATACATAATTGACTACTTAAAACTGGTAAAATACCGATTGTTTTAAAGTTACTGTGAGCAAACTTCACAGCGCGAGTGCTCGCGGGTTAAGAAAGCTGCGAACGACGCCTAAGAGAGATCTGACGTGAGGATTAAATTTCAATGACAATAAATAAAAACTTTGCGGTCTGCTGATGCCATTGTAATTCTGTCAGAAACAGCAAAGGATATGGCAGAGCAATTGAAAGGAGTAGATTGCGTGTTGAAATGGGGTATAAGATGAACATTAACAAAAGCAAAACAAGGGTAATGGAATGTAGTGTCACAAAATCAGGCGATGCCGGAGCAAGTAGAATAGGTAACAATAAAACAAGTAGATGAATTTTGTTATTTTGGTAGTAAAACAACTTCTGATGGTCGAAGTAAAGAACACATAAAATGCATAGTGGCTATGGAACGAAAATCTTTTGTGTAGAAGAAAATTTTGTTTATATTGTTTGGAAGTCTTATTCTAATGCATTTTTCTGTAGTTTAGTCTTGTACGAGTGTGAAGCTTGGACTGTAAGTAGTTCATACAGGAAAATGATAGCTTTTGAACTGTGGTGCTACGGTCGATTGCTGAAGATCAGTTGTGTAGACTGCGATACTAATGAAGTGGTACTGAACAGAATTGGGGAGAAAAGAAATATCTTGCATACCTTGACGAAAAGAAGGGATCGATCGGTAGGACACATTCTGAGACTTCGAGGAACCGTCAACTTAGCATTGGAGGGCGAAAATCGCAGAGAGAGACGGAATACAGTAGGATGTGGGTTGCCGTTTTTATTCTGTGGTGAAGGGACTTGCACAAGGTAGGGTAGTGTGGAGAGTTGCATCAAACCAGTCTCCGGACTGAAGACAACACGAGGGAAATATGTTACGAGAAACCTTTGAATTTGTGTGAAGCGACTAAAGCAGCACGGCTTTGTGTAGAGTGCGTCTTCACACGATGCTTCAGTCTGGTATAAACGTTTGTTCCCAAATTATTTCTATTAATTTGAACATTACAGAAATGACAGTAATTTTTGGTAATAACTATAGGCAAGTGGTGGTGGTGGTGTTAGTAGTACTAGTAGTAGTAATGATGTACCTACGAAGATGTAGTAAATAAAGCGGTCTGACTCATATGAGATAGAGGGATGTGAAAATTTTGATTGAGAAAATACTAGGAAACAGAGGTAAAGTCGACGTACCGATTATTTGATTATTTCTCGAGTTTAGGTTGGCATTTGTTGGAAATTTTATCCGTCGTTTCGCCAGCGCTGGTGGCTAGCATCGTCAAAATTGCAATATGCATTCCTGGTGACAGACTGCATCGGTTGCTGAAAGTTTGACAGTACAAGCCACTGCTGCTGGCGTGACGTCGGATGAAATATTGAATAAACATCCGCCGGTAAACCGAGACAGAAGCCAGTAGGCTATAAATCAACGAATGTCCACGAAAGCCTCAAAATTTTGGTTCAGGTAAGATCGATAGGCAGAAAATGGTGTTTTTGACGTTTCAGTAACAAACCTATGGCGCAATTGACGGGACTGGAAAAGACTATCAGGAAAATTTAAAAATAAACTATGGAGGCGAAAATAACAAAAGGTGAAGTGTTGACACTAAGGAAAATGTATGAAGGGAATGAATGTTCCAGATGTAAGAGTGTCTTTCGGAAGGTGGTACCCGTTTGGGAATATAAATAACTGGTAAATATTGGCAAATATTTGAGTGTTAATGGACATAATGTACATTAAACGACTACTGAACATAGCACCGTGCAAGTTAAAACATTTGTCATAACGTATGAAGAGTTTTTGTATTACTACGTCATATTCGTCCGTCCCTGGTGTATTAAGATAGGTAATTACATAGTCTTTCAGTTCTTCATCACTTTCGAATTTCATTCCGGCCAAAAAAGTCTTTGAGTGTAGTAAAGGGATGAAAATATGATAGAGCTATGTCTGGGCTGTAGAGTGGATGGTTGGAAGTTTCCCCACTTGATTTGTTGCAGAAGTTGTCGAGTTGCCGGAAACATCTTGAATTTTATTCACGGAATGTTTGTTTGGTGAATAAGCATGATTCCTCTTTATTGATACATTGATTGTAGTTTAGTCGCAGATCTTGCACACGAAATCCACGTTTCGCGACAATTGACTATAAGTGTCAATCAATAAATAGTCTTCTTCAACAGAATGTTTCAAAAATGTCAATGCTGCCACCATATGTGTGGTTTTGTTTTCATCAGTAAGTTTGCGAGAGACACACCTTACACAAATTTTTGAATAAATTAAATGTCTTTAACAGTGTAATGAATAAGTGTTTGTGAAGCATTGGTAAAACGTTCACAAATTTCATCAATTGTAACGCGGCGATCGTTCTTAACGAATTCGTCAGTTGACCCAACCAGTTGATCAGTAATCACAGGTTGCAATCGCGAACGCTCGTCGTCATGATTTTTCTCTATCACCGAGTTGAACTTACGACAGCAGCGCTGAACAGACGACTCGTTCTTAAGATAGTCTCCATACACCTTCAGTTGACGATAAATATGGATTAGTCGCATATTTCTTGTGTTGATAAACCTGATCACAGCTTTAACTTCACAACTGGCGGGCATTCAATATTTTGTAAAACATCCTAAACACTCAAAATATTCGCAATGCAGTCAGTGCGAACATCACTTAGCGTTACACATAGATAGCCAACATATAACCGAGGGCGTTAAATCCTATGCGACGATTACTCTAACTAGCACATCATTCGGTGCAAAGGGGTATCACCACAAACGTCACATAATCGAAATAAAATGAAGTATTTTATAATTTTTGAAAATAGAAAAGATGACGACGCAATAAGACTTACATCAGGTTGAGTAAAAATGCATTCCCACGGTGGCCAAGTGTTGTTAATTAACCTCAGAAGTAACGAAAAAATATTTGTGATGCAAGTCTGATTTTATACATCTTTAGTAGGATACACCATTTACGGTATGTTCACTAGCTATGGCATACCTGCTAATATCATGTAGGATCTACTACTGCTCGGCCAAGTGGCGCAGCTCAACGTCCATAATTGGAAAAGCATTTCCGGTGCAGGAGTCTTTGCATGACGTGCCGTCTCGATTATGCCCCATACATGTTAGATGGGATTTCTTCCGGCGATCTGGGTGATCAATTATTTCCCGAAAGTGTCCCAAACGTTTTCAAAGCATTCGCGAGTAGTTGTTGGACGCTGAAATGGCACATTGTGGTCCGTAAAAATTCCATCGTCGTTTAGGAACATAAATTTTATGAGTGGCTGCAAATGGTCTCCAAATAGCTGAACATAACTATTTCGAGCCAATGGGCCACTCAGTTGTTCCAAAGGACCCAGGTCATGTAATGTAAAAACTTGGTATACCGTTAAGTAGGCACCACCAGCACGCGCCGTATCTTGTTCTGTTGTCATTGCATCATGAAGTCAGCGCCACACTCACACAGTTAACTCAAATCTCGACTCTACATCTACATACATACTCCGCAATCCATCGTAAGGTGCGTGGCGGAGGGTACACTGTACCACTACTAGGCATTTCCTTTCCTATTCCACTCCCAAATAGAAAGAGGAAAAACGAATGCCTTTATGCCTCCGTACGAGCCCTAATTTCTCTTATCTTGTCTTTGTGATCACTACGCGAAATGTAAGTAGGAGGCAGCAAGATCGTACTACACTCAGCTTCAAATTGCGGCCATCTAAATTTCCTCAACAGAAATTCACGAAAAGAACGTCGTCTCTCCTCCAGCGATCCCCAATTGAGTTGCCGGAGCATTTCCGTGAAACTCGAGCATTGGTCGAACCTACCAGTAACAAACCTAGCTGCTCGCCTCTGAACTGCTTCTATGTCTTCCTTTAAACTGATCTGCTGCGGGTCCCAAACACTTGGGAAATACTCAAGACGTGGTCATACAAGCGTTTTATACGCGGTCTCCTTTACAGGTGAAGTACATCTTCCCAAAATTCTCCCAATAAACCGAAGTCGGCTGTCCGCCTTACTCACAACTGTCCTTACATGTTCGTTCCATTTCATATCGCTCTGCAATGTTACGCCTAGATATTTGAACGACGCGACAGCATCAAGAAGCTCACTACTAATGCTGTATTCGAACATTATGGGTTTGCTTTTTCTACTTATGCGCATCACCTTACATTTTTCTACATTGAGAGCTAGCTGCCATTCTTCGCACCAACTAGAAATTTTGCCTAAGTCATCCTGTATGCTATTACAGTCAGTTACAGACGACACCCTCCCATACACCACAGCATCATCAGCAAACAGCCGCAAATCACAACTTACTCTGTCCATCAGATCATTTATATAGATAGAAAATAACAGTGGTCGTATCACACTCCCCTAGGGCACGCCTGACGATACACTCGTCTCTGATGAACACTCGCCGTCGAGAACAACGTACTGCGTTCTATTACTTAGCAATTCTTCCAGTCAGTCACAAATCTATGAACCTATTCCATAAGCTCGTATCTTCGTTAGCAGTCTGCATTGTGGCACCGCGTGGAACGCCTTTTCAAGTCGAGAAAAACACAATCCGCCTGTTGCCCTTCATCAATGGCTCGCAAGATGTCATGTGAGAAAAGGGCAAGCTGAGTTTCACATGAACGATGTTTCCTGAACCCGTGCTGATTCATAGAAAGAAGCTTTTCCGTTTCAAGGAAATTTACTATATTCGAGCTAAGAATGTGCTCCAAAATTCTACATGAAACTGATGTCAACGATATTGGCCTGTAATTGTGTGGGTCTCTTTCCTTTCTTATAAACGGGAGTCACCTGCACTTTTTTCCAATCACTAGGAACTTTGCGTTGAATTAAAGATTCGCGATAAATGCAAGCTAAGTATGGGCCAATTCCACAGAATAGTCTTTGTAAAACCGAACTGGTATTCCATCCGGACCAGCAGACTTTTTCGTTTTTAGCTCTTTCAGCTGCTTCTCTACACCAGAAATACCTATTACTACGTCCTCCATTTCAGAATTAGTACGTTAATCAAATGTTGGTACATTTGTGCGGTCCTCCTGCGTGAAAGATTTCTTGAAGGTTAAATTTAGAACTTCAGATTTCCGTTTCTCGGAAACATCTTTTGGTAAGGTATGGCTGTGATAATTATTGTATGCTTCGCGCATCGATCTTTTTTCACGAAGTTAGGGTTTACAAGTGTCTAGAGTCCAACCGATGTCACGAGCCCAGCAGGGCGCTGTACGCGATGTGGGGCTGCTATCGAAGGCACTGAGCGGTTGTCTGTCGCCATAGATCGCTAACAATCAGGTTCGCCGCACGGTCCTTAATCATACGTTTGTCGTGCGTCCCACACTGGTTTCACACTGTGTTGTTGGTCTGTTAGCCCGTCGAAGTCCGTTAATTCGGTCGAGCAGACAAAATCACGCCTGGGACCTGTTTGTACCAGTCACGGGAGTGCACGTAATGCCACTACCTAATGCAGCACCCTTTTGCACGTGCTCGTCGAACTACCTCACCTGTGTCAATACACGTCGCTTTTGCATTACTTTTGCCACGTCAGGGTAATCACATCATAACAGAGTTTTATACATTGCACAGCCAACCGCTTTTATTTCCTGTCCGACGTCTACTTGTTCTTTGCCAAGCTCTGTACAGTCTTGTCTAGGGGGAAGTTCATTTTGGCAGTACAGAAATGGTGTCCCGGATTGCTGCCGGCAAGTTGTGGAGAGGCGGGCCAAGTTTCCGGCGTGGGGATTCGCTGCGACCCCTCCCTGCCGCCTCTGCAGCCCCCAGGGCCAGCTGCGACGCCCCATTAATCATCCCCGGAAGCCCCTCGACGGATAATCTGGCTCCTCTTCCGCCGAGGCGCTCTAGCCCACTACTCCCTGCCGACTTCATATTGCTAGACCGATAGCCAGCGCTACTCCAGACACCAATTTCAGTGTGTGTCCTAATATTCATTCTCCTCTGTCACTTCACCAGCCAATAAGGATTGAAGATGATAAACGGACGCCTTTAATCAACGATGGTAGCACAGGTATACGAGAGACAATTTCAGAACTCGTACCACTCGCACATCACCTACCTTACTTCTACACTCCTGGCCATTAAAATTGCTGCACCAAGAAGATGACGTGCTACAGACGCGAAATTTAACGGACAGGAAGATTGATGCTGGGATATGCAAATAATTATCTTTTCAGAGTATCCACACCAGGTTGGCACCGGTGGCGACACCTACAACGTGCTGACATTAGGAAACGTTGTTCTGATGCCTCGTGTAAGGAGGAGAAATGCGTACCATCACGTACCATCACGTTTCCATCACGTATCGCGACATTGCTGCTCGCGTTGGTCGCGATCCAGTGACTGTTAGCAGAATATGGAGTCGGTGGGTTCAGGAGGGCAATACGGAATGCCGTGCTGGATCCCAACGGTCTCGTATCACTAGCAGTCGAGATGAAAGGCATCTTATCAACAAGGCTGCAACGGATCGTGCAGGCACGTCTCGATCCCCGAGTCAACAGATGGCGATTTTTGCAATACGACAGCCATCTGCACGAACAGTATAGACGGGTCACTACGGTCGGGGGTTCGAATCCCCCCTCGGGCATGGATGTTTGTGCCGTCTTTAGTCTTAGTTAGTGCATACCTAGTTTGTAAGTTTAAGGACTGATGACCTCGTAGTTAAGTCCCTTAAGCTAAACAAACAAACAATTGAACAGTATAGACGTATAGACGGAAATGTGATAAAAGGCAGACGAATGAGCGCACACTCAATGACGTTGCACAACTGATGTATTTTCCATAGACCAATGCCTTAATCGGTCATTATGAATACATATTTTTGCCTCAAAATAACCATCACCGATAAAAGATTGTCAGTCTCGGTGATTTAACACGGAAACATCGAGTACATGGACCAAAGTGCACTTTAAGCCAAATCCTTACGAGCAGTGCTTTACTTCAGTAGCTCTCAACGTTTTTTAGACCAGTGCTAGCTTACACACGTAATTTCCAAAGACAAACTAGGAAGAAACACACTAATCTGATTAGGGTGACACAATTTTATCTGTTGTTTCCCTCAGTTGGCTCGAGCCCCCAGTGCTACAGCACGAAAAAATAAAATATAAATAAATAAAAAACACATCACCCATTCACAGCCTGTGTTTGCTTTATTATTGCTTTACTTTATTATACAGACTGAGTGCGTCATGTCTAGGGGCCAGCCACACCTACTGCAATGTCTCCAAAATGTTAAGCTTTAAATGCAGGCAGGAAAAGAAAGAAAGAAAAAGGGGAAAAAATGCGCAAACGATACATTCACTTTTAACTAAATCGATGTTTATTCCACATAATATCCGTTAGTCAATATTTGTTACACGTGACTTCTGAGCACTGCCTACTTCCTTAAGGCTGCCGCACCAAAACTTGACTGAATAGTTTCTAAGTCGCACAGTCGTTAAATAAAAATTAAATTCAAGGAACAATCCTGAGAAACTCTAAGTTTCACTGTCACAGAATATAGTGAGAGTCCACGAAGCACCACAGAAAAAATGTTTCGAAGTTCCACACTAGAATACTAACAAGACAAAATGGCCGCCTTAACTACCTTCGGTGGCGTACTCTGAAGTCAAATCAGTATCTTATTTTCACAAAATTACATCTTTTACATAAAATACATGTAATGATAGTATTTAAAGGAAATTTTCCACTGAAGCAGAATATGCTATCAAAAACATTGTACATATCGTAGATTTAGCATTATCGAAAAATTAATGCTTTTCTACATTTGCTTTTTCAGTATTTTAACATAGATTATTCACTGCACTGTTGATCCTGTGGTGTCATTAGCTATTTACTTAAGTCTAGTTTAGAGTACTGCCGCTAATACTAAAATTGTTTATTAATAAAAAATCCAGCTCTTATACCTGGAAGCTATGTTACTGGCCTCTAGACTTAATGAAACTGAAATTGGTCTAATATTAATTGTGATTTGAATAGAATGTAGGATGTTTTATAATGAATACACTGTGTTAACAATGAATAAACGGAAAGTCGTAAAACTGTTTTCGGGAAGTAATGAATAGGTATATGAAGATGAAGCAATATGCAGTTCTGAGAAATTCGGAAAAAAATACTTCCTTACCAATTGAATTTACAATGGGACCTTGGTTAACGAGAAAAATCGCTTCGAAAACTTACATGCAATACGAAACACTCATATAAAATATATTATTCCTTCGAAAATCTTAAAAATTGGAAAACGTGATCGATTACGAAAAATTCGTTAAAATTCACTGTATAATGTACGGTAGTGCACACTTTTATTTTTACAGGAGAATGTTATCAATAGAAAAAAATGAAATTAGTTGCCTTCAAGATGACACACGTAGTGTTGTACTTGTGGGAGGGGGGAAGAGTGCAGGTTATTTTTGCTTGGATGGGGGTCGCGTATTTAAAAAGATCATGAAATACTGCTCTATAAATAGCGTTACCGGCTATTGAGACTTACGTCTCGGGTTAGAATCACAGGAGACGAAGCCGGTTTTTATCTTACAATTATCGCAATGCAGGGGAGACAATGTCACAGAAGTGATGCACGAGTTGGGGTGGAAATCAGTGAGAGAAATGCGTTATTTGTTTCGGCGAGACATATTTGAGAAATTTCTTTCATCAACTTTCTCATCCGATTGCGAACGTATTTTGTTAGCATCTACCTAAATATCGAGACATGAGCGTCAGAATAAATTAAATAAATTGTGAAATGACAAGATTTAGATGTTCATTTTTTCATTTCTTTCTTTTTTTTCTTTTTTCTTCTCTCTCTCTCTTCGTGCGCTAATAGCGCATAGAGAATGGAACGGTTGAGCAATATTGTGAAATCGACTCGATAAACTCTTTCGTGGCACATAAATGTGATTTGCAGAGTATTTAAGTAGATGTAGAAATTTCTATGTAAAAGCGAAAGGACACTCATTCACTCACTCACTCACTAAATACGAAATCTCTAAAACTACTGCACGTATGAAGCTGAAATTTTGCCGGTATGTAGTTTAAAGGTAGAAGATGTTAGCTAAGAAAGTATTTACGATAGGGCGGAATGAAGGTGTATGGCGAAGGATACTTTTCCTACAGACTGACGAAATCTACAGTTTCATTCCGACCTTCACGAAACTTCGCACGCTTAATCTTCAAAAGGAAGGTCAGCGTCTACCTAAAGTTTCATACGGTGCATGGGGGAGAGTATCTTGCAAAATAAAAACGGATCCCTAAGTGCGTTGGTCGCGCCATAACTTGAACGGTTCGACCGATTTCACAGATCCTTTTTTGTTGTTTTCATTATTCTCAGAACAAGGGTTGTATGAAATATAACTGTAAATTTTGAGAACAACGAAGTGCATTTTTCAATGTGACCCTGTTTTATTACATACAAATCTATAGTTTTTTCGATATTGATGAAATTTTGCATTTCTGAGCTTAAAGACAAGAGGAATGTCACTGTGAGTAGCCGGCCGCGGTGGCGGAGGGGACTGAGGCGCTCCAGTCACGGTCTGCACGGCCACTACGTTCGGGGATCGAATCCCCCCTCGGATATGGATATTTGTGTCGTCCTTAGCATTAGCTAGTTCATAAGTAGTTTGTAAGCTTAGGGACTGATGACCCTGTAGTTAAGTCCCATAAGCTATACTAACATTTGAACATTTTCACTGTCAGTATAAAATTTCGCTCATTGCGTAATGGAGGGTATTTGACTTAGGTACTTTGACAAAATGCATAGTTTTTCTTCGGTCTTGATTAATTTTTGCACACATGACCTATAAACTAAGAGGAAGGTCACTGGGTACATAAATGTTGGTATGATACAAGACAGAGGGTAAAAATTACTAAAAAATTTCGGGCTGTTATGCCCTGGTCTAGTGGATTTATTATAAAAACCCGACGTTTCGTCCCCGACTGTGGAGGACATCCTCAAGGGGGATCGTGACACTTTTGGATGTCCGATTCACACCCTGTCACACAGTCAGTAGCGAGCCAGGGTGTGAATCGGACATCCAAAAGTGTCATGATCCCCCTTGAGGATGTCCTCCGCAGTCGGGGACGAAACGTTGGGTTTTTATAATAAATCCACTAGACCAGGGCATAACAGCCCGGAAATTTTTAGTAATTTCGACCATTCCGGCCGTGAAAGTTTACATTTTACAAGACAGAGGGTAACCTTGTAAAAGAAACTATGCCGAGAGAGGGAAAGGTAGAAACGAACAGAGAGATGGGTGAGAAAGAGATGGATGCAGCGAGAGGAGGAAAGGGGAAATGGACTACGAGAGTGTGAAATAAATAAATACCCGGGCAACGCCGGGTTTACAGATTCAGATGTTCAGATGTTCGTATACCTTATGGGACTTAACTACGAGGTCATCAGTCCCTAAACTTACAAACTACTTATGAACTAGCTAATACTAAGGACGGCACAAATATCCATGCCCGAGGGGGGATTCGAACCCCCGACCGTAGTGGCCGTGCAGACTGTGACTGGAGCGTCTGTCCCCTCGGCCACCGCGGCCGGCGGTTTATAGATATTTTGTTTAAAACTGACAGAGGTCCCTAAAAAGCCATGGTACGCATAGGCCCTTCATTAACAACAGTTGTGAAGCACCGGAATATAAGCTAGTAATTATATAATGGTGTCGTCATCCCCTCGTTTATCAATAGAGGGTCTACTGAGATAGCGCCAAACTGTAACTTTGGCACAGTATCCTTATTAAAAGTTTCTTCGGGTTGTCCCAAACTTTGGACCACATAAGAGTGGTGGCCCTTGCACGCTTTCGACATAACGATGCCGGAGCTTATTTCCATTGAATAGCGGAGAGGCGAAGTTTTTGAGCGAATGCAGGGAACGGAAACGGCGCCTCATTTAAATAGGACGCGTGTGATTCCCGTGGAGAGGCGCGCGGCGCGCATCGCAGAACGTGGCGGAGTGGAGTGGAGTGGCGAAGCTTCGCAGCAGCCGCAGGCCGGAAACCGCTAATTGGCCTGACGGGCCTTCCGCCGCTGTTAGGAGCGGCCGCTGCCGACAGCGCCCCAGGAGCTGCGTTCCAGGGTCTCTACCGAGAGGCCGAGAGCGTCGACTCGGCGAATTTATACTGTAGTCATTGCGCTACAGCTCGATGGCGATAACGAGGTTAACGGTTCTAACAGGTCTGATAATGTATCTGATTCGCGAAATTTTGACCCGCTTTAGGTTACTGTAGTAACACTAAAAGTGGGCCTTTGCGATCGGCTTTTGACAGATCAAAATTTAAAATGAAAATAACGGCTTAACCATTCAACTGACACGAAAATTGAATAACCGAATTTGTAGAGAAAAAATTCACTACAACGTTGCTTTATATATATATATATATATATATATATATACCTCGTATCGTTTCAGAGATAGTTGCAAAAATAACGACGATTTTGGGATGTACGAGGCGCGTCCAGAAAGTAAGTTCCGTTTGGTAATAAAATGAAATTGTACACAGATACAGAATAAATTTTTATTGCACAAAATTCTACAACTCTTAAACTACTTTTCCACATAACTGCCGAAATTTTTATGGCATTTGTCATAGCGTGGCACGAGGTTTTGTATACCTTCTTCATACAGATCTGCTGCCTGTGTCTTCAACCAGTTCGAAACAGTTTCTTTCAGCTCGTCGTCATTGCTGAAGTAATGAGCAGTAATTGGAAACCTACGGTTTTCCTGAATCTTGTCATCAATAGCGTGAACCAGTTCATCTGTAACCAAAGGTGGACGCCCACTTCGTTCTTCATCGTGCACATCACTACGCCCGCCATTGAACTGTCGGACCCATCTTCTCACCATCGAATCACTCATCGCATTTGGTCCGTAAACATCGCAAATTTGCCGATAAATTTCATTTGTTTTCACTTTCCTCGCATTCAGAAACCGAATCACCGACCTGATTTCACAGGCGGCGGGATTTTCAATCAACGCCGACATTGCAAACAAGCACACCAAAAACGTTCGTAACTGACAGCGATCTCCAAACGGCGCACGTTCTTCTCCTTGCTACACATCGTGTACAGCGCATGTGCGGAACTGCAGTCGCAGCGCCGCAGCGGAGATAAATTGAAACGGAACTTATTTTCAGGACGCGCCTCGTATGTCTGTCTGTCTGTCCGTAACGTTTTCCCTGTTTTTAAGACGAACCGTTCAACCGATCAGCACCAAACTTTGCAGACATAATTTTAGACTACCAGAAACCAGAAACTTCCTTTTTCAAATTTTTCGGACAAAAAATACGGTAGTAATACCAAAAAACGCAATTTGTAACGAAATTTTAATTGCAAATAAACCGTTCATCTGACGCGGAAATTGAACAAACGAATTTGCAGAGAAGAAAATTCTCTACAAATTCGTTCACTTATTTTTTTTTTTTTTTTTTTTTTTTTCATAACTCGTATCGTTTGAGAGATATTTGCAAAACTAACACAGTTTCGACATCCTCCATTGAATTAACGAAAACTAGCCGTTCGCAGATGTCACGTGACATTCCTCGTTCAGAACTCTCTCTGACATAGGCCATCTTGCGTTGCGTATTTGAGGATTTTCTTATTGTAACGTACACGTTGTCATTTCAAAGCATTGGCGCACTGAAGAATTAACAAAAACATGTCGTTCTTCGTACAATAAATTATAATCTAATGTCTAAAAATGCCATATTAACATTACTTAACAACGGCCATCAATAGTATGAAATTAAGGAACGCAACTCCTAATTGTTGGCCGCAGCGTAGTGGACAACGTGTTGGACTGTGACGCTGAAGGTAAGCGGTTCGGAAACCGCTACTTCCTTATTAGTTTTTTCCTAAAAGGGTTTCAGACACTCGTATTAATTATTTTTATTATTTAGATTATTATTTTGATCCAAAATGTTTGCAAAGACTTATAAAACTACAAATCTAAAGTGGGCCGTAAAACACGCCAGTGCCATTTTTTTCCGTTTTGATAGCGAACAGTCAGTAACAGAGGATAGGTAACAACTCGCTGTAAGAACGACCCGCAGAGATGCGCGCGTGGAAAAGGCAGTCAGATTCTCACAACTTTTAATTTTTCGACCACAGCCTTTGTAGTAATACATTAGGATTTTTCTCATTAAAAATATATCTGCGACGCTTGTCACTAGCATCCGCTTTCTTTGGCAGCGAGTAGTGATAGTGTGCTATTTTGGATTTTCAATTTTTTCTCTCGAGCTGGGAAGAAAGCGGAATTGCATTTCGTCTTTTCTTGTTCTTTTACGCTTAATGTGTGTGAGCTTAGGGTGTACAAATATCTGAATAATAATTAACCCCTTAATGCCCAATGTCGCGAATTCGCATCATACCTTTGTGATGGTTATAAATGGAAGGATAAATGTTTCATAGCGCCAGTTTGATAGATGCCGAATCTACAAGAAGCTGATAATGTTTCTAACACATGCTGCCACCTCTCTGGATGGTGTAGGGACTGCTACAGCAGTTTGATTTGCGTGCATTTATTCACATGAAGTTATCGTCTTTTTTGAAGAATTACGGCAGAATAAAGAGGTAATTTTGGTCCGGAAAATTATGTATTCTTTAGTATCTATGGCGTTACGTAAATCACATATTGATGTAATAATGGTGTTGAAAGTACAAGTAAATTTCATAATACGGTTTGTGTAACATATGCATCATTGGGCATTTCCGTACTTTTGTGTGTCCGTGCAACAAAGTGCAAATGGATAGTTCTTTCAATGTACACTACCAAACTTCTTCAGTTCCAATTATGGATCTTTTAATTGTCAATTGCTGTTTGTTATACGGAGGGACTGTGATAGCCTCAAATTCTCCATAATGAACAAAATGTCCTTCTGGAATTCAGTTCTATAATAGCAGAGGAACTGCAAACAGGGAAAAGATATAACAAAGAAAAAGAGAGGTAGGCCTTCAGCCAGTATACAGACTGAACTGCAGCATAAGAAGCATGGGGTCCAGCAACGTCTTTTCCAGTTGGAACTACCAGCACTGATACAGTAGGTCATTGGTCTCAAGATACAGGAACAAGGCAAAGATGTAAAAGAAACAAACTGTAGAAGGCAGGCAGCGATCATTTGTAGCAAATGTAACGTAAATCTGTTTTAACAAGAGAAAAAACTGTTTCCGCGAATTTCATGAATAGGGTTACATGCAATATGTATAGTCAAATTGAAAGCAGCAATGTCATTTCGATTTTTAGTCATAGAAGTTCAATTTGTACTAACCTAATGTCACACACTGTACCATTTAATTGTTAAATGAAATGTTGTACCAGATGAAGTCTAAATGTTTACTGTCTCAAATGCCCGTTGTCGCAAATACCTGACCTACCTAATTACACCGTTCAGTAAACAACATCACATATTTGACATATCATTTCTTGCATATGTTCACTGGTAACAAAATATGATTTTTTGATTTTCTGTGTCACGTAAAAATTAATTCGGACATTAAGGGGCTAAGTTTCATGACCTATCACTACGACATTAATATCATGTTTCTATTTTTTCAGCAATATCATTGACTTCTAAAATAATGCTTGGATCCATTGTTGCACTTACAATAATTCGAATGGAAGTTTTTAGATGTTGTTTGAAGTAACTTTGTGACTAGATTTTTACTACAATGCCTGCAAAGAATCTTCACTGTTAAACGAAGTTCGATCAATTTCAACAAATTTTACTACAAACAAATTCAACTTAGTATTTTTTTTCACGGTCATTTAGTTCATGCATCACTCACTAAACAAACCAAGCATCGTGTTACAAAATGCAGTAAGACTATCAATGTAAGTTCATCCAGTAGGCGACCAACGAAGTGCAGGGAATGTAATATGTCAGGTAAAGTACGGGTTCCACCACTTTCTTATGTAATGATGGTTTCTGGTGTTGTCTTCGTTCAAATATAGGGAGCGAAGAGTTACATTCAACCTATACAAAAACCAGACAGAAGTTAGAGTCGAAGGGCAAAAAAGGGACGCAGAGGTTGAGAAAGGAATAAGACAGAGCTGTAGCCTTTCCCCAATGTTGTTCAATCTGTACATTGAGCAAGCAGTGAAGGAATGGTAGGAGAAATTTGGAGAGGGAATTAAAGTTCAGAAGAAATAAAAACATTGCGGTTTGTCGATGATATAGTAATTTTGTCAGAGGCTGCAGACGATCTGGAAGAGCAATTGAATGGAATGAACAGTGTCGTCAGAGGAAGATATAAGATGAACATTAACAAGAGTAAAACGAAGGTATTGGAATGTAATGTCAGAAAATTAGGCGATGCTGAAGGAATTAGCTTAGGTAATGAGACAATAAAAGTAGTAGATGAAATTTGTTATTTGGGTAGCAAGATAACTTCTGATGGCCGAAGTAAAGAAGATATAAGATGCAGAATGGCTATGGGAAGAAAAGCATTTCTAAAGAAGCGAAACTTGTTAACAACCACTATTAATTTACATGTTAGGAAGTCCTTTCTGAAAGCATTTGTCTTGAGTGTAGCATTGTATGAGAGTGAAACGTGGACGATTAAGAGTTCAGATAAGACGATGATAGAAGCTTTTGAAATGTGGTGCTACAGACGAATGACGAAAATTAGATGGGTAGATCACGTAACTAATGAGGAGGTGCTTAACCGAATCGGGGAGAAAAGGAGTTTCTGGCATATCCTGACTAAGAGAAGGGATAGATTGGTGGGACACATTCTGAGACATCAAGGAATTGTCAACTTAGCATTAAAAAGAAGCGTGTGGGGTAAAAATCGTAGAGGGAGACCGAGGGACGAATACAGTAAGCAGATTCAAAAGGATGTAGGTTGCCGAACGTATTGTCAGATGATGAGACTTGCACAGGACAGGGTAGCGTGGAGAGCTGCATCAAAGCAGTCTGCGGACTGAAGATCACAACAACTACTTTGCTCAAACTATTAAGACCGATAAACAATGAGTGCGGAATCTTTCATGTTTTGTTCAGTGGATCACTTCATCATAATTATTTTTCTCTTTAATATTTCAAGACTTCTTCAATTGCAATAGCTGTACCTAACTTTATGGTACAGAGGACCAGTGTACCATTGCCCTTGTCCCATCCCGTGGAGGTGGAACTGTGTTGTGAGAAGTCTGCAGTATTTACTCAGCAGCTGCTGTATACTTTTAATAAATTAATGACAGTAATAAAGAAATTTATATAGGTTACAATTTTATACAAGAAACATTTAAATGCAATAGCATAGTTAATGATGTAAAATTCGGAACAAACAAAATGTACCTAATAATATAAGGATGTATAATTAAGCATTTGACTACACTAACATAGAGATACAATCTAATAAGTTTAATTTCTTACAAATGAAATCAAATAATAATGAATTGGAAATACAAAATATGTAAGTTGATAATATAAATTTAAAAAAGAAAAAGAAAAAATAACAAAAAGAAAGAAAAAACACACAAGTTTGAAAGTGTCTAACTTTTTCTGTTATGACATTATTCATTCATTCCTTCGAAACAAACTACTAGTAATAGTAAAATGACTTAATTCCTAACCGCATAATATAAAATATAGTAGAATATTATCTGTAATAGTAGCAAATGTTTACAATTAATGTCAATAGTGTTTTAGTTTGAAGATACAACATTCACATATTTTTAATCTGAATCTTAGGTCTTAGAAGTAAAGAATGATATTTCTCATAATACTTTCGATCTGAAAAAGTATAGTATCAACAGAGTTGGTAAAAGATCAAAAATGACGTTTTTGTTGTTAGGATATGGAGTATGAGTGCAAAAACGAACTCTTTCACGATCCAACTATCATATTCATTGCATAATTAGGAGATACAAATTATGTGTGAAAATAATTTAAATTGAACCACCACCAACAACAAAAAGAATGATGTTGTTACGACATGGACTTGGAATACAAAGACCAACTATTTAACGATCCAACTACCGTAATCATTACATAATTAGTTATGTCTTGACTAATAGTTATCACAAAGATGATTCAGAGATAATATTAATCTGGACTTAATTAGTAGCGTGAAATGTGCTGTAATGTGTAATTTGATTTATACTATATAAATTAGTTTGGAAATGCGACTCTAATATTTTTAGTCTGAGTGTTAATTTATGAGTAAAATCGTAAGGATAGAGAATATACACTCCTCATACTTTTTGAAATCTAAAAAACTGCACTTCAACGAACTTAAAGATAAACAATGTTATTGGAATATGGAACTACCGTATTTTATCGCATATGCTCCCCCCTCGCATATTCCCCTCCCTTACGACCCACCACCACGATTTTTCATAATTAAAAAAATATTTTATTAATATTGCGCATAATTTCCTCTCCTGGCTTGTTCTTACCGGAGCGGCCTTCAAATAACTTGATAGTGGACAACAGTGGACACAGCGGTACTGTCTCAAACGAATATTTCCATTGTCACGACATACCGTAAATTTCAAACGTTAAGTTGCAAACATATTTCTAGGTCAGATGGCTACAAGTTGTCGACGTGGTGAAATATTCGAACTACAAGGCAAAATTTAAATTAAACATGTTATCTTACGCCGATACAAACGCAGTGAAAGCTGCAGGAAGACATTTCTCCTTATTCAATACGGTATTGGCGGCTGCAAATGCAAGCTCCACATCTTTCCGCGGGCCTAAGACAGGAAAATATCCCGAAATTGATAATGGTGTAATTGCTTATGTCAACGTGCTTCGGAATGATGGTTGTGCTGCCTCCGATGAAATGATTCAGAACAAAACTCACCGGCCGCAGTGGCCGCCGGTCTGTTGCATGCCAGTGACGGTCTGCACGGCCGCTGTGGCCGGGTTCGATTCTCCCTCGGCCTGGGTGTTTGTGTTGTCCTTAGCGTAAGTTAAAGTTAGTTTTAGTCAAGTAATTAGTCTGTAAGTCTGACGACTGATAACCACGCAGTTTGGTCGCATAAGACCTCACACACATTTGAACGTTAGAACAAAGGTCGCGAAATAGCTGCCACGCTATACATTAATAGAAAGGCTTTTAAAGCAAACATTTGGTTAGGTGATTTGTTTTATAAGACGAAATTAGCGTCAAAAGTGGAGTCTGTTCTTTCGGACTTGTCCGAAAGAACACACTACATATATGTAACTTATACTTCATGAGTAGTCTCAGTTTATGGACTGGTGACCCCGCAGTTAAGTCCCATGAGCTTTACAAACATTTGATTTGTAAATGTGTACGTAATATATACCTAATTCTTTGTTCATTCTTATACCATACTCTTTTTTTTAAATGTTTCATTTGTCTCTATTAACTGTTGTCTGTTGTCTTTTTCAGGTACGTACAACGATCCTCTCCAACTTCCTGTGCCAGTGAGGCTTTTCATAGTGGCCATTCTTTCTCAATCACTAATCCTCAAGATACAGGGTGTATGGCTTCACTTTTCGATTGGACACAACAGAACGGGTGAGTGAATGACGCCTGTTGAATAACGTGCCCGTATCAGTCTTCAGATGTGAGAGAATGGATTGCGCAAAGCGGAAGTCAAATCGACCTGAATGGGTTGGAGCATGGGTGTTGGTTTCCTATCTTAAGCAATCTGTTCTAGTTCGTTGTATTTCATTTTTCCTCTGTGCAGTCCTATATCTTTTCTGTTTTACTTATGTCAATAATTCCACCAAATGAAAAAGTAATTGTAATTTATTATTGTAATTTTATGAATTACTTTTGAAAAAGTAATTTGTAATTGTCTTCGAATACGTATTCCTCCAAGCAATTGTCATTTAATTACATTTTTTCCGAGTACTTTTCCCAACATTGGAAATTAACTGCTAAATCTTCCCGAAAAATGGCAAATTTGGCAAAAACTCAATGTGCACTTCTCCATCGGATTTTTTAATCAAGACCATAGTTAACGATTAAAACGGTGGATGCGCATAATTCTTTACATATAACCAGTGGGATCTCGCATGCCAGTTTCCATCGATTTCAGTTGTTCCAGTCTCGTTCATTAAGGCCATTACTTCGGTCACGACATCTTTCCAGCGTCTCTCATTTGTGACGCATTCTTCTTTGATTTGGAGTCAATTGCCATATTCGTTTGGGACATCTTGTGCCTGGCATGTGTTGTATGTGACAGTAAGAGTGGGCGCTTTTTCTATATGCAGTCTAGGATCGTGCTTTCCACAGCCATAATCTCTCTGATCCTGTCGTTTCTAACCCAGTCAAGCCTGGAATACCCTCAACTCAATCTCCAGATATCTATCTCTACTGCCAGTAGACGCTCTTTTTGCTTTTGAGTTAGTTCCCACAATCGTGCGCCGTACGTGGTGATATTTGCAATCATTGGAATTGTTGAAGATATGTTTAGTTTTGTGCGTTATGTTGTTGTTCCACAAAATACCATTTAGTTGTTTTATGGTTCGCTTGCATTGACCAATTTTACTGTTTATATCAGCCGTACTTGTACTGTTGCACGGCAGTGTCACTGAAAAGTTCTTAAAGTCACGACACCCTTTAACAGTATCAACACCGAGTTGTATTTTCTCCAACCTTCAGATACTCAGTTACTCAGTTACATACGTTTTTGACAAGACGTTTTTCATACCGCCATTCTTCTTTTAATTTGCAGAGCACGTAATTAGTATCTTCCTCATCCCCAGCTACGAACACTTCAGCAGCAAAAAATTAAGTGAACAAAATCTTACTATCTTTGGGGTCACCCATTCCAGGATTTACGTGCCTGCTCTAGGTAGATCTTAAACAACGTAGGGGCGACTGTGGATCCCTTGCGTAGTCCCTTTTTCACCTCAAACTCTTGAGATAGTTGATTTCTCATCTTCACTGTTACCGTACATCCTTTGTAAAACTGCCTGACGGCTTTCACATAGCCCGATGAAACGACATAGTTGATCAGAATTCTCCACAAATTGTTTTGTGGAACTGTCATAAGCTTTTCGGAGGTCTACAAAGAGAAGGTTAATGGGAAGACCCCTTACTGTTCTTTTCTCCACAAGGTTTTTGAGCGTAAATATTCTGTCAGTGCAGGAGCGACCTGATCTGAAGCCATTTTGTTCTTCAGATTCGTTATTTCTGCTTCTATCCTCCTTTTCAGGATACGGCCATAGATTCTCGGCATGGATTGCATTACACCAATAACTCTATAGTTCGCACAATTTCTTCTGTTTCCTTTCTTAGGTGTCGGGAAGGAGGAGGTGGTGTGGGACAGAGGGGGAGGAGAAAGATGTTGACAGGCACAGGGAAGGCAGCTGATAGGCCCAGACACAGGGAGCCAGATTGACAGGGTGAGGGAGGCGTTGTGGAGAGTGGGGAGTTTCAAAGGGGAATGCCAAGCGCAAACTGACTGACACGTAGGGGGGGGGGGTGAGAGGAACCGAATAATGGAAGGTTATAATAGATACATAATCTAGAAATTTCATGTACCGTCGTTTATGTGAGGAGGATACGTGAAAGGTACGGACAGAGAGAGGAGCAAATGGAGACAGTGTGTGGGAGAAGAGATGTGTGTGGAGATTTCGGGGGTAGTCAGCGATGCTGCCGTCTGAGCAACGTGGGGCGGACAGAGAAATGAAATACGACACTGCGCACGCATTCGAAACAACGACAAATAAAAAAAACGAATCCGTTTTTCTCGCCCTTTTGCAATGTCAGCAGTGGATAGGACTCAGAAGAATTGTCTTAAAAACTTACTGTACTCATATCGTAACCATTAAATATCATTACGCAGGTGACTTCGTTTTTGTTCTAATGTCCTATTTATAAAAGCATGTTCCTCTCGTACGTGCATACGAACCATAATTGTGTTACTGTGTATATATCTAACATGTTCCTATGCAGTCGTGCCATCGTTAATGCGCGTCCTCCATTAACTATTCTATATTATGATCAGAATCATTCCCTGAATGGAATTAATCCTCTTGTGTAGCTAAACAACCAGTTTTAAGAATCTTATCAGCATCTGGCGTTTACACTGAAACAATGAAACGAGCAATTTTCGTTTCTTACGTCACACCAGCGCATTCGGATACTGGGTGTTGTCTGGATTATTTTAAATTGTGTGTCAACACTTGTTCCTTATAGCAGAAATCGTATTCTGTGTGAGACGGGTGATATTGACACACTGCTGTCCAGCACAGCGACGAAGCGGAAGGAATGGCGGACAGTAAACATTTTCCTCGAATCTTGCTTTGCGTAGCGGTCCGTGTCTGTTGCTACTTCCGCCTGCCTTTAGAAATCTCTCATAACATTCAAAGACGCGCGCACTCTAATGACGTCCAACTGCATGTCTGTGAGGCGTTAGAAAAATTCTTCTCTGCCGGTATTCATTCGCTGTTCAGTTCAAGTACGCGCCATCTACCTGCTGGGCGTAGAAACTCTTCTGTAGTAACTCGTCGTCCACTATTTCATCGACTTCGATGAAACTTTTCACAGCTTCAGTACCAACTCATGGAGGAGTGAACTTCGTCTGTCAGCACGTACTCCTTTCTTTCTTTCTTTTTTTTTTCTTTTTTTTTTTCACCCACTCTACAGGTATACACATTTATGGGTGCTAACATCATTTTTGTCGTCGTTCACATTGTACAGTGCAATTTTTAGTCAGTATTACTGGCTAATTTCGGCTTACAGGGTGTTATCAGATGCCTGTAGCATCAAAGTCAATGAGCTAATGTATGGTAAAAACACTTCTTATCAATGTAACACTTTAAAAGATCAGCTGTTATTATATATACGACTGTCGTGAATCTATATACTACAAAATTTTATGAGTGAAACACGTTCAGCCGTTAACGTTAGGGAGTTTTTGATCGGCTTCGATCATTCAATATCATCTTCAGACCGCTGCTCAGCACACACATTTTGATGCGTCGAATTGCATCCTGTAAACAACGTGTATATCACTTAATACGTCGATACAGATGTGTGCGACTTTACTAATGCTCCACTTCCTGGCATGATGAGGCAGGTCGCATACAGATATATCGACATATTCGACGCATCGAAATTTGTGTGCTGAGCAGCGTTCTGTACGTCATAGTATTGAATTATCGAATCTGCTCAAATCAATATCACAGCCATTCTCCCATATCATCTTTATTCAAGACTGAAAACCCAGCGTTGCCCGGGTATTTATCTCTTTATTCCTGCTATTTTTCAGGTACACATTCATTTGTATAAGGGCTGTATGTCAGTAAAATCTCTTGGAAATAAAATTAGTAGTAAAGAAGAAATAGATTAAAAGTTGGTACGTGATGAGGCGGTTTTCCATGAACGCTACTGTTTGTGCTCATATAGCATGGACTACGTGTCGTACTGTGATACAATTTAGACGGTACACTCAACTATATGTGTGTATCCTGTCTGTAAAATTTCCTGCGGCCATTATTTGTAGTGTACAAATTATAAATTGTAACGTCATACCGAATGCCCGTAGTTTTAGTCCATGAACAGCGGAAAAGCAGTAAGCGAGAAACTTTTTTCCTTTCAGTGTTTTGATGTGGTTGTCAACGAGAAAAAGTTTAATAAAGGTTTGAAATTATGTTCAAAGTTCGTTACAAGTCGCTGAGTACTGTCATTCTCATACAGTATATTTCGAAAGTCACGCCGCATTATATGGCATTTTTTGCGATTTCTATTGGTTATGACGTAATATCTTTCAACCATGTGCCGTATGTGATTCTTAACCATGCAGCAATTGTTACCTCACGGAAAGGAATGTCTGTACCAAATTTGGTTGATATCGGCCCAGTGGTTTAGGATAAACTGAGAAGCATTGTCGCAAAATGCAGCAGTTTTTAGTGCATCTCATTGTTTATGACGTCATATCTCGTGAACTATATATCGTATGTGATTCTTACACTTAGCCAACCGTCCTCATGGATTGAAGCTTATGTGTACAAAATCTCATAAAGATTGGAACAAAACTGTAGATTTGTGTGCAACACGTAGAAACATAAGGACACGCTGCTTTATATATTAGATGATGATCGTACAAAACATGTACTTCAAAAAGTCAGCATCGCTATTTCATACTTACAGATGACCCGTGTCGAAAAAAATAAAATTATCTGGCCTCAATTATGAGGAATCGGGTCGTCTGTAAATAATAAATAGCATTCTTCGAAATTTTATAGTATACTTATATATTCACAGCTGCTGTTGATTACTCACAATTATGTCGGAGGTTATAACGTTCCTACTTAGTTTCTCCATTGATACATTAGTAGGGACGTAATTATCAAGTAGTAGCTCTTTTATATTAACACATAGGTCGTCGGGTGAGGGTTTTCCACACTAATTCACAAGAAAGTAACTGGTAGAAAGTGATATATTATTAAACATGTCTCACAATGCTAAGTACGGATGATTATTCATACAGTACCACTTCAGTTTGCAGTTCTGTTTGGTAGCACATGAACATCACACGTATCTTATTATTACCCAAATATTATCGGTGCGGTTACCACGAAACCGGATTCTTCTTGATCATCACATTCCGTAGAATCACTCTCGACAAAATCGGTATATGCTGACGGGTCTACCCACGGCGTTGGGGGGACACGAAATCAGCCTAAGTTTCGAGCTCTCTGTTTTACCGCCATAACAAGCTCCAACACAAAGCAGACAGACGCTAGCAGATGGCGCGCTCTCGTCACTATCGATATACTCCACTCGACACCGCCTATTGTAGTTTCAGCGTAAAGGGGTACCGACCCCTTATAAAATGTGCTTTTCGATTTATGTCAGATCTATGTAGTACAAATGTTTGTAAAGTAGTCATCGGTCGCTAAACTTAAAAACTACTTAAACTAACGTATGCTTAGAAAAACAAACACACACACACACACACACACACACACGCCCGAGGGTGGACTCGAACCTCTGACGACGAACGGCTGCGCGTATCGCAGGAAGGCACTTTAATGCGCACGGCTATTGCACCGCGGCAGATACGTAGTGCGACAAGGGAACTGACTGCTGTTTCATATGTGCACTTAGTGTTATCAACACTCATAAACTAAAACTGTGAACTCTTAGGAAGTCATGGAGTCTTCCGTTTCGTCTCCGTGTACCTGAGTAACGGCACGAATTTGTATGGCTTATACTAATAGAAAATGTTCAAATGCTTGTGAATCTGACTTATGTGGTCATCGGTCCCTAGACTTAGAAACTACTTAAACTAACCTATGGACGGTACACACAGCCATGCCCAGGTGAGGAATGGAACCTTCTGCGGGGAGCAACCGTTCGCCGGATAAACCCTATCTATACATAATGCAGAGAGACTACAAACACATGTTTACCACAACATGGTATCGGTAATTAGTTTTCACCTAAAAATGTCAAATCTACTTAATGATACCACCTCTACAAAATACATTTAATAATTAGGTTATTTTAAAGAAACTTGTACGGCCTGAAATGATATATTTATGTCCAACATACAACTGTAAATAGATTGAGTGTTTCTGAACCGGAGATTCGGGCGCTACGCGCCCTCACATACTAAAGAAGTAAAAAACTTAATGTTTAAGCCATACCTAATCTTCTTAGGGCTACGCTACAGATAACTTTTTTAAAATTGAAAGTTACGTTAGGTATAGGTCAAATAAGACCGAAACCTTCCAAAAATAGAATAATACCAAAAGGATAATACAACGCCACCTAGGTGTCTTCAAAAATATCAGACACGTAAACAGTGAGTATTGAAAACACGCGCGGGTCGAAATGACGTAAAACATGACGTCATTGGTCAAAGCGGTATCGGAGACTAGATTTGACACCCGCACGCCCCCGTTAGGAAGGCGTCGTGGAGCACTCGGCCATCCCACCGCGGATAAACAGGCACTCCTAGAGCAGTGGTTCCCAACCGTAGGAAACCATCAAATGTTAATACTCCTCCCTCCCTCCCTCCCCCCCCCCCTCTCTCTCTCTTTCTCTCTCTCTCTCTCTCTCTCTCTCTCTCTCTCTCTCTCTCCACAGACATACACAGATGTTAGGAAGGCGTCGTGGAGCACTCGGCCATCCCACCGCGGATAAACAGGCACTCCTAGAGCAGTGGTTCCCAACCGTAGGAAACCATCAAATGTTAATACTCCTCCCTCCCTCCCCCCCCCCTCTCTCTCTCTCTCTCTCTCTCTCTCTCTCTCTCTCTCTCTCTCTCTCTCTCTCTCTCTCTCCACAGACATACACAGTTTTTCGCCTCTGCTGTTGCTCGCACCCCATCACCCCTCTCCTGCATTATGCTCCTGAGGGCAGAAACTGTGCCACACGCCGTGTATATCACTCCCGCCGGGGTGTGTATAAAAATGAGTCAGTAGCCCGTAAACCCAGGGGGTCAGAATTTTTACGGCGTTTTTTATGACGAGCAGCAGCAGAGGCAGCAGCGGCTCCCAGGTGGCTCGTCTCCACATCGTCAGGTGGCCCGCCGTCCACTCTGCCCCGCCATTACTCTGCGCACCACCGTCTCGAAACTTGCACCGCAAACTGTCGCCCTACTGGATGGCACGTGGGAACTTCTGCCGTAATTGCATCTGACTTGTTAACGGCGATCGATGTGAAGATTTAGTTAAAATCTGGAACTGCTCAAGCTGCGATTGCGGGAAACATGGCAGCGTCAGCCCCCCTCTTAAGTTGTGTACTCTTAAATACAACCAGTTTTCCCTATAACGGTCGACGTGGGGGAGACGGTGGCTACAGAAGTCTTCATTGCGGCTGCTCAGTAAACATCCCACCTCAACAATCACATTTTCATTCTGAAAATTCCTGCCAAGCAATGGTATTTATTATTGCAATATGAATTTTGGTAGCGTGCGTGCGTGCGTGTGTGCGTGTGTGCGTGTGTGCGTGCGTGTGTGCGTGTGTGCGTGTGTGCGTGCGTGTGTGCGTGTGTGCGTGTGTGCGTGTGTGTGTGTGTGTGTGTGTGTGTGTGTGTGTGTGTGTGTGTGTGTGTGTGTGTGTGTGTGTATCTTTCCCTTAATTTAGATTAATAGATTTACATAGGTTTACAAACATTTCAACATCTGAACTTACAACATTACATTTGCTCAGATGTGCACATATTAGAGCTTCGAACCGTAAACGTAGAATTCATGCGTAGGCAACTGCGTAAATTCAAATTCAGCCTTCAACATGAACGGTCAAAGGTTCAATTGTTGTTGGTTTTCAAAAACGTTCAAATGTTTGTATAGCTTATGGGACTTAACTACGGGGTCATCAGTCCCTAAACTTACAAACTACTTATGAACTAGCTAACACTAAGGACGGCACAAATATCCATGCCCGAGGGGGGATCCGAACCCCCGACCGTGGTGGCCGTGCAGACCGTGACTGGCGCGCCGCAGTCTCCTCGGCCACTGCGGCCGGCTGTTGGTTTTAAGGGGACTAAACAGCTAGGTCATCAGTCCCGGTCAAAGGTTTAATATGTATACATTAACTGGCCTGGGTGTCTTCGTACAGCAAAAAGTATTGGGGGACCTTTAGCTAAACTTAACTAAGGATCTTAATAAGATAACAAAATTAAAATACACTCCTGGCCGTTAAAATTGCTACACCACGAAGATGACGTGCTACAGACGCGAAATTTAAGCGACGATGATGCTTTGATATGCAAATGATAAGCTTTTCAGAGCATTCACACAAGTTTGGCACCGGTAGCGACACCTACAACGTGCTGACATGAGGAAAGTTTCCAACCGACTTCTGATACACAAACAGCAGTTGACCGGCGTTGCCTGGTGAAACGTTGTTGTGATGCCTCGTGTAAGGAGAAATGCGTACCATCACGTTTCCGACTTTAATAAAGGTCGGATTTTAGCCTGTCGCCATTGCGGTTTATCGTATCGCGACATTGCTGATCGCATTGGTCGCGATCCAATGACTGTTGGAATTGGTGGGTTCAGGGGGGCAATACGGAACGTCGTGCTGGATCCCAACTAGCAGTCGAGATGACAGGCATCTTATCCGCATGTCTGTAACGGATCGCGCAGCCACGTCTCGATCCCTGAGTCAGCAGACGGGGACGTTTGCAAAACAAAAACCATCTGCACGAACAGTTTGACAACGTTTGCAGCAGCATGGACTATCAGCTCGGAGACCATGGCTGCAGTTACCCTTGACGCTACATCACAGACAGGAGCGCCTGCGATGGTGTACGTAACGGCGAACCTGGCTGCACGAATGGCAAAACGTTATTTTTTTCGGATGACTCCAGGTCCTGTTTACAGCATCATGATGCTCGCAGCCGAGTTTGGCGACATCGCGGTGAACGCACATTGGATGCGTGTATTCTTCATCGCCATACTGGCATCTCATCCGGCGTGATGGTATGGGGTGCCATTGGTTACACGTCTCGGTCACCTCTTGTTCGCATCGACGGCACTTTGAACAGTGACCGTTACATTTCAGATGTGCTCTACCCTCCAGCCGGCCGCGGTGGCCGAGGGGACTGAGGCGCTCCAGTCACGGTCTGCACGGCCACTACGGTCTGGGGTTCGAATCCCACCGCGGGCATGGATATTTGTGCCGTCCTTAGGATTAGCGAGTTCATAAGTAGTTTGTAAGTTTATGGACTGATGATCCCGTAGTTAAATCTCATAAGCTATACAAACATTTGAACATTCTACCCTCCATCCGATCCCTTCGAAAGCCTACATTTCAGCAGAATAATGCATGACCGCAATTTGCAAGTCCTGTACGGGCCTTTCTGGATACGGAAAATATTCGACTGTAGCCCTGACCAGCACATTCTTCAGATCTCTCACCAATTGAAAACGTCTGGTCAATGGTGGCTGAGCAACTGGCTTGTGACAATAAGCCAGTCACTACTGTTGATGAACTGTGGTATCGTGTTGAAGCTGCATGGGCATTTGTACATGTACACGCCATCCAAGCTGTATTTGACTCAATGCCCAGGCGTATGAAGGCCGTTATTACGGCCAGAGGTGGTTGTTCTGGGTACTGATTTCTCAGTAGCTATGCACACAAATTGCGTGAAAATGTAATCACATGTCAGTTCTAGTATAATATACTTGTCCAATGAATACCCGTTTACCATCTGCATTTCTTCTTGGTGTAGCAATTTCAATGGCCAGTAGTGTATATATAAATTATTTAGAAAATACACACATAATGTAAGAAGTCAATAAAAGACAAAAATATTCAGTGGCCTGTCAGAAAAAATTTGCTCTAATGAATGTATATATCGTACTGAATGGGTTACACTCGGGTTGATTTTCTTCGCGGAACGTTCTTCTGATATTTTTTCCTTTTGTTAGGAGGCGTTCACATTACGCGAGATGTTTTGGGGGATTAGGCGGTGGACACGAATCTCACTTGGGTTAAAAGGGGATTTCCGATAATATCACGTAATTTTTTTCCGCAAGAAAGAGGGTAATACTGCTAGAAAACTTGATTGAAACAGGTAAAACACGTTTTACCTATAAAATATGACCTCTGTTACCCAAGTGCCTGTGGTGATCGTGCGGCATCTACTTTCCGCCCATCAACAGAGCTGCAGAGCACTGGCGAGTGGTTCACAACTTCACCAGCTGCACAGCGCGCGAAGTGAGGACCGTCAAGCGGTGAGGTGCGGAGCTTCTGTGCGCGGGCGAGGGCGGGATAGAAGGGCTGAGTCTGAGGTCCAAAGAGTGGGCCACTTTATTCAAACTCATGTGCACATGTTGGTGCCAGGAGTGACATGTTGTACGGTGCGCCTCGGTTGCACAGTGGTAGAGTGCCAGACTATGAATCCGAAGATCGCGCGTTCGATCCCCGCCAGGTTCTAGGATATTTATGTTACTTTGCACTTCTTTCACCTCTGGCAGTATTGCTCATATGAAAAATACCGAGTAGCACCGTGGTTCGGAACCCACGTTAAACTGTAGGTCCCCCTATAACTGGCTGGTTAAGTTAGTACGAAGGTCAAATGAAGGCAACGGCATCCCACCTCCAAACAGGGACCATGCCTAGTAAAGCACTGTGGTGTTCAAACCAATCATCGGATTGTTGACTGCTTTACCTTCTTTAATTGTCGTACGAATTCTAGTAGTTCCTTTTAATCATTTTATTGTTCGATTTTTTCTGTGTTTCGATACTGAAGTATATTCACTTAGTAAAGTTTATTACACAAACTATTTCTACTCGATTAACAGTAATTTATGTACAAGGCTATATGGAGTTGGAGAAAACCCTCGAAGAGTTGCCGGTCCTGGAATCGCGGCTTCTTGATGGTATTCTTCCTCGTTGGCTTCTGCTGGTAGTCGATGTCGAAGTCGGGTTGAGCTGGCCCTTCCCTCGTCGAACTAGGGAGACCTTGGCCACGGACGGCGATGTGGCGTAGTCATCCGCGTGCCGGCGGCGCGACCTCTGGAGGAAAAGGTTCATTTTAGCATCTAGTAAGTTCTGTTTGTTTTGGTGAGGCGCCATTTACCAGCCTGCGCCTGCGAGTGTTTTGAATATGTAATACGGCGTACAAGAATGTGAGGAGTGAAGTCTGCCTTGTAGGGGCTTGTGGTATGCAGACGTAACAGTTATGTTTTAAACATAAGTTTTAACTAGTCTGAAATAAAATACAAGCAAATTCTTTTTGTTTTTAAAAATAAATCCAACGTAACCACACACAGATAAAGGTATTTACACTGAAATACGCATTTTAAGAAATCTCACTGCACATAATTGGGGGGAGGGGGAATGGAGAGAAATGTCTCGTGACATCTCATCAGGGTGAACAAAGGGGTCGAAAAGAATAACAAAATCACCTCACGTAATTAATGGATGCCCCCTTATCAGCCGCAAGAACAAATGAAGCGGATAGCTTTCAGGCACGTGAACATGCCATGTACAATTGACCACAAGAAAAATTAGGATTTTGTAGATTCAGGCCATAAACACTCACGCGTTAGCCTTGTTATGTTAATCACGCCGAATGCAATACGAATCGGGAATTAAATTCGTTTAGACTCATGGGCATAACGGGTGCTATCGCCCAAGAATGGGATCTTCCCACATTTGAAATTTCCTTTGAGTATCATTGCATGAATCACATTGTGTATGGAAGGGTGTCGTCTTTAACTGACTGTAATAGCATACAGGATCACTTAGACAAAATTTTAGTTGGTACGAAGAATGGAAGCTAGCTCTCAATGTAGAAAAATGTAAGGTGATGCGCATGAGTAGGAAAAACAATCCCATAACGTTCGAATACAGCATTAGTAGTAGTGAGCTTCTTGATGCTGTCGCGTCGTTCAAATATCTAGGCCTAACATTGCACAGCGATATGAAATGGAACGAACATGTAAGGACAGTTGTGAGTAAGGCGGACAGCCGACTTCGGTTTATTGGGAGAATTTTGGGAAGACGTCCTTCACCTGTAAAGGAGACCGCGTGTAAAATATTTGTACGACCACGTCTCGAGTATTGCTCAAGTGTTTGGTATCCGCAGCAGATCAGTTTAAAGGAAGACATAGAGGCAGTTCAGAGGCGAGCAGCTAGATTTGTTACTGTTAGGTTCGACCAATGCGCGAGTGTCACGGAAATGCTCCGGCAACACAATTGAGGATTGCTGGAGGAAAGACGACGTTCTTTTCGGGAATTTCTGTTGAGGAAATTTAGAGGGCCGGAATTTGAGCTGAGTGTAGTACAATTTTTCTGCCACCTACTTACATTTCGCGTAGTGTTCACAAAGACAAGATAAGAGAAATTAGGGCTCGTGCGGAGGCATATAGGCATTCTGTTTCTCCTCGTTCTATTTGGGAGTGGAATAGGAAAGAAATGCTTAGTAGTGGTACAGTGTACCCTCCGCCACGCACCTTACGGTGGATTGCGGTGTATGTATGTAGATAGTAGAGGTACATTGCATTGTTTTCGTTGGTTTCGATTTCCAAGCATGATAACTACTGAGTCAGTCTTCAGTAGTAAATTGTACGGTGGAAAACCAGGCATATTCAGAGAGTTTAAAATTCAGTTGTATAGTTAGTGGCTTCGTCTTTCTCTATTACACTGTCAATAGATTTGAATGAATTCTGAGTACTAAAATTAGCCACCAAAATTCCTCTTTCACTCAGCCATTCAGAAAGAGTACGTTTTAGCGCAAATTGAAATCCTTTCAAAACAACACTTCATTCATCCCTTTATGCTTAGTTCTTCTCGAGAAAGACGGATGTTGACTTGTGAAATAAAGTGAATATTTTTTTTCCTCCCTGTGAAATTGGGCCGCTCTTTTAATAGTCATTCTGCTATTCGGGGCAGAGACGAATCCAAGAAATCTGAGATCATTAAAATTGGTGTAGCCGTTCTTGAGTTACTAATGGTGTAACTAACCCGACTTTTTTTTTTTATTTGGATATACGCCAATGTAATGTTTTAACGCATATTTTAGCACTGACGATAGTGACTCAGTCTCTGAGATGTATACCTGATATCACATTAGCGACTGGTCGCTATTCTCTTTTACATATCCAGTAGCATTACTTTTTATTGACAATCGAACACGGGTAAAAGTAATTATATCTTTAGCTCAATGTGTGACACATTGTACGAAATATTTGTCCTCGTCTACGATTCACCCAGTATACGTATGACCTAGTAGGTAAAGCAGAAATTTTTCGCGAATGATGTTTGTAGAGATGTCGCAAAGCTGAAAAAATGTATCGAAATACAGGAGTATTTGCAACGTATCGACGCTTGATGCGGGGTGACAACATAAAAAATGTAACGAATTGAGAATAAATCGTCAGATAAATCCTTTGTTGCATAATTACATGATTTTACAACAATCACTAGAAACCGTTACTTCCGTAAAATATAAAAGAAAAGAGTATGACTACGGAACAATTTGAAGTGGAAAGACGACATAAAATGAATCTTGGGTAAATCAGATTTCATACTTAAATTTATTAGAAGAATCATTTGAAGGTGGCGTCGGTCGACAAAGGAAGTAGTTTGCTAAACACTCGTTCGACAAATACTACGGTAACAACAATTATTTACAAACGAATGGAGAAAGTGGTAGAATCCGACCTCGGGGAAGGTCCGTTTGGATTTTTGGAAAACTGCAGTAACATACAAGGCAGTACATTACTACCGAGTGTAGGAGTCAGGAAAAACTAAATTTACCATGTAGATTTAGAGAAACCTTTTCATAATGTTCACTGCAACACACACTTCCAAATTGTAACGGCAGCAGGGGTGAAACACAGGGAACGAAAAGTTACATACAACTTGTGCAAAAACCAAACAGCAGTTACTAGCGTCGAAGTGCATGAAAGGCACGCGGCGATTTGAAGGGAGTAAGATAGGATCTGTACACTGTGCAAGCTGTGAAGGCATGCAAGAAAAAAAAAAAAAGTCTATATCCCTGAAATTATGTTGCGGCGTTTCGGCATATCCCATCATTAGATCTAAAAATTTATGAACTGGCAAAGTAAAGTTCAGCGTCAATAACAGTATGGGCGTGCTAGAGATTTTGTTATTGACTTGTACTTCCAGAGGTTTTAGATCTGATGATGGCAGATACCGAAACGGATAATAAATATAATTTTAGGGATGTAGACGATTTATTAAAGTACCGTCTGCCATGCATTATGAAATCTTAGGCAGTGACCTTCCGCTAATTTTCTAGGTTAAATGTTCAAAATTTCATCAGATTGGAATAAAGCTGCAGATTTGTATGAATTGCAAACAAAACAAGCACACAAAAGAACACACTTCTTTATATGTAAGAAAATTAAAAGATAGCTACTTATATTTTCGAGTTCACGTATATTTATTATGATGCTGCATTGTATGATCCTTTTTCTGCCTGCGGATGCCTGGGGCATGTGTGTGTGTGTGTGTGTGTGTGTTGTCCTTAGGTTAGTTTACCTTGGTTTAAGTAGTTCCTAAACTAAGGACTGATGACCACACACAGTTTGGTCCGATAGAATTACAAACATTGCAACTGCCTGCGGATGCATTTACAAAACATTTTTGTAAGGAGGGTTGTATTTCGATGCCTCGAAATAGGCGTTGGATTTTAGATTAATGTCGATTTTGTAGATGTTCCTTTGGGTTTTTGTCATACTTTTTATGTTTTTAACTGTCGCTATATTAAAGCGAACGAATATAAAGAAATAATTCAAACTTCTGACTTTTAGCCGAACTAACGCACAGATATTCCTTTTTATATGTAATGTGTATGTTGGATCAAATATTTGTAAACCTAAGAGACGAAACTGCTATTTTCATAAATCCCTAGACTTCTAAACTACTGTAACTTACAATAAAGACAAAACACAGAGTCATGCCCGATGGAGGACTCGAACCTCCGGCATGAGCGATCGTCCTGTCCGTAGCATGACGCCTTAGACCACGCGGCAACTCCCGCGCTGCCTTATATTGGAGTCTACAGCTGTTTCCTAAGATGTGCCACATTCGCACGGAATGCTATATGCAACCGGTAGAGCTGGAGATTGTTACGATGGAGGGCGAGGAAACGATGAAAATTCGCAACGAAATGTGGGGAATTCACAAATGGTAAAAGGCTGAACGCAAAAAAAGTCAGACGCCAGAGAACGCGTTTCCATATCGGTTTATCGAAGAGGCTTGCGTGCGTGCTCGGTATATAGCGAGTCTGGGTTGCGCTGCGCTGCCTGCTTTCAGCCGACCGCAGGTGTTTGAAAAGCTTATCTGCAGGCCGGATCCACGCCTCCCCTCGCCTTGCTACGCCGCCCAATACGATTTGACTGGCTGCCGGCTGCGGCGCCACAGAATCTGATACCGCGCCGCGAGCCGCATTCGCTGTAAAATCGCTGCCGCCGATGCAGGGGGGGGGGGGGGGGCAGGGGGGGAGGTGGAGGCGGCCGCCGCGAGAGGCGCTCGGCTTTAGACGCTAAATTAATCAACATCGACCGACGCGGCGGCGGCGGCTGCTCCCTGCTGTACTGTCAGTCCGCGCTGCCTCCGCCTTCCTTGCCTCCCCTCCCCTCTCCCCCCTCCTCCTTCGCTTCCCCCTCCTCCTGGCCGCCCCTCCCTCCTCTCCCCGTCCTCCCCCTCTCGCGTTCCCCGCCTCCCACGGCGGTCATCATCATCGCCGTCGCGGCCTCCTCCCGAGCTTCCGCAGGCGCGCGGAGGCTCCATTTAATTGAAAGCAGCGCAGGGCTGCCAACGTGACGGCGGGCCGCCGAGTCGCGAAACGCGCCGCCGCTATGCAACAGCTGACACACACACACACACACACACACACACACACACACACTCACGCACTCGACGTACGTGATACTGCCGCAACTCTGTAGCAACGTACTGCTCCCTTTTTTTTACTTTCGTTCTTCTGGCTGATGATAAATTTTTTATTCTGCGCGATGAAATCTGTACCGCACAGTTTCTCCGAATGGTGTGTGTGGAATCAGATGCCGCCGTATTTTACATTTGCCGGGAATGTATATTACCTGCTTCAACACTCCTCGCCGTGTGCAGCTTCATCGGGCGATTTTCGTACTGCTGCGAAATGATCATTCGCCGTTGCTAGCTGACTTTATTTAGCAAACATCAGAATAATATTGACTGATATACATTCCATATTACCTACTCGTGTTTTCGGCCTGTTCTTCGCCGCAACAACGCCAACATCATGCGCTTACCGGTGAAATATGATCTGAAGTGTAACCAAATGTTGTTTATTTCTTTTCCCCTACAACACCAAGCTAACGACGTCATCGGTTCTTAATTTTACGAACTACTTTTACTTACAGTAAACACAACACTCATACGGTGTGAACCACTTCATCAAATGTTTGTAAATCTATGGGACTCAAGGTTAGAATACAGGAACACGCGCTTAACTGAAAAAGTGAAGCGTGCCTCCGCCGTAATGGTCAGTTTTGGAGAAGTGTTCGTATTGGTGAGCTAATGTTTTATATCACTTAAAACCGGAATAAAACGTCCAACGGTTTTGTCGTGATGTACAACGTGTTAAAAGAGTGCAAATTAGCTGTTAAAAATTAAGTTTTGAAATATATTATAATGACTATTTATTACTATTTAATCAATAAAGTATATTGTTTGAAAGTACATACTTTGCCGTGACTGTCAGTTCAATGCATTAACAGCAAGAGGGTGGAATTAACACATAGTTTTAACGGAGAAATAGCTTTCCTGAACTGACAAAGATGGTGGACAGGATTCAATTGACATGTGTGTTAGGCATAAATATTCCACCTCCCTTTATTCTAACCTTCTTGAGGGGACTTAACTACTGCGGTTATCAGACCCTAACCTTGCTTACTACTAAAAGTAACTTAAACTAACCTAAGGAACACTCTCTCTCTCTCTCTCTCTCTCTCTCTCTCTCTCTCTCTCTCTCGATCGCGCACGCGCGCGCGCGCGCTCGAGGGAGGAATCGAACCTCCGGTGGAGAGCAACCGCTCGGTACGACTTCGCAGCAAAGCGCCTTACAGCGCTCGGTCGCTTCACTGCAGCTGAACTTCTTGTCCGCTTATTTGCTAGTAAAATGAAGTTGCTCTTGACAATATTGCATTTGGGTTTCTGGCAATGTATTTTTCCTTGCTGTCAAATAAAAAAATCTCGCTCCGATCATGAAACTATGTGACAGTATCATTCCTTGTCTACGTTCTCGCCCTTTAAAAACATTTTATTTTTCGTGCCCATCAGTGTCTTGAAGGAGATGCTAGTTCTAGTAACTTCTTCTTGGCTGTTCAACAAACGTTTCGCCTTGTAAAACATACAGTCCTCAATTTGGAAATGTCTTGCACATGAAATTTTTTTCCGATACATGAAATTTTTTTTTTCCGACACAGGATGTTACTAACTTTCCTGGCAGGCAGGAAAATACGGACGGAAAGTGCAGAAGGTTGGTGGTCTATAAAAATTGATACCTTGAAAAAACTGTATGTGACTGGACTGATGCAGGATTGAGCTGCTTCTTGTCGCGGACCAAAACCGCACCTAGGACAGCTTCCTGTGACCCTATGTTGTTGTTGTGGTCTTCAGTCCGGAGACTGGTTTGATGCAGCTCTCCACCCTACTCTATCCTGAGCAAGCCTTTTCATCTCCTCATAAGAACGGCAACCCACATCCACTTGAATCTACTTACTACACGCGTTCTTGGCCTCCCTCTGCGATTTTTACCCCACACACTTCCCTCCAATGCTAAATTTACGATTCCTCGATGTCTAAGAATGTGTCCTACCAAGCAATCCCTTCTTTTAGCCTGGCTATGCCATTAATTCATTTTCTCGCCAATTCTGTTCAGTACCTCTTCATTAGTTATGCGATCTACCCACCTAATCTTCAGCATTCTTCTGTATGTGACCCTATATCTATCTTAATAATTTCGCTTAACCCGCCAGATTATTTCGGTAGTATGCTCATACGAAACTTAGCCCCTTCACGATCTGGTGATATAACTCCCCTAAAAAAAGGCAGACACCGACTGACGGTGCTTCAAATCCTTGTCCGCTCATCCAGATTTATGTTTTCTGAGATTTCCCTAAATGGAGGTAATTGCCGGGATGGTTCCTTTGAAAGGGCACGGCGATTTCTTTCAGCGTAGTTTCCCAGACCGGCCGTGAGCTCCGCCTTTAGTGACAAGGATGTCGCAGGGACGTAAAACTCCAATCAAGGCACTCACCGGCTCCTTGGCGGACGATGGCTGGGTCTTAATGTTTTTCAACGGTAGTGACTGCATGTGTATTCACTGTCTGCTTTACTTCTTTCTCAGATTGACAACATTGATTAGGCACCTGAAGAAGTCGCTTCGATTGACTGCTGTGGACTTTCTGCACTACGATGAGTAGCCACAATACCAAGCGAGCGACTCAGTTTCTCATGGTGAAAACTGTTGTGCAGTATGTTGTAAATTGATGAGCGGTTTTCGTTTTATCCTCTGTTGCCACGATTGGGATGGGGCGGCGTTTGAGAACCGGTTGCGACTACAAGCTCTTCGCGGAGAGATGGTCTTCCACTTGTTCGTCATACCAACTTGACTGACTAGAAGTTTAATAATGGTCGCACTCTTCCCCCCAACTCCGCATGGATCGTTGCAGCGTAATTCTCCCTTCAAATGGAGGGAACGTACCACACACAATACTCCACTTTCTGATTGTGCTTCCCCATTCTCGCTGAGATGTTCTAGTGACATGCAGCGATAATGTGGCACTGATGTTTAAGGTGTAACATTACTGCAGGCATTTAAATGAACAAAATAAAAAGTATTAAAAAGTAAAAATAAAAATTGGCAGCCGAATTCCTTTCGGTTGTTAATTCTAACTATTATGGCTACCCTGAGGAAGCCAAATGTTTACTATATTTGGATAAAATTGTCCTAGAAGTTAAAGTTGTATCTCTTAGCTCACCCATCGCCATCCTATTCCTATGCGTATTGAAGATGTACGAATCTCACAATTTTTTCCTCCAAATAGTAACTCTCGTCACCTCATTGCTCCAGGCGTTCCACGCGACTGAATATCTTCGCAATTAAAGCAAAGTTTTTGTAATTTTTTTTAGTTTCTGCCACCAATAAACTACCAGTGATCATGCATATTTGTTAATAATCGGCAGAAGCCAATAACCTTTATAGAACTGAAAGGACCCCTGTGTTTATATATTTCTTTTTTGCTTTCTTTTTGTCTCCAAAATTAGAATCACTGAAGGCCCTTTATTCGGAATGACCAAAACATACGGTGGCCTAATATTGATCTGCATATTACTGTTTCCATCGCAGAATTGTGTTTTACTTTTTAAGAGTATTAGTTTTTTAGATTGTCTCTCTTCATATGAATAAATGTTTGAATTGAAATTTTGTCTCTGCATTATGGAGAGAGAGCTTAGATTTTCTTGTCCTGCGACCGAACTCTAGTGCAGTAATAAGCTCCCTGCCCTGCGGAATCTTTACACCGACAGCTGAATATTCGAGTAAAACTACCCTTTGTTTCTACATCTACATAGATAGTCTGCAAATCACATTAAAGTGCCTGGCAGAGGGTTCATTAACCACTTTCATAACTTTTCTCTACCGTTCCATTCTCTAATAGCGCGCGGGAAGAAAGAACACCTAAATGGTTCCGTTTTCGATCTGATTTCTCTTATTTTATTGGGATGGTCATGTCTCCCTAAGTAGGTGGGTGCTAGCAAAATATTTTCACATTCAGAACTAAAAGTCGGTGATTGAAACTTCGCAAACAGATCACGCCGCAATTAATAACGTCTTTCTTTTAATGATTTCCACCCCAATTCTTGCAACATTTCCGTGACGCTTTCCCCCCCGTAACGTGATAAAACAAAACGAGCTGCCCTTCTCTGAACCTTCTCAATGTCTTCCATCAGTCCCACCTAATGAGGGTCCCACAAGGGGCAACAATACTCCAGGAGAGGACGCACAAGTGTGATGTAGGCAGTCTCTTTGGTGGAGCTGGTGCATCTTCGAAGCGTTCTGCCGATGAAACGTAACCTTTGGTTCGCTTCCCCACAATATTTTCTGTGTGTTTTCTCCTGTCAAAGTTGTTCGTAATTGTAACTCCTAGGTACTTGGTAGAATCTACGACTTTAAGGTTTGACTGATTTATTCCATAAGCACGCAATTTCATAAGAAGCCGCTTTTGGGTAGTGTCAAAAGCCTTCCTGAAATCCAGAAATATGGAATCGATTTGAGATTCCTTGTCGATGGAACTTAACACTTCATTTGAATAAAGGGCAAGCTGTGTTTCGCAAGAGTGATACTTTCTGAATCCGTGTTGACTACTGGTTAATAGGTCGTTCTCTTCGAGATAGTTCATAATATTCGAACAAAGTATGTGTTCCAAAATACTACTGCAAATCGACGTCAATGAGATAGGCCTGTAATTTTGGGGATCACTCCTATTGCCTTTCTTGAATATTGGAGTAATTTGGGCAACTTTCCAGTCTTTAGGTACGGATCTTTCGCTGAGTGATCGGTTGTAAATTATAGCTAAGTACGGAGCTATTGCATCAGTATACTCTGAGAGGAATCTAGTTGCTATACAATCTGGTCCGGAAGATTTGTTTTCGTTTGGTGACTTAAGTTGTTTTAGTACTCCAGGAACATCTACTTCTAAGTTTCGCATGCTGGCAGCTGTTCTTGGACTGAATACTGGAGTGTTCACTCCGTCTTCTTTGGTGAAAGAATTTCGGAAAGCTGTGTTTAGTAATTCTGCCTTTGCAGTACTATCATCGGTAGTATTACCATTGCTAACGCGTAGTGAAGGTATTGTTTGTGTTTTGCCGCTAGTGTACTTCACATATGACCAGAATTTCTTTGGATTTTCTGCAAGATTACGAGACAGGATTTCGTTGTGTTAACTACTATAGGCTTCTCGCATTGAGTCCGCGCTAGGTTGCGAGTTTCAGTAAAAGAATGCCAGTCTTGTGGATTCTGTGTCTCTTTAAATTTTGCATGCGTTTTTGTTTCTGCAACAGTGATCTGACCTGTTTTGTGTACCACGGGGGGGGGGGGGGGGTCAGCCCCCTCTTTTATTAATTTAATTGGTATAAATCTCTCGATTGCTACTGATATTATGTCTTTGAAAGTAAGCCACAACTGATCTACACTTGCATTTTTAGTTTTGAAAGACTGGAGACTATCACTCTCTTTTATACTGTCCGTCCAAGTAAGCGACAGTAATAATTGTCGTTCCCAGAAAAATGTAGCGCGGAAAGGAATCGTAAACCGCCAAAGCTTACAAAGAGGATCTTTGTTGGTAACGGGGCCAGCGATGTGGATCGGTTTCCTCAATTCGTGGCGCATTACGCGCCAGCAGCGGCCTAATGTGAATTCGATGTCCATTAAGCAGCTTGGCCCTCTCTCGGCGGGCACCGATCGGAATTCCATCACTGGTATATCTGTTGCTGTCTCATTCACTTCACCATTATCAGATGGCCAGACACCATTAGATTACCATGTGCGCTCTCTCTCTCTCTCTCTCTCTCTCTCTCTCTCTCTCTCTCTCTCTCTCTCTCTCTCTCTCTCTCCCCGTACACTGAAGTAGACTGTGATTCTTTCTCTGCCCTGTCGCTTTGAAGCGTGTAAAATTTTCAGTTATTTTGTGGTCAAGAGTTTTACAATGGGCTGTCCCCAGTGTTAACTGTCGTCTTGACTTTTATGTCCGAGTCTATTGATGCTCATCTAGAAAATCACACTGGTGATGCATAGCTGTTTGTTTCTAAAACACGATTCCCCCTTGTATAATACCGTTTCAAGTCATAGGTTACTCGGATTTTGTTATGTTTCTCGCTGCACCCACTCCCAGATACTTGCGCGGGTCGTTCAGTAGATAATGATTCACATTTACCAGAACCATCATCGTCCTCTGAACCACCAGAAATGTAAAACAACTAGACAAATGTATATCCCGGAATGATCACGCACTTGCTCTTTCATTCGACAATCAAAACTGCCAGTGAAAAAGTTTTTTTTTTCAGCTAATCTTCATAGGAAGAATCCGACGAGGAATCGAATTATATGCAATATGAAAATTATATTGGTAGATCACGTAACTAATGAGGAGGTGCTTAACCGAATTGGGGAGAAACGGAGTTTCTGGGATATTCTGATTAAGAGAAGGTATAGGTTGGTAGGGCACATTCCGAAACATCAAGGAATCGTTAACCTAGCATTAGAAGGAAGTGTGTGGGGTAAAAATCGTAGAGGGAGACCGAGGGACGAATACAGTAAGCAGATTCAAAAGGATGTAGGTTGCCGAACATATTCTCAGATGAAGAGGCTTGCACAGGACAGGGTAGCACGGAGAGCTGCATCAAACCAGTCTGTGGACTGAAAACAACAACAACAACAACAACATGCAATATGAGCTGCCTCGCTACCCCCTGACATTCTTCAACGAAAGTGCACTGAGGAAGCGCAGAAAGTCATCCCCCCTCCATACTGTGTTTTTTTAAATCGACCTTCATTTAACAACTTTTGAGTTTTATTGATGGGGGATTCCTAGGCCACAGTTTGTCAGAAAGTGTATCGACCCTTAGTGATGGTTAGGTCCTATTTATGGAGACCGATTATCATTTGAGGTTATGCATTGGTTTTTGATGGGTACACTAATACATCATAAAGCAAACTTGCGCGCTGAGCATAGTCGACGATATCATACTAAGAGTCGACGGAGAAACATGCGGGTTTTGCAGCTGCGAAAAAATATGAATACGCTGCCAGCTTCAGGTTATGCTGACGTTCATATTGTGAGACAGCTAGCAACAAAATGTGTAATTTGTTCGTTGTTGATATTGGAAAGAACGACTTTTTCTCTTGTTTGCCAAAATTAGAATTGATCGTGACATTCTGCTTGTAAAACCTGGAAGAGAAAAAATAACATTAGTCTAAATTCTTCTTAGCAGCTGTGGCAGGAGTTAAGACTAAATGGCAATGCTATTATGTTGTTATTACGTTCATTCACAGGCTGTGATACAATATCCGCTTGCATCGCAAGAGTAAAGTGGCTTCTTCCAAATCTCCTTCAGCTGTTAAGCAGCATGCATTCCGGTATTCCCACAAATACAGCTTTGGTTGGACAGGAACCTAAAGGGGAAGCGCACTATTAGGGTTGGGATAGAAGGAATGACTGACCAATTCCGATGCTGAGAGAAGTGGATGCTGCCCATGTCGAAATTTTTTTATTATTTTTTATTTTATTACTTTTTTGCTAATAAACGAAAGGGTTTGACTGTGGGTGATGTGGTTGCAGAAAAGCATCCTAAAACGTCTGTCGCATGCCCAAATTACAAGGGCAATTGCAACAACGGAGTCACTACAGCACGTAATTAAAGGAGGACATGACGACAGCGATAATTTATCAATCTCTTTTTCGACGATTTCTCCTCTACTGACGAAAATGAATGAGCCTCGCCTTCCGCCTTGAAAACACTAAAATGCGTCCTTGATTTCACTTCATTTTATTTATTTATTTGTTTTACTTTACTATCTTTCCATGTATATACTTTCGCTACCTGTCTGATAACATAAAAAGCTGTGATTACAATTACCTTATTTCCATTGTGCAAGTGTTCATATTCATCATCGTAGCAAGTCACAGCAGTTGAAACACAACAGGCTCTTGAGACTTTCATTTATAGAGGAACATCGAAGCTGACGAACTTTTATTTTAGAAAATTTCTAACGTTTGATTAGTTGAATAGTTTGGCAAAGCTGTGCATCAAATAGTCAAATTTTATGCTGTAGAACTAGGCACTGGAAGTAAATGAATGGCACAATGAGTGCTTTAAAATAGAATTTTGGTAAAATCATAGATTTTCAGTAAAGTATATCTAAAAAAAAATATTGGGAATGTATAGAAAAAGTTTAATTGGAAATTCAATTATCTTTCATTTGTATTCAGTTTTTTCTGCAGTGGATAATTTTCGGGAAAGTGAAAATCAAAATATAAGAAACTACCAAACAAGTCTCGCCTACCCCCTTTTCTGCTCATGTCGCAGGGGCGGGGACTTCTAGTTTATTTAACTCCTAACTATTACTAACAAAGTCCTGAAATTCTCGCATATTCGGTGCACTCTGCATTCACTGGATTAAAGAGGATAATATTAAACCCACTTAGAGGCAACTGATAATCTACTTTTTTGTGACTTATACGCAACTGGAATAGGAAGGAAGTATAGTGTTTACCGCACTGTCAACATTGTGGTCATTAGGGGCGGTTGGGTTAAGGATAGGGAAAGAAGTCGGCTGTGCCCTTTCAAAGAAAGTGATTTAGGAAAATCGTGGAACTCGTGTAACTCTGGATGGCCGGTGGTGGATTTGATCCAGGCCAGTCTTAGACATGTACGACCGAGCGAGCTGGAGCGGTAGTAACCACTGAACGTGCATTCGATATGACAGTGGTTCACACCCATCTCCGGCTCTAATGATACAGGTGTTTCGTTGTTTCCCTAAATCACTGCAGGTAAATGGCGGAATGGTTCCTTTCAAAAGGAACGGTCGATTTCCTTCCTCATCCTCAGCAAATAAAAAATAACAAAAAGATACGAATGGCGAAGGGACGTTCAATTCTAGCCTTCCTTTTTTCCTTCCTTCTTCACACAACTGCTGACAGTGGTTACTACTGGATCTGTTGTTGCGAACGTTACGACCGATGCAACAGATTCATGTGGCCCTCTACAAAGCTAATATCAGTGTTCAGATGTCAGGGCCCCAAAGCTTAATATATCTCTAAAAAAGATCTGGTCCGCGCTGTCTTAGGCGTCATGTCAGGGATTGCGCAGTCGCTCCCGTCAGAGGTGAGAGTCCTTCCACGGGCAAGGGTGTGTGTGTGTGTGTGTGTGTGTGTGTGTGTGTGTGTGTGTGTGTGTGTGATTAGAATAAGTTTAAGAAGTTTGAAAATCTGTGGGCCGATGACCTAAGAGTTTGGTTCCTTAGGTTAACAGAGCACTTAAAATTTTGCTTTTAATAAATGTGATCAAAATCTGTAATACAACTAGTTAAAAAGACGCTAATTGTCCTGTAGCCTAGACAGTATCTCTCAGAGGGTTCTGATGTTGTCAAGGTTTCAGCAGGGTGGCAATAGTCTACTTGAATCGACTGTGTGAAATTTGAGACATCACATAAAGTTCTTCACGAGGTATGCATCCCTGATGAATTTTAAATGTTACTCAGTGCTAATAAGGATGACGTTGTTAAAAATATATAGGCGGAAGATGGTGGTGAATTAAAGGGTTTCGAATTTTTATCATTCACAGAATGTGAAAGATTACAGACGTCAGATAGCATAGTGTTACATAGAAAAGAGGAATTGTTACAAGGAACTGACATCATACGTAGTAAATACAAAGTACCAAGTACATACTCAGACTGGGGGGGGGAACTTCATAATTAAGCGCTGAACATACTAAAACGAAGTAACAGACAACTTCGTTCAGTTAAACAAAAGATGCCGCCAGGTGGCTCAAGAGCCAGCAGGGCCAAGACTGCATAGGCTTACGAATTTTTTACTCCAGGCGTGGGTATGTACTTGACAATGGCAGTTTGTACTTAATAATTGCTTTTTTATAACAGTGTGCTATCTGATGTTTGTAATTTTGCATATTGTTAGGATGATAAAAATTCTAAATGCGTCAGTAAACATATAGCCGATTCATCACCTTCTTCTTCTTCTTCTTCTTCTTCTTCTTCGTTTCCCCTCTTTGCAATATGTGGCCGGATTGCCATATCGATGCTACTTGTCGATTTCCCTCGGTCTTTGCACCATTCTTCTTCCACTCTTTGGTTCCATGCTAGGTTTCTTCTCAAACTTTTCTATATTGTTTCGATCCATCTTGCTCGGTCTTCCTCTTGGCTTCAGTGTTGAACTCCATCAGTCTTTCAGGTATTCTTCCCTCTTCACATGCCCAAGCCATTTTATTCTGTTCTTTTCCATTTTCTCATTCAATTACTCCAATTTCCTTTCTGACATCTTCATTTTTCACTCTGACTCTCCTCGACTTCCATAACACACTTCAGGAACTTCATTTCCCTGGCTTGTATCCTACTCTCCTCTCCTCTCTTCTAACCTTATTGCAAGTCTCTGATCCATGTGTTGGTATGGGTGTGATGTACATCTTTCATAGCACCAACTTGCACCTCATTCGCACCTCCCTACCACTTAAAGCTCCTCTCACACTGATGTCATTCACTGCTTTGTTTTATTCTTCTACTGATTTCTACCTCCAAACGAGCATTCTTCCTTAATACAGGTATTCAATGTTGTCTACGATTTCAATATCCCGTCCCTTAATACGAATTTCTTACCTTGCTCTCTGTCTCCCCTCTGGTTACCTCTATGGTCTTGGTTTTTCTGCACACTGCATTTCGTACCATAATTCTCGATCTTACCGTTTAGGCTGTCTATTTGTTGTTGTAACTCCTTACTTGTTCCCCACACCACAATATCATCATCAAATGACGACAGCTTCGTTTCCCACTATGGGCTTCTTTTGCCTCTTCTACTATTTCATCTGCCACCACTTCTTTGTGTCAAACCCATAACATTTTACACCAATCAGTTGGTCTGGACACAGCTGGAGCTTTTTCCATACGATTCCTCGCTTGTGGCCTATATCTCCATTAGCACTGACAAGGGGAACACCAAGTATGGTACCAACGGATTTTGATGAGTCGCAGGTATATGGTGCGGGAACTCCTCCAGACCACCAAGCTAAAAGGATTTATTCCAATGTGCTTTGGTTTCCACGAAAATAGCGATCAAAGTCCAGCGCGTAACAGCTATACCAGTAGTACGTGAGTCAGCGTGGTGTAATTAGCAAGGTGTTCGACTGTCACGCGTACGACCCGAGTGCAAATCGTGCTCTGATTTTTTTTCTCCTTACTTGTCGGGCGATTGTGTGTTATTATATTCCTTATTTCTTACTGCAAATATGAGGTTATATCAGGTAAATACAGTTACATGTGAACGATGACTACCCGCCTGGCCGCAGCATGATAAGCCGCTGTGACGCGTCAAGTGGGCGCACACTGCATTCGAAAGTGTAACAATACTGGAGCCTGGGACTGTAAACGCAGCTAACAAATGCTGCACAAATGGTACAGCTGATAACTACAGACAGTTGACTGACCTTCAGTCGCCGTAAAAGTAGCTTCGAAATAAGGAATAAAATAAAATAATCGTGCGCAACACATATTGAGCAATTAACATAAGCTATTATAATGACCAATTACTCAAGCATTAACATAAGAGTGGCTATTAAAGCATATAATTATCCACAATCAATCGTCGGACAAATGAAAAAAAAAATGGTTCCAAGCAGGATTTGAACTCGGGTCGTATGCGCGACAGGCTAGCGTCTGTGTGAAAGTCAAACGCCTTTCTAATTACACCACGCTGGTTCACGTGCTCCTGATTACTCAGTGCAGGTACAGCTGTTACGCGCTGGACTTTGATCGCGATTTTCGTGGAAACTAACGCGCATTGGAACAAATCCTTTCAGCTTGGTGATTGGAGGAGTTCCCGCACATATACCTGCGACTCATAAAAATTCGTTGGTACCATATTTGGTGTTGCCCTTGTGAGTGATATCCGAGTGTGTCGGAAGCGGCCTCCCGCCGGCTTCCTCCGTCAACGGCAAACTGCGGCGGCCGGATCTCGCTGACTCAGCCGCAGCCGCAGGGTCTAAATCCAGCGGCGCCCCCAGGGCTCGTCATCGCCGCTATGGAGTCAGGGACGGCTGCGAATGACGTCAGCCAGAGGCCGCAGCAGAGCGCGGCGGCCGTCTGCTCTGCTGACAGCGAGTTCAGCAAAGGGCCGAAGCTGGGCTGTAGCCTGCAGTCGGGAAAGTAATCGTACACTAGTTTTGAATACACCTATTTCAACATCTACCGGGGTTGGAAATTAGTGGTAACTATTTATTCCCAACAGATACCAAGGGTTACAGGTTTTCTGCGGTGGAGAAGCCGAGCGGTCTAAAGCGTCTCGCTGCGGAGTGCGCGGTTGCTCGCCGTGGAGGTTCGAGTCCTCCCTGGGGCATGGGTGTGTGTGTTTTTCCTTAGGTTAGTTTACCAAGGTTTAAGTAGTTTGTAAATCTATCTGTATAAATGATCTGATGGACAGAGTAAGTTGTAATATGCGGCTGTTAGCTGATGATGCTGTGGTGTATGGGAGGGTGTCGTCTGTAACTGACTGTAATAGCATACAGGTTGACTTAGACAAAATTTCTAGTTGGTGCGAAGAATGGCAGCTAGCTCTCAATGTAGAAAAATGTAAGGTGATGCGCATGAGTGGAAAAAACAATCCTATAATGTTCGAATACAGCATTAGTAGCGAGCTTCTTGATGCTGTCGTATCGTTCAAATATCTAGGCGTAACATTGCCGAGCGATATGAAATGGAACGAGCATGTAAGGACAGTTGTGAGTAAGGCAGACAGCCGACTTCGGTTTATTGGGAGAATTTTGGGAAGATGTACTTCACCTGTAAAGGAGACCGCGTATAAAACGCTTGTACGACCACGTCTTGAGTATTGCTCAAGTATTTGGGACCCGCAGCAGATCGGTTTGAAGGAAGACATAGAGGCGGTTCAGAGGCGAGCAGCTAGATTTGTTACCGGTAGGTTCGACCAATGCGCGAGTGTCACGGAAATGCTCCGGCAACTCAATTGGGGATCGCTGGAAGAAAGACGACGTTCTTTTCGTGAATTTCTGTTAAGTAAATTTAGAGGGCCGGAATTTGAAGCTGAGTGTAGTACGATCTTGTTGCCGCCTACTTACATTTCGCGTAAAGATCACAAAGACAAGATAAGAGAAATTAGAGCTCGTACGGAGGCATATAGGCATTCTTTTTTTCCTCGTTCAATTTGGGAGTGGAATAGGAAAGTAAATGCCTAGTAGTGGTACAGTGTACCCTCCGCCACGCACCTTACGGTGAATTGCGGAGTATGTATGTAGATGTAGATGTAAGCTACGGACTGATGACCACGAGGATTGGTCCGATAGATTTACAAACATTTCACATTTCGTTACAGGTTTGCACCTGTTACTGTCCTTCAAAGTAGTCGCCAGCGGTGTGGAAGGCATAGTACACCGTTAGCAAAGCCTGTTGTGTTGATGGTACGAATGGAGCGGTCTACTTGCATGTCGAATCTCTGGAACAGTCTTCTAGCGAATGTCACGACGTGGGTCCTTCATCTTCTGAATTAAATAAAAAACTGCGGGATCATCAGTCTCTAAATTTTCAAACCTACCAAAGACGGCACAAACATTCATGCCCGAGGGAGGATTCGAACCCCCGACCGTGCGGACTGTGACTGGTGCGCCGCAGACCACTTGGCCACTGCGGCCGGCAATTAAATCCAAGTCACCTGGAGTGCAGGGAGTATGGTGGATGGTACAATATTTCCCAGTATCATCGACCGAACAGAGCAGCCACAGCTTGCGCTGTATGCGTCCGCACCTTATCGCTCTGGAAGAGTCAATGTTGATCCAACTCAGTTGTTCATGTTTAGAAGACATAGTGACACCGTTACGTTAGACCTCTTGCTCCAGTGACTCTGTATGCTGGGAGGTAAGGTAGGTATGTCAACAATGTGTGCTATCAGCGACAATAGTAGATGCCATTGCATATTGCCTCCTCAGAAGCGTTGCCACTATTTTCCAACCCTCGTATAATTCATACATTAACTAATACCACAAAATTGACAGGAATAAAAATTATTACTCCCTCATAGCATTTTGCAATTCATTCAAGATTTTCTGTTGAAATACGTCATTTGGACTTCATTAAATGATATTTGCAGATAATAGCTCAAGAGGTACTGAGGTACCACATGTGTAACAGCCATATTAGACGTGGTGTAGCTCTCGAGGGCGGCAGTATGCTCACTGTTTCTGGTATCCATTCCACATACAGTTGGCGAATACTGGCATGGGATGCATTACTCCAGGCTTGTTCGACCTGTTCATGTAGTTCTCAAAGAGTCGCGAGTTGTCCAGTCACACGCGTCAGTTGTCCCATATCTCTCACGTGCTCTACTGGAGACAAGTTCACAGATTGTGCTGTCCACGCAAGTTGCTGCAAATTTTGAAGAGCACGTTGAATTTCACGCGCAGTGTGTGGGAGAACATTATCCTTTCCTATTGCAACAATGGCAAGAGTGTCTTTCAACATTCTGGACGTACCGATCGCTGATCGCTGTTCCCTCCTCAAACTAACTAGCCTATCGTACCACAGACGATAAAGTGGCAATGTGGTGGGGCCAATGCGTGTTGGACTTACTATACGAGACAGCGCTCGTCAGGTCTGTGTTGAACGCGCAAACGACAATCACTTGCGTGCAGGTGACATATGCTTTCGCTGCTGAAGGCCACGGTTCGCCCTTCCAAGCGATCCTCTGACGGCACCATTCGAGCCGTGCACACCAATGCTGTGGCTTAATTGGAAGACGGGCTAGAGGTTCACGTGCCCGTAGATAGTAACTGGTTGGCAACAACTGGTCTTGATACTTGTAGGATCACAACCGCTATTATCTGCCCTTTGGTAGCTGAACGATCTACCACTGTTACCCTTACAGTTCAACGATCGTCGCAGACATTTGTGCTACGCGGATGTCCAGGATATCGACCACGAGTATATGAATGTTCACGCGATCATTTCGACCACCATCGTTTGTCAACTGACCTCAAACGAAAAGCACTCTGGCGGACGACGTTGAAACGATTATCGGTACATCTGCTATCCCCGAGGTAGCATCTGCCGTCATCGGATCAAAATGTATTTCGTCTTTCCTTTTTAACGGCAGTGTTTTATGCGTTTTTTCCCCACGTTTAAATGGCAAACTGGTCCCTTTGGAGCACCGTAAAGGTTTTGGACATAATAGACGATTCTGTGGTCCTCTGTTGCTGACTTCGTCATGACAGTGGAGTACCGCGTCAGCGAATCGATTATGGGGACACTCTGCAGTGATCATCAGTAGAGGCATGAGATTTGTCAGAACATCAGGAATCGGCTATCGTATTTTCACGTCCTTATGACCATACATTGAATGAAGTTTCTTATTTTGCTAGCGTATTAATGCATTTTTAAAAAGTTGGAATACGCATGACAGCCATGTAACACACTGTAAAGATTCTGTGCGCAAACGGTAGGAGGCAATTGTCTGTTGAAACTGGTTTCAGATGCAAATAAATTACTAATCGGCAAATGAAAACCACACGATTCATAGGTAACAGTATTTTAGGTTTACTTGCTATAATGGGAATAGGCATCTTTCTGCAGTTAAAATGAAATAGTTTGCCTAGATTGCAATAGTGTTTTTATTTTTACTGACGACCCATTGCGTCACGCAGAAATAGGCTACCATCATCTCGTCTCTGAAGAAAAAAAAAAGTATATACCTAATAATTCGGTTGTGTAAATTCATTACAGTGAATAACGTACTTCACATACAGACACATACCTGATATGATGTTACGTTTATGTAGTTATTGAAGGTTCGATATTATGCATGATGCATATACAAGAGATAAGTTACATAATTTGAAATATATACATTAAAATTTGACGTATAATTCAAGTGTACTGCCGAATCCGTTTTACTTGTTTATGTTTACTTATTTTATTTGTCCCCCCCCCCCACTTGTAATGCGAACGACCCCCATATTGCAAGCCCTCGTCAAGGGGTTGCGATTCCGATTCCGAAACGCCGTGTTTCCCACATACTGTTTTCTTTTCGTGTCTGTCTATCTCTCAAAGTGTCGTGCAAATTCTCGTCGGGACATACCAAAGTTGCCCTGATCAAAGAATGCCCTTCAAAGCAGGCTCTCCACGTATGCAGAATAATCATCCCTCACCCCTCCACACACACACACACACACACACACACACAGAGAGAGAGAGAGAGAGAGAGAGAGAGAGAGAGAGAGAGAGAGAGAGAGAGCTGAAGTAGACTTTATTGTTCTCGTAGCCGCTCCTTTGCACTCGCTCCGTTTGACTGATACCGTTTCATAAGCGAAGCCTATTGCGAAGTCAATGGCTCTCCACAATTCTTGTGACTGTATAACAATACCGTAGGCTGCCGGCAACCCTTACAAGTGGTATTATTCCGTGCAGAAAATTTCGAGAAGCCTTGCGATAAGGTCACGTGTTTGTCCGTAGAGGAGGAACGGTGAGTGGACGGGGTTACCAGGCCTCGCTTTAAAAGAGTTCGAGGCGATGCGCGGCTCTTTCTTTCACGCTCTCTCGTATTTAGGGCTGCTAAGAGTTTGTCTTACGGCCTTCAGCAGACTAAACAAACAACTCCCAAATCGTCCCACCCTTCTCTCCGGCAGTAAATGTTCTCTCTCACTGCTAAAGAACTCAACGCGCCACTGCAATATTCGTTCTCGTCGATTCGTATCTGGGGATCAGATTTAGAGTGTGGAGTACACCCGAATCTATGCCTTATGCTGCAGAAACAGCAGCGATAAGGATCATTTTTCTGGCCAGTGGAGATATGTTGAAAGCGCCTCGCTGTGTGCTTTCCTGCCAGCTAGTAATGACTAGAGTCAAACGCCGGTAGCAGCTTAACCCCTTGTTTAGATTTTGGGCTCCACTTAGTAGAAACGTCACTTGAGTACTTGTCACGTCCCGACTATTCTTCCCGTTTCATTTCATTTGTGTTTCGTTTAATTTATTTATTTTTTGTTTCGTTGATATCCGCATGCAGACAAACGTAGCGAGCCAGGGTGTGCATCGGACATTCAAAAGTGCCACGATCCCCCTTGAAAATGTCTTTCGCAGTCGGGGACGAAACGTGGGGTTTCCATAGTAAATCCATACGACCACGGCATAATAGCCCGGAAATTTTGACCTTTCCGGCCGTGAAAGTTTACATTTTACAAGATTTAGGTGTTCCTTTTTATCGCAAGCTATAAGAGAATGGAACTGTAGAGAAAAATCGTACAAGCGATTCGATGAACCCTCTGCCATGCACTTCAATGTGACTTGCAGATTATTTATGTAGATGTAGATGAACAAGTAGTAGAGCGATGTTCTCTAAAACTGTTAAAGGATTCTAGAAACTTAGAATTCGTGGGACCTGTATCGTAGCAGTATTCATATAGATAACTGGTAAAAATCGTAGATATTTTCGATTCTCACGAAGATTAACAGTGTGAATCTTACATCTTATAAAATAGGCTGTATGTGTGTATGTATGAATGTTCCACATCTCCTCCTAAACTACCGGACCGATTTCAACCAAACTTGGTACACATGTTTTTTACTATCAGGCAACAATCGCTGTCGGGTTAAGAATCACCTACGACACATACGTAAGGAGATATGACGTCATAAACATTGAGATGCGCGAAAAACTGCTGCGTCAAACGACAATGCTGTCCATTTTCTCGCCGGCCGCGGTGGCCGAGGGGACTGAGGCGCTTCAGTGACGGTCTGCACGGCCACTACGGTCGGGGGTTCGAATCCCCCCTAGGGCATGGATATTTGTGCCGTCCTTAGTTGTAGGTAGTTCATAAGTAGTTTGTAAGTTTAGGGACTGATGACCCCGTAGTTAAGTCCCTTAAGCTTAACAAACATATGAACATATATCCATTTTCTCCTAAATCACTGGACCGATTTCAAACAAATTTGGTACACAAATTTCGATCGTGAGCTAATAACTGCTGGAGGAGTACGAACCACGTACGACACATAGTTAAGGAGATACGTCATGAAGAATAGGAATCGCAAAAAACTGCTACATAATGCGACAAGTGTTTATAAATACACTATATGAGAATGATAGTACTAGCCGACTTGCAACAAACTTTAAACATAATTTCAAACCTTTATTAAACGTTTCTCGCTTATTACCTATCCGCTGTTCATGGAGCAAAACTACAGCATTCGGTAAAACGTTACAATTTATAATTTCTACACTACAAATTGTAGTCGAAGGAAATTTTATAGTTAGTATACACACATACAGATGAATATACTTTAGAAATTGTGTCACATTACGATACTTAGTTCATGAGATATGAGGACGTAAAGAGTAACGTTCATGGAAAACCTCTTCATCAAGCGTCACTTTTTAATCTATTACTTCTTTACTACTAACCATATTCGCAATATATTTTACCGACATACAGCACTTATACAAATCAATATATTCCTGCAAAATTTTACAATTGTACAATAATTGTACATCACTGTATATATATAGTGATGATAAATGTCTAAACGTAGGCCTGTCGCTGCTCGCTTCAATCTTCAAACCTACTGGACGAATTTTCATGCGGTTTCACAGGAAAATTGAGCTAAGATTGGGGCAACATATAGGCATCATTTCATCAAAATCAGGTCATGTAAAAAATCTTAAGTGTTTTCAGTAACTGTCTGTTCATGTATTAGAAATACCCGATCTCATAAACTACTTCACGGATTTGCATGGAGCAACTTTGTTTCATATACGTTTTATATAAAGGTTTGAAATTGTTTTAGATGTAGGTTATGCTTGAAGTACGGATTGCGTAGTACATCAAACAAGCGATAGAGGCGCTGTAGTGCACCAAAGAACTAATAAACAGCGCTGCTGCATAATATGGGGTAGTACAAAAAGGAAGCGAACGTCTGTGACAGAATTAAGCAATCTTATGTCTACGAATACCAACAAGCATTGAACATAGTGTTACTGATTTCGCTTTGTGTATTATATACTTAACGGCATTTCATTGCTCATTTTGACACGTTTCACCTTTTGTACCAAATACTTCATGAAGATACATCGTTTCGGACTATGGCTTTTACTTACATTTGAAATCTTTACAATGATACATCGTTTCGGTCACTGTCTTTTACTTACATTTGACATCTTGGATAGGACAACGGAGTTTATTGACAGAGTGATCGAACAAGGATTCTACTTTTACTGACTGAGGTCCGCAACCCTAAAAAGCCATGATACTCAGATGCCCTCCTTCAAAAACCGTTACAAAGCACGGGCATATAAGCTAGTCTATATCTATAAATGTGAATGTCTGTAATGTCTGTTCGGTGTACGCTTATCACGTCTGAACCACAAGACATAAGGAGCTAAAAATTTGTACAGTTACTAATGTCTACCCAGGGAAGGCTTTAGGCATGGTTTTATGGCGATAAGATATCTATTTATCTATATATATTAATGTGAATGTCTGTTCGGTGTACGCTTATCACGTCCGAACGACAAGACGCAGAGACTTAAATATTTGTACAGATACTAAATTATACCTGAGGAAGGTTTTAGGCATGGTTTTATAGCTATAAAGAAAATAACGCGAAATGCGGAACAATAATGACTCTTTGAAAATTATATTTACTCTTTGAAAATGGTTTTATTGTTTGCACTGTTGCTTGAGGTTAAATGATGACAAAAGGGTGGAGTATATTGGGATGTGAAGTTATTGGTGTATACAAAATCCTGTGTGTGTGTGTGTGTGTGTGTGTGTGTGTGTGTGTGTGTGTGTGTGTGTGTGTGCGCAGCGAAAACTACAGAACGCAAAGGAATGGTCTGTGTGCAGTTGTTGTCCGGTCTCCCGTTGAACACCATAGCAGTTCCATGCCGATAGCTATAAGGGGGTGGAAGATATGGTGGTTGAAAGTCGTTAAATTATTTTAAAAAATGCAGACTGAAGGGCAGCGATGACGTTTGCGACTCTATAGCAAGGAGGTTACATACAGCGAAACGTGATGCTACAGACCATATCTTTGGTCTGTGCATGCTACAATGTCTTCAGCTCTTTCTCTGTAACGATAAGCGTACGAATAAGGAAATTTTATGGGAGTGAAAGTTGGGGGGATACAGGTTACCTTATTCATAAGGTATATGTTACAGATATGAAAGTAGCAAGAATGATTGCAGGTACTAATAGTTGGGAACAATGGCAGGAGGGTGTCCATAATGAGGAAATCAAAGAAAAACTGGGAATGAACACCATAGATGAAGCAGTTAGAGCGAACAGACTGAGATGATGGGTTCATGTTACACGCATGGGAGAAGCAAGGTCACCTAAGAGACTCATGAGCTCGGCGCCGGAGGGTAAGAGGAGTCGAGGTAGACCTAGAAGAAAGTACTTAGATTCGGTGCAGAATGATTTTGAAGTAAAAGGCATAACATCAGACTAGGCATCAAAGTTAGCATTGAATAGGGGATCACCGCCCTAGCAGCAGATCGGCGTGCAGACTGGCTTGCGAACGTACAAGAAAAACTGCGCGCCGCACAACGCCACCAAGTAGCGACACAGGCAATTAACGCCCATACCATACTGTTTATATACTTCTTTATATATTTTAACATTTTAATGATAATTTTAACCAACTGACGTTCATAAAAATTTTTTAAAGTATGACATTTGTAATTTTATACATCTGTTTTACACCTTCAATGTTTTAAAATACCGTATTCATGTTTTACTTATCTTACTGTATTTTTATACTTATATCACATACAGTTTTATAATTTTTATGTCTGGATATATTCAAGAACCGCCCTTTTAGAAAATATTTATATAACAAACAATGGTGCGGTATAAGACCCTAGCTTATTAGGGCTCAAGCCATCCACTCCAATCCCCCTCCCACCACCTACTCTTTCCCTCTCCACCACCACCTGCAACCAAATAAAAATACCTACATCGAACTGTAAAACTCAGTACCAATTAGTACTCAGCCAGACGAGTTGTGGACGCAACTATAAGGTAAAGAAAAATCTCTCCATTTATGTATAAATTAACTATTGTTCAATTAACCCTTAGTAAATTTATCAAATTGTACATTTCTATTTTACTTTTGTTTTTTAGATCTGAAGATGATCCAAGTGATCGAAACATGTTGTTAAACAATTATATTGCAACTTTTGACGGAAATAAAAGCATTTAAAAAATCATGGAGGAATTTTATTAGAGGTACTATGCTTCAGACTGAACGCTGATAGGCATAAGCAGTCTCTGGTGATGATGTGATGATGATGATGATGATGATGATGATGTGGTGGTGATGATGATGTGGTGGTGATGATGATGATGATGTGGTGGTGATGATGATGATGATGTGGTGGTGATGATGATGATGATGTGGTGATGATGATGATGTGGTGGTGATGATGATGTGGTGGTGATGATGATGATGTGGTGGTGGTGATGATGTGGTGGTGGTGATGATGTGGTGGTGGTGATGATGTGGTGATGATGATGATGTGGTGGTGGTGATGATGTGGTGGTGGTGATGATGTGGTGGTGGTGGTGATGTGGTGGTGGTGGTGATGTGGTGGTGGTGGTGATGTGGTGGTGGTGGTGATGTGGTGGTGGTGGTGATGATGTGGTGGTGGTGATGGTGATGATGTGATGGTGATGTGGTGGTGGTGATGATGATGTGGTGGTGGTGATGATGATGATGATGATGATGTGGTGGTGGTGGTGGTGGTGGTGGTGGTGGTGAATAAATAGCACACTACTGAAAGATAGCTCATCTATCATACTCAACGAACGCGCGAGTGGAGCCGAACGTTACCCGCGTCGGCACGCGAGTCCTCCGCTGCCCCCCTTCTCTCTCTCTCTCTCTCTCTCTCTCTCTCTCTCTCTCTCTCTCTCTCTCTCTCTCCCGACAGCAGCAGTGTTTCAGTGTTTGCGGCCGTTTAATATGGGCTGCTAGGCTAGAGTGGAGGCCTGCAGAGGCAGCGCGGCACACTCCCCAGTGCTGGGATACGCGCCGGCTGCTGCTGCTGCTGCTGCGGTGTGCCGGATCGCACAGCCCCGCGGGCCGGCCGTTCAAGGGCGGCGAGTCAGCAGTTTTCTTGGCTCGCCCCGCCGCGGGCCGAGGGTGCGAATTCTGATAAGGCTGAGGCTGAGGGTAAGGGCAAGGGCCACGCCGAGCCGTGAGTTAGGGCCGAGCGGCTGAGGCTGCCGATAGCCGCCGTCCCAGCAACCCGGCTCCATCCCAGGTTCACTCTCACCGTGAACTTAGTTCCCTCCCCGAGGAGAGCACTCCGGATTTGGTATATCGCTCGAGGCTTGTCGAACTCCGTTCGCGGTTCGATAATGCCATATTTATCTACACTGATGGTTGCAAGAGCACTGCCGGTGTCGGATCTGACCGTCGTCGGGGACAACCGTTTCCAATACAAGCTCCCTGACCGGTGCTCGAATTTAACGGCTGAGCTTTCTGCCCTCCACCAGGCTGTTTTATACATCCGCCGTCGCCGCCATGCCATCTGTTCTGACTCCCTTAGTGCCCTGCAGAGTCTTAAGGACCACGTTCTCAACCCATCCCGTCGTGTATCGAATCCAACGCTCCCTTCAGTTGCTGGCAGACAACGACTGTCACGTTTGTTTCCTGTGGGTCCCTGGCCACGTGGGTGTGCCCGGGAATGAGACCGCCGACATTGCAGCCAAGGCAGCAGCTCTTTTGCCTCGCATGGCTACTTTTTGCGTCCCATCAGACGATGTTCAACGGGCTCTTCGCCGGTGTATTGTGTCGTCCTGGCACAGTTCGTGGTTCTCACTCCATGACAATAAATTGAGAACCGTAAAACCGATCCCGACCGCTTGGAGGACCTCCTCACGCCCCTCTCGGCGAGAGGTGGTCATCCTGGCCCGGTCACGGATCGGTCACTGCCGATTCAGCCACCGTCATTTGCTAACCGCTGACCCTGCACCGCTGTGCTCCTGTGGTGAATTGCTGACAGTGCGACATTTTTTACTGTCTTGTTAATTTTCATCATCTCCGTGTAGCCCTTCACTTGCCGTCTACTCTGGAGGAACTTTTAGCTGATGACACACGAGCAGCTGGTCGAGTTTTGCGTTTTATCAACATGGCCAATCTATCAAAGGATATTTAACCCTTCTAATTGTTTTTATCTCTCGTTTTTAGCTTTCCCTTGATACTCTGTCAGTTATAAATTTTTTCGATATCTAGCGAATTACTGTTCCGATCTGGGCGCTAATGACCTGAGTAGTTGTGCGTCCTAAAACCACTAAAAAAGCTCCCTGCCGTCGCCTACAGAGGCCGTTCGGCGATGGGCTCCTGGTACTGAAACGCGAATTTTATCGCCGCTACAAGTGGTTGACATTGTATCAAGCTGTAGTCGCGAATCTCACAATGAGACCACATGGGTATCGGATTTAACAATTTATTTATATTTATGGTACGTGAAGTTCACAACTTAAATAACAATCAGCCAAAGCCATTCGACGCATCTCTCAACGCAGGTCACACCTATATTCAAGAAAGGCAGCAGGAGTAACCCACCAAACTACAGGCCTATTTCATTGACGTCAATTTGCAGCAGGGTTTTGGAACGTATCTTATATTCAAATACTATGATATCCAAATGATGAGCCAAGATCGCAAACTAACAATTTATTAAGTGACAAACGGTTTCGGTGCACTGTGTCACCATCATCTGGTCATATATATTTATTATAATCTGGTCATCTGTCAAAAATATAAGACATGCAAGAAATAACGTAAAAACATAAAAAATAACATACATTTGGGGTTAAGAGGCACTTACCTACCTTGTTAAAAAATTAGGTACAAAATAAGAAGTGCGGCGCGCCAGTCACAGTCTGCACGGCCGCTACGGTCGGGGTTCGAATCCCCCCTCGGGCATTGATGTTTGTGCTGTCTTTAGTATAAGATAGTTCATAAGTAGTTTGTAAGTGTAGGGACTGATGACCCCGCAGTTAAGTCCCATGAGCTTAACAAACATTTGAACATTTGATTTCTGAGAAGTAACACTAAATCCATTCCGGAAATTGTGTGAGAATTCAGCATTCAGTGATCCACAGTGTCCGTAACACCAAATTTCACTTCCTCTTAAAACAGCCTGCACTTAACGACCTGCCGGCCGCGGTGGCCGAGGGGACTGAGGCGCTCCAGTCACGGTCTGCACGGACACTACGAACGGGGGTTCGAATCCCCCCTCGGGGATGGATATTATTGCAGTCTTTAGTATTAGTTCATAAGTAGTTTGTAAGTTTAGGGACTGATGACCCCGTAGTTAAATCCCATAAGCTATACAAATATTTGAACATTTGAACACTTAACGACCGACAGCAGCGCAATTTGCAGAGCTGTCAGCGCTAGCGGATTGGCAACACTGCGTGAAATGACCGCAGAAGCCAGTGAGGGACGTATCCGATAGAACAGAGCGGCTCCATATGACACTGATTGCCATCGGCAGTAGACGGAACTAGTGGATTCCCGCGCCTTTGCTAACAGTACGACATCGCCTGCAGAATCTCACCTGTCGTCCTGACCATACACTCCTGGAAAACCGCGTCTTTATCAGGTGAGTCCGAAATCTGTAGGTAAGGGCAGCTGTTGTTTTTGTGCTGTGGGCTGCGTCATCTGGTTCAACTAAAGCGGTCATTGACTGAAAGTGGCCATGTTCGGCTACTTAGAGACCATTCGCAGCCACTGACAGATTTATTCTTCCCCAACAACGGTCGAATTTTCATGTCCATGATTCATTGCAGCGAATTAATCGTTCTAAAAGACTGCGCGCTATGATCTACACGGAACATTTATGCAACATAATCGAGAGGTCGGTCGGTGCAGAAAATTGTGCAATAGCCTTTCGCAACAGTTACAGACGGCAGCATTGGTGAATACTCATGAGGTAGACTTCCGACGTTTTGTTTAGTCCTTGCTAAGTCGAGTTTTGCACGCAACCGGGCAAAAGGAGGGCCGTCACGATGTTTAGGAGCATCGCATGACTTTTCTCACCTTATTATCCCATGAAGATGAAATTTACTGTGCATCATGTATGAATATAGGCATATGTCATCAACATTGTTTTATATTCCTTATTTGATTAGTTCTGATGAGGTAACCAGGGTACTGCTGTACGTACACGCTTATTATAGGAGTAGCACCTCTTAAACATTTCTAGTATCTGTAATTAAATTATACGTATTTTTGTTCCTTTTATTGTTCTATAGGCAACACATTTGCTACATTAACATGTAAGATTGAGCTTCTCGGTGCTTAACAATAGTGGAGGAATAACTTAAGTCTACCCACCGGAACCTAGCAGCTTTTTAAGGTCATGTATCCTGATCCATCTCGACAGTGTCCCATTTGTTTTTTTTTTCTGGCTGTTACGCTCCACATGTGTCGCCAATTGAAAACACGTGGTCGTCGTGGGTAGCCGAGGGAAGAGCACATCACTACTTCCCAGCTTCTACGATTGATGATTTATAGCATAGATTATAAGGAGCATCTCATTTCTCACTCCTATCAGTCATCCAAGCTCAGTTCATTTGGGTACTCAACTTCATTAAAGTACCTATTTCTGCCACTGTGTACGAAATTTCGCACTGTCTACGTCGTACAAAATTATTTATGAATTACTGTGCCTGCACTGTACAGTCAGTTATTGGAATTTGGTTTTCTTATATCCTTCTTGTTGCAGATTTGTTCAAAAGAAATAGTAGATTATAAGCAGTTGTTAATTGTCAAGAAATTACTCATTCAGGAAAGCAAGGTCACTGATTCATTTTCCTACATAGCGAATAAAACGGCTATTTTATTTAATATTTGTATTTAGTTTTCTATTTTTTATTATCTGTATTTTTTAAATTATATAATCTTAATTTGACAAAATAGTTTAGCCTTGATAGCAACACCGATGACAAAGTGTTTGGCTACTTTGACACATGCTATCTGTCCTTAAAATAGCTTCGTCACAATACCCTTGTGTACGCTGCTCAAGTTCTTTGCAATTTCGATCAAGTAATGTTTTTTGTAACGGCTATCCAACCTGAAGATGGCAGTGTCTCTCTTAATTATTATTTTTTTAATAATTGAAAGAACCCATTTATTTTAAGCAGAAAGTATGTTTCGAAAAAGTTACAAAACGCTGAAAGAAAGGAGGAAGATTGGGGTTTTACGTCTCGTCCACATCGTAATCATTAGAGACAAGAAAAACATATAATTGATGAAATTGAGATGTTACAAGTGAATCATATTTTGGTCATCAGAATTCTGCGTGTGCTTCGGCTGTCTCTGTATTTTAGGAGATACTCCCAATTCTCTCTAAAAGTACATATTGCAACGGGCATTTTAGAAGGTATTCCATTGTTTGTGTTTCTCCACAATGTCTTGACAATGCACGTGTAGCCCCACCAGTTCACAAGTTGATTTGATCGCCCCTTGCCCGTGCGAATTTTTTTCAGAGTTACCGTCCATCGCCCATCGACATGTAAGGCCTGGGAAAGAGGAGCTTCCTCTTGATGAGAGCTTCTGGACATTCTGCCTGCAAGCCATATTTGTTTTGAGTCTTTAATTTAGTTTAGTACCCCCCTCGCATTCTTTTTTTTAGTTTCCTCCCTTTTTACGCAACTGGTGTGTGTGTGTGTGTGTGTGTGTGTGTGTGTGTGTGTGTGTGTGTGTGTCTTTGTTTGTTTGTTCGTTCGTTCTAGAACTGTTTCTGCCGTAATCAGTGTTCGTGTCCTTTAAAAACACGAATACCGCAGCAAACAACAAGTTTGTTCGTTTATTTTCAGCCACTGTATATTCGAATACTTCGCGCTCAGTCTCTTCGCGTAGCAGCAGATAGGGATCGTGTGTCGACGCAAACGATTGTCTTTCTCCATTTTCGAAAGAATGCAAAATGGATGGCTGTTAGCGAGAATATCGGCGTGCTCGGTGTGCCCACACTCGGAATCTGCGCGGCCGCGGACACGGGAATTCAGTTCTTGTTTGACGACCACGGGCGCCCTGCCTTGTAACGTTCAGCACTCGCTTTCAGTTGCTGTGCAAACGCAATGCTTTATATGTGAACGAGCCCCAGACACACTGGCACAGGTCGGCGCTTCCACGAACAGGTGATACCAGATGAAAGCGCAGCGCAGCGGAAGTCGTCATAGCGGCAGGCGTCCGCCGTTTCCAGGTAAAGGAACGCGTTGGCTGGCATTACGCGGAAATAAAATACTGAGTATGCAAGTCTGAAAGAAATTCTGAAATTATTTTAACAACTTCAACGTCGGTACCAGCCATTGCAGCTGTCATAGATAGTAAATACTCTACGTGTATTGCTAAAACTCTTCTGGGTATTGGACCGCATCGTCAATATATCAAATATTTCACCGACGTTTCGGCCACTACTGCAAGCGGCCATCTTCTGGGTGCTACGCTTACTGCTGAATGAGGGGAAAACTGGTGTCTTAAATATTAAATGTTGCCAGTCATGACTGGTGGTTTCAGAGCTCTTATCATTGGTGTTTACTTTATATCAACGTTTTTATGACAACGGCCGCGGAAGCTTTCGTTTACACACACTGCACATCTAGGTTAGATTTAGAACATGTATACGACACCTGAGTGTTCAATCATTTCATTATAAACAATTACAGTCACCTGCGGAAGATTTCTATAAAATTTTTAAGAAGCGGGTGTTGCACTGCGCAACAGTTCGCGAACTTCTGAGAACACGGAAATTGTGGGTTTCTTGTATTCCACTGTATAACTGAAAATAGTAATTTTGCGATGTAGTTATTGAACGATCAGTTGATTTAGTACAACCGTTGGTACTACAAAATTAATTAATTTATTCCTTAAAAAAGCCTAGTTTTTCAGTATACGCAGTGTTGTAGAATGAAAATGGGTGCATATACAGGTAATTGCATAAATCTTGCTTCTGAAATCATTGAAAATGCAACCTAAGAGTATTACAGCATTAAAAATAATTTCCTTCACAGAGAAAAAATTCAGGTCTGAAAGGGTTAAAGATGGCGTTCCGGCTGACGACTTTGGCACCACCGTCAGTACGTCCACCATCGCCCGGGTGGCATCTGCCGTCATCCAATCAAAATCGACGTCGTCTTCGCAGATGTAATAATTTTTCCGGCATTATATATGTTTCGATATAAAAAATGGGAAGATTCCTACTCGATAAGATAGCGATACGGCGTGTCCTAAAGTAGACGACTGAGCAGTGAAACAAGTGAAGCTCCCTCTTTACAGTGGCTTCGACTCTGGACCAGCGTTCGCGACTCGGAGCCAGACTGCCCTCGGCCCACAAGAGTAGACTTTCGAATACTAGTTGGCGATCGGGCGCGCTCAGTTTAGTTCGTTCTTTCAGTTCGTCCGCTCTCAGTGACGGCTGAGCGGCGTGGTCTGCGCATACAGGTGGAGGGAGAACTTCCCCCACCTAGCTGCTTCATGCGCTTGCTGCGTGAACCGCTACGATGTCACGCAAACCAAAAGAAACAGTTTGTGGATAATTTCTCGCCTTTAATTTTAGAGTTCTTTATATCTTGGCATTATGGAATTTATTAGTCAGCTATTGCAGGGTGCAGAACACATCAAAACTGAAATTTTGTAGCTGTGAACTATGTAATCTAGCATCCAGACGCTCACCTCGAAATGGCTCTCATCAGAAGGAGGCTAACACGTGATTTTTAATTCTGCTGCGGGCCCTCTCGTTATTGCCCGTCGGTCTTCGGAAAAGAATCAACGAACTAAGGAGATACGTTTGGCATAATAGTTCCCGAGCGGTAAAGTATGTTTTATTTCGCGACCGATGCTCATATTTTATTTCGCGAACGGTGGCTCTCCTTTTAGTTCGCAGCTCGGCCGCGAATTAGATCGGTCTTTTCAGTTAGTCCGCTCGTTTTGGCTTTTGCTACCGCTACTAAAAGGGCACTTTCTTTTGTTATGGCAGCTTTTTTATATAATGATCAGTGTTGCCCAAGCGCGTGCAATTACCCGTATTTTTGGGCAATGCCTATAAAACTACAGCTGAGCTGCATCTCAGCTCGATATGATGGTGACTGGCAGAAGGGAACCTGGCGATTCTGCGCGCTCTCGCTTACCTTCGCTGTTCCCAGTCAGTCTTCGGAAAAGGAGCGGACGAACTAACAAAGTATTTAGGCACGAACAAACAGAAAGACACCAAAATCATATGATAGGTAATGTAAAGGTCTCTTATTGCACTAGTGATACTCCCGCATCTGCAAAACTCTGCAGTCGGCCATTAGAGGCCTCTGCGTGTGCCATGCCGCATTGCACTGTGACCTGCTGGTACGCCAGTAGTGACGGGGCAATGTGACTCTGAAGTCGCGCTTTGTGACGTTATTTGTGTGGTGAAGCGTCAGATTGGTCGGCGATTGGTAATCAATCCTGCTAATGTATAGCAATTGGTTGAGATAAAATTCTGAACAGCCCTTCTTCGTGAATACGGTCTTGTTGTAGAAGAAGAATCATTCACGTGTTTTCTGGTATCTATTATAGTGCAGGAATATGAGAATAGATTAGAAACACTTTAATGTATAATAGGTAACATGCGAATGATTCATCTTCTACACCAATAGCATCTTCACGAAGGTTTGTTCGGAACTTCATCTCAACCAGTCGCACTATATTTGCAGGATTGATTACCAATCACCGGCCCATCCGACACTTCACCACACAAATAACATCACAAAACGCAACTTCAGAGGCACACTGCACCGTCACTCCTGGCGAACCGGCAGGTCAAAGTGCAATGCGGCATGGCACACGCAGAGGCCTCTAATGGGCGACTGCAGAGTTTTGCAGATGCGGGTGTATCACTAGTGCAATAAGAGACCTTTACATTATCTATCATACGATTTTGATGTATTTCTGTTTGTTCGAGCCTAAGTACTTTCCTTGTAAGAGGTAAGGGAACTGCGAACTAGTTCGCGTAGTTCGCCTGTGGGAGCGCTCTCCCGAAATAGTTCGTTCGCGAACTACACAAGAAGGCTGCGGCACGTGGGTTGGAGACCACTGCATAACGTAAAATTCATGGACGTGGTGCCCTTAGGTGGTCGGCGATATCGACCTGCCGTCAAGGCAAGAACGCGGGGTCACGGTGGTCGGAGTGGCAGAGCGGCGGGTCAGCAGTGGGCGTGCCGCTTTGAAGTGGCTCACACACATGGCCGCCCATACAGCGGGCCGGCCCGTGGGCGACGCGACGCCGGGGAGCGCCCGCAGGCCTCAGTCTGAGCGCGCCGCGCCGCTGCCACGCGTCTGCCTCTGCCTCTGCCGACAGCTCTGCCGTCTGCGGCCGCCGACGTCATCAGGGGAGACCGCCGCTTGTGGGGCCCGACCTTCAACACTGTGCTCTCACTTAGTTTTGCAAAGTTTGCTGAGGTGCGTCCTAGTAAGGGTGCCCTGGCTGTGTACGTTGTGTGCATCTATACCTGTTGTGACGTCACAGCTACTTTCCGATATCGGGGAGAAAGGAGTGTGTTTCGTGCCTGAAGATAATGGACCGCTCTTCCCTTAATCCAGCTATATGCGTGATACCTTGTGGTCTCTCCTGAGTGCCCATTGTTTTCCAGCAAACTTTATAAATCGACCTTTGAATGCCCTGTCAGACAATATCTTGTGGAAAATACTGCAAGCTGCCACAGTATTATTTTTTTTAATAACTTCATTATACCATTAGCAGTGGCGTAACTAGGACTAGGCTTGGGGGGGGGATAGATCTGCTTGACGAGCAAAATTTGTCAGTTTCCAGACAGACTACCATCTACCACTCCCGTTGAAGAAACTAATTGACTCTCTTTCAATGAAAGCTAATGGTAAAACACCCCAAGTTTCCAATCTTTACCTTTACCAGATTGCTGTTACAAGATTTCTTTCTTTTTTTTCCGGGTTCGGGGTGGGGGGGGGGGTTCTATCCCCCTCATCTCCCCACCCCCCATAGTTTCGCCACTGACCATTAGTGCCCAGCGTCAGATGGTAGTGTTGACTACTTTCCAGGTTTTACATTTGAGTCCGGAAGTGTAACGACTATTTTTTTCTGATGGCATGTTTTACATAATTTTGCTGACACAGGCCTACTTTATATTTTGCATTACATTGCAGTTACCTCATTAGAGTGCTCCTCGATAGCACAGTAGAGTGCCACATTACAAATCCGAAGGTTGCGTGTTCGATCCCCGCCAAGTCCTACGATTTTTATCTTTCACTTTCCACTTCTTTCACCTCTGGCAGTGTTGTTAATGTGAAAAATACCGAGTAGCACCGTGGTTCGGAACCCACGTTAAACTGTAGGTCTCCCTATAACTGGCTGGGTAAGTCAGTTCGAAGGTCGGATGAAGGCAACGGCATACCGCCTCCAAACAGGACCATGCCTGGTAAAGCACTGTGGTGTTCAAATCAATCTTCGGATTGTTGACTCCTTTTTTACCCCATTAGAAGCTCTGCTTTACTGACCACAAGAGAGGTTTTTATTTCTTTCTCGATCCATTTTGATCCTTGAGTTGAATTACATGCAAGATGGCAGACATTTTTGTTTACGCCTGCAGCCCATTTGACGAGCCATGGAACACGATGTGCCGATAGAGGTGGCTACTAATAGGTCTACAACGTATAACTAGTTAGACACTTTGTTCATATTACAGATCATTCTTAAAGCTATGAATCGAATTATTTTCGTTTGAACGCTTCTGTTAATAGCAATTTCAGACTAATTTCTCCGTCAGTTAAATATTACTTCAATCAAATAGTGGTTATGGAAATTGTTAAAAACGTTTGTGGAGCTAATGGGACTTAACTGCGAGGTCATCAGTCCCTAAACCTACAAATAATTATGAACTAACTTATACTACAGACAGCACAAACATCCATGACCGAGGGAGGATTCGAACCCCCGTCACAGGAAACCGCACGATCCGCACCGTGGCGCTCCAGACCGCTCGGCTACTCCCGTGCCGCATGGAAATTCTATATTTTCGAGGTACTTGTAATTCCTTAATTGTTCTTGATCAGTCAGGATGTATTCAGGCTTACTGTCAGTGTAGTTCTATATTTCTAATTATTCTTAGAAATTGATTCTTTTTTCTGGAAAATGTAATACTTCGTATTTTTTCGGTGCTTATCTCTGTTTTTCTTGTGTTCTGCCAAGAGAGCGGCGAAAGTTGATTTCACTTCTTCTGACCATTATAATCCTAGTGTTCTTGGAGTCCCGTTGGAGTAGCCAAGCGCTCTAAGGCGCCTTGCTGCGGAGCACCGGTTGCTCGCAATCGGAAGTTCTGGTTCTCTTTGGCGTCTGTCTGTCTGTCTGTCTGTGTGTGTGTGTGTGTGTGTGTGTGTGTGTGTGTGTGTGTGTGTGTGTGTGTGTGTTTACCCTTAGCAGAAGTTAGTTTGTAAACCCAGAGATTAATAACCGCAACAGTTAAGTCTCTTAGATTTACGAACATTCGAACATTTTTCAACATTTGTTCTCGATATAGTATTTTGAAACTCCTGCTAGTTTGCATCATGTAAAAATTGGGCGCAGTCAGTCAGTTTATTTTATAGACACCAGATTTGTCGCCTGCTTCGTTTTAGCACGGAACAGATTACCAGTTCGATATGGCAGACATCATTTTAGTCAATATTATGCAGGCATATTACACAGTTTTGAGGAGATATTTTTGCTGGATTAGTGTTCGATGTGCACAACTTTGTTACTGCAATGGTATAATAAAATCATTTTAAAAAAATCTTGTGGCTGGTTGCAGTATTTTCTACATTGTAATTAACGAAAACAGCTACAATGTTGTCAAGTATAATGAATAAATATTTTTCTTTCCCATAAGTATTAGGAGCAGGGAAGGATCATTATAATGTTTGATTTCTGTTCCTGGGGCTGACTGGTTGAAGCGATGGAATGTTTAAATAATTTGGCGTGATGTTCTTGAAACCCCCACCCCCATGAACCACAGACATTGCCGAGGTGGGGTGGCTTGCGTGCCTCTATGATACAGATTGCCGTACCGTAGGTGCAACCACAGTGGAGGGGTATCTGTGGAGAGGCCTGACCAACGTGTGGTTCCTGAAGAGGGGCAGCAGCCTTTTCAGTAGTTACAGGGGCAACAGTCCGGATGATTGACTGAGCTGGCCTCGTAACATCAGCTAACATGGCTTTGCCATGCAGTTACTGCGAACGGCTGAAAGCAAGGGTAAACTACAGTCGTTACTTTTCCCGAGGACATGCAGCTCTACTGTATGAATATATGATGATCGCGTCTTCTTGGGTAAAATATTCCGAAGGTAAATTAGTCTTCCATTCGGATCTCCGGGCGGGGACTACTCAGGAGGATGCCCTCATCAAGAAAAACAAGACAGGCATTCTACGAATCGGAGCGGGGAATGTTTTAACCCTTAATCGCGTACTCAGATGAAGAGAGTTGCACAGGACAGGTTAACGTGGAGAGCACAACAGCTCTTGAACGCCGTGTATTCCGAGTTTGACCGACAGCCGTGGCGACGGTGGCAGCCTACTCGTGCTCGTTTCGGACTGTAGAGGGTGTCGTTTTGCTAGTCGACTATCTGTTGATGTGCCTGTGCTGATAGCTTGCAGAGACTTGGCGGTGTGTTCAGTCCACCCACGTGACAGCACAAACCAGTTTCCGATTTCCTACACGAGTTTTGTGGGCGTACGTGTCCTTTGTACGTCGCATACCAGTGCGTGAAGCAGTTTGTAATCTGCAGGAAGTTGTGTATCGAACGAGACGAGGTCTACTACAAGGCAATAAATTCCTTGTTTTCCATTGCAAATATCAACTGTGCAGTTAAAAACGGAAATGATACCCTCGTAAACTGTCTTTTGCTTCTGGAGGGGGACTGTAGCATATCTAGAAAGAGTAGCAGTAGTTTGCGATACTCGATTTTCCAGTGTAATGTACACATCTGTGAATCTTTGAGCTGCGTTATTACACCATTTCGTGTTCTGGTCGATGTGCACCATTCGACCAAACAGTTCAAAAATGTTTTCATTCCTAGCGTGTAAACAGTGACAGCGGGTTGTCTATGGCGGCAGCTTCAACAGCTATAAACAATGCATGTACGTTCGAGCAGTCGATTATGAACAGGTAGCGTTAAGTAGTGTAAATGTCGCAGCAGTGTGTCGGCTTTGCGGTATTAGAAATGACAGTGCATTCACATCTCTAAATCAAGTGTATAAGGCATTTTCCATAATGTTGTAAAAAACACAGTGTCGTAACTTTCTTCCACCAAAAATCCCACAACGACCCGTTCACTTTTCCGCGACTTGTGCGAAACGACGAAGTGTACAAAAATCAGTACGGCTGGCGAGGCTTGTTCGTAACAGCAAGCTACTGAAAAACGACGAAGTATTCAAGTTCATTTGAAGGGTGACACTTTTACGACATAACCGTCATTCAAGTCAGTATGACGCATTTTTAACATCAACCCAAAGAAGAGCTTTTCGGACATTTTCAGTTGATCGTATGAAATTTATGTGCGATGCTTTTCGCGCAAGTGGGAGGAGCTAGGTGACGGAGATTTTGTACATTATCTAAATCATGAAAGCCAGTTCTCAGTATTTTTCTGTTAATGCAGCTTCAAAACTTCGTGGACTGACGTCGTTTATGGATCTCGTAGTCATGTTTGATGAAAGCTGCTATTATTCTTCGCATATGATTTGGAAATTCCGTGCTCTCGGATATCGCTTCTCTAGGGAGATGCTTGTCCATTGTTATTTGGTCGAGCTGATCTCTGCCAGTTTACCAGAGTAACTCGGGCGTCCAATTTTTGGTTGTCTGGAGTGCACTCGTATTCTCCTAATGATTCATTTTCAGTCTGGGACAACGTCCCAGAAATAAATTAAATTTGTCCAACTCCTCCGGGTTTCCCCACAGGGGACTCACGTTTCTTTCGTGAGTACGTGCGTGGCGAGCACGGGGCCCCGAGCTAATGCAGAGTTCCTTCTTTACTTACCGGACTGCATTTCGTTTTCCCCTCCCCTCCTTTCCTAGCCTCACACCATCCCCTCCCCACTGATAACCTCAGTCGTTCAGTCCCCCTATCCCAACCAAACAACCCAACCCCACTCCTCCGGTTTCGACTAGGTTTTCGGGAGGTTTTCCTTGGTTGTTAGGCGTAAGCCGGAACGGGTAAGCCCCTCACACTTGCTCCCAATTGGAAGCCCCATTTGCCCCACTATCAGCCTATCTGATGATCACTTGGCTAAATAGAACAGCCGGATCTCCAACAGCCAGCAGAGAATGAAAAGAAAGTTTTCTTTTTCTCTCAGTCATTTCACAGTGTGAGTGGGGGATGGAAAGTATTAGTACTACCCTTCCACTACAGAGATGCCAAAATTAGAACTGCTGTTCTCGTTTGAGTATCGACAGTACTTCGAAAAATATCAGCGTAATAAGTGTGCAGTTTGATGTTAATATGATTTCCAGGGTCAAGATCTCATTTTAATTGAATAACTTGATAAATATTACAGATATTACGTTTATTTCATTCTGAGAAGAATCTGATCCTGCATGATTGTGTCATTGGTGAGCATTGTTTTGCCGCTGGTTGACAAATTTTGTCAACTCTGCTGCTCTGGCGAGAGTACTATCTTCGAAAAGAATTTTTCCCTTGACCGCATCTCTCATTTGTCCTAATCCAACTCAATTAAGAACATTCAAGCTTCCGTCGTTTCTTCTTTTATTCCTACCAATCTCTCGCCGAATAAATGTGTGAGAATTTTTTAAAAACTAGAATGAGTTTTAAAATTTGAGTTACACTGCGGTCTTCAACTACACTTCTCCTCAGAAAGCAAAACTACAGTAAAACACCAAGGGCAGAAACATACTTTGTCCTCAGTAACAGCCGTGGAAGCTGATGATCCCCTCTCATAGCGAAAATATAGCTGGAAGATACGACGGGTATTCTGAAAGGTATGGAACACACATTATGTTATGAAAACACTATATGCAGAGTGTATATGGATATGTGGGAAAGTTCCAGGGATTCGATAGAGAATCGGACAAAAAAGCAAGCAAAAAAAGTCCTGTAAACTCACGGTTATTTGGTTTCGTTACCGTGTTACAGGTATTTGTTATGGTGTACATAACACAGACGCCTTTACTACATAAGTGGATTATTTGTGTAGGACGCACAGGCCGCGCGTACGTATCGTCCTGTTCACGTCTGTGTATATTTGCTTTGCATTCAAAGCCACGTGATGTCCGTTGCGTTGAAAATAAACACGTTAACACAGACGATAAGCTTGAGTGGTTGCACGTACAGTACAAGGGGAATGATACGATCCATTAGATTTAATTCAGCACGTGTGCTTCCGGCATAATGGAACACCGGCCCTTATTGCTAGTGCTTCCAGAGCAGTTTTACATCATCGATTCCCAAACAAATGGACATGGCGTCGCCGTGGCCTGCTCGTTGTCCAGATCTCAGTCCATTATATATAAAGACTCCTGCTTATGGGAGCATTATTGAAGGCCATCGTGGACTTGCTGCATCAGCGCATGTCAGCAGATACGACAGACGCCTGGTGTATGGGAAGGAGTGAGATGAGGTGCAAGATACCTGTATCACAGCTTCAGGTAGCGGTTTTGAGCACCTTCATGTAGAGAACTGTACGTCGTATTTTACACTCTGTCGACGCACTGCATACTGAAGTGGTGCGTATTATGTACACCACAAGAAATGCTTGTAACACGGTAACGAAAGCAAATAAACCGTACATGTATATGACGTGTTCTGCTTGTCGGCAGGTACTCTATCGGATCCCCTCACACACATATTTAGTTCTACATACATACTCGGCGATCCACCGTAAGGTGCGTGGCCGAGGGTACACTGTACCACTACTAGGCATTTCCTTTCCTATTCCACTTCCAAATAGAACGAGGAAAAAAAGAATGTCTATATGCCTCCGTACGAGCCCTAATTTCTCTTGTCTTAGTGATCACTACGCGAAATGTAAGTAGGCGGCAGCAAGATCGTACTACACTCAGCTTCAAATTCCGGCCCTCTAAATTTCCTCAACAGAAATTGACGAAAAGAACGTCGTCTTTCCTCCAGCGATACCCATTTGAGTAGCCGGAGCATTTCCGTGACACTCGCGTATTGGTCTAACCTACCAGTAACGATCCTAGCTGCTCGCCACTGAACTGCTTCTGTGTCTTCCTTTAAACTGATCTTCTGCGTGTCCCAAACACCTGAGCAATAATCAAGACGTGGTCGTAAAAGCGTTTTATACGCGGTCTACTTTACAGATGAAGTAAATCTTCCCAAAATTCTCCCAATAAACCGAAGTTGGCTGTCCGCCTTACTCACAACTGTCCTTACATGTTCGTTCCATTTTCATATCGCTCTGCAGTGTTACGCCTAGATATTTGAACGACGCGAATTCATCAAGAAGCCCACCACTAATGCTGTATTCGAATATTATGGGATTGTTTTTCCTACTCATGCGCATGACCTTACATTTTTCTACATGGAGAGCTAGCTGCCATTCTTCGTACCAAATAGAAATCTTGTCTAAGTCATCCTGTATGCTATTACAGTCAGTTAAAGACGACATCCTCGCATATACCACATCATCAGCAAACAGCCGCAAATTACATCTTACTCTGTCCATCAGATCATTTATGTAGATAGAAATTAATAGCGGTCTTATCACACTCCCCTGGTGCACGCCTGACGATACACTCGTCTCTGTTGAACACTCGCCATCTACTTACGCAAATATATATATATATATATATATATATATATATATATATATATATATATATATTTGTGTGTGTGTGTGTGTGTGTGAGATCGTTATTATTTAAATCCTTTTGCTATGGCCTCAAGAAATTCTATATTGCTTGCAAAGTTCTTGTCATGCACATACACCAATTGAAATAATGGAAGGTCAAATGGAATTTTCACTCTGCAGCGGAGTGTGCGCTGATATGAAACGCCCTGACAGATTATAATCTTGTGTCGGAACCGGAATTCGAACCTGGGCGCTTTTTGCGGGCAAGCGCTCTACCATCTGAGCTATCCTGGCACGCTTCACGGTCCGTCCTCACAACTTTGTTTGTGCCAGTACCTCGCGCCCTGCTTTGCAAACTTCACAGAAGTTCTCTTGTGAACGTTGTAGGACTAGCACTCCCCGAACAAAGGAATTTTAATCTGCCAGAAAGGTTCATGTCAGCGCACACTCCGCTGCAGTGTGAAGCGACCCGGGATAGCACGGTTGTTGGTTTCCTTAATGCAGATATGCTCGAATGATCTCACTTTAGTTTCAGAAAAGAATCAATAGTACTAAGAGTTTCACCGGTCTGTCAAAATTAGTAGTGTACTACTTGTTTCTGGATGTAGCATTTACATATGAACCACCTCTATGTCAAATCGTAGAAGGAACAGGTTACTATTTAGTTTTTCGTAGGGACCATCAATCGCCTTAACTGCTTTAGGTAAAGAAGAAAATGTCTGGCTAGGTTAGAGTTACTATGCAACCGTTACAATAATTTTTCGAAGGTGAAAAATCATTCAGTACGTTTGAAGTCTATCTGCCTCACTTCCAGTTCTAGTGAAACATTTTCACGACGTATGTGCCTCTCTGAATATAAGTAGTATAGCTATCGAAACACGGGGAACTTGTCAGTGTGGGACAATAGGACGTGACTAGAACTTCACTCTTCTATTTACGAAAATAGTCTCTTCTTGTGTACGGCGGTAATAATTTCGCCATTAAGGTAGAAAATTTTACTACCCATCTGGAACGGCTTTCTGCATACGTTTGCGTATGACAGGGGTTCGTAGTCCTACAGTGGTACTGTTTCATTCATCCCAAAACAGAAGCAGCTGTATGTGTAAACTGTTTCATGTTGACACAATTACTGTCCACTGCAGGATAGTTATACTACAACTAACACGCCATCTTGATTCATCTAATATTACACAAAGAAATCGAAATGTCCTAACTACGTTTTCAGTGATTATGTGCAGAGGGAAAGTGTTTTACTTAGTGGTTAGCACTAGTAACTTACTTACATATTGAAAACAGCAAACGTTTATTTTGACACCGTGTTATTTTGTTAAGGACTCTGAAGAATCATTAAGAAAGGGATTTGAAGTTATTTTGTTCGTTTCTTCCATTTTGTCGACCGTTTATTAGAAATGAATGAAACAAATCGCAATTTGCGATCAGTTATGGCTTCACTGTACTAGGTTTAGATGGAATACCAAAGTGCGGCGGATGAAAATTTGTGCCCGACCGGGATTAGAATTTTCATTCGCCGCACTTTGGTATTCCATCTAAACCTAGTACAGTGAAGCCATAACTGATCGCAAATTGCGATTTGTTTCATTCATTCATTCACTGAACGCTGTAACGTCGTGTTTATTAGAAATGTTCGCATGAAGTGAGACTTGAGGTGTTTTAAGTTTAGCAGTTGAACTGGATTATCGTTATCTTTGACGCTCTCATTTCTTTTGACACTGTTAGACTTTCTGCTGCATAAAGAACTTGACTTTCTGCAGAAGACTCAGAAATATTCCGTTCTAACCGTTTAATCTGTTGACTGTTGGTAATTCTCTGACGAACATTTGTTACCTTACATGCGCGCGCGCGCGCGCGCGCGTACGCACACACACACACACACACACACACACACACACACACACACACACACACACACACACACACACAGTAATATAAACAAATCGATGAAGCATTTCCATTGCAAAGGGCTGATGTTTTCCAAACGTTTCGTAGCGAGAAAGATAAACACTTTTTGGCTGTGGCGAGATTGGTGTTTGATCTAGTGTGGGCACTTTTTGCTTGATGGGTGGAGGCGCAGCGGCTTGTATGACGTGATATAGGGCGTCTGTCGCTCCGCGCGCTCTGCACTGGGTTAGGCGGCGCGCAGTGCTACCAACTGCGGTGCTTTTATAATTATGCTTTGCTGCGTTACTTCTAAGTTGTAGCTGCGGTTTCGACAGACTTTTCAATTTACGTTACCTACTTTGTAATTTATAATTTTCAAGATGTACGTATTGGTATGTTTCGAGTGTAAATAAATAGAATATCAACCGGTCCATTTTATTGCATGATATGTACGACACAGTATATTGTACGTTAGGATTAATTCGTGCTCAGTTGGTTCAGGTCTCAATCCCGTTATCATATTCTCAAATGCTTTCCTCTGAAGACATTTCTAGCCATAAACTACTTTGGATTTTATTATATACTGAATGCGGCAGGTTTTCTTTTCATTCGGGAGCCGGCCGCGGTGGCCGAGGAGACTGAGGCGCTCCAGTCACGGCCTGCACGGCAACTACGGTCGGGGGTTCGAATCCTCCCCACTACGGTCGGGGGTTCGAATCCCCCCTCGGGCATGGATATATGTGCCGTCCTAGTTCGTAAGTAGTTCATAAGTAGTTTGTAAGTTTAGAGACTGATGACCCCGTAGTTAAGTCCCATAGACTATACAAACATTTGAACATTTCATTCGGCAGTTCTTGATTTCTTTTGTGTAAATATGCTCGAAAATTGTATGATTTTATATCTGTTTTTTTTTATTCTTCCTTTTTAAGTCTGAAATGTATGCTACCAGTTCGTTATTAGTCTTTGTGCAAAGTATTTGAATTCATTACTTCCGAATGTTTCAAACAGCTTCTTTCACCTACGTTTCTCTGGACTGGAGCACAGTATTTCCCCCACTACAAAGGTATATGCGGACTCTTGAACTTGATCAGTGACTGTATAATTGTATGTTCGACGTTCGAACGAAACTCATCTTTGTTTCCTGTGATATGAGCCTAAGGTACCATTTTAATAATACTTCGGTTTCATAAGCGTCACCTCAAATGAATCTTCTCTTCAGTTTTCAGTGAATGTAACCACGAAATCTCCCTTCTCAGCTGTTAGCATTTTTTTAATTTATGTATTATTTTTTCTGTTGAGCCTTTTATATATTCATTGCATGAAACGAGACAGATATCCAGCTTGCTTTCTTTGAATACTGTTATTTGTTCATATGTACCTGGATTGAAAAGGGAACACATTTCCTTAGCGAACTGCCATTTTTTCTCTGATACTTTTCTTACATTACTCGTAATTGGCAGGTATACAATAGTTTGCTTGCAGCGGCACTACTTATCGTTGTTTGCTTTTTATCATAGAAAACTATTGCACTAAAGTAGGTGATTAACGAATTAATTTAAGTAATCCAGTGTATATTAGTTCTACGTAGAAAGTTTGCGGGGAAATATGACTATAAAATCAATCATCTACATCTATATAAATAATCTACAAGCCACATTCAAGTGCATGGCAGAGGGTTCATCGAACCACTTTTCTGATGTTTCTCTGCGGTTCCATTCTCTAATAGCACGCGGGAAAAAGAAACACCTAAACCTTTTGTTTTCGATCTGATTTTTTCTTATTTTCATGATCATGTCTTCCTATGTAGGTGGGTGCTAGCATAATACGTATGTTCGCAACCGGAAGAGAAAGTTTGTGAAAAGAATCCGCAAATAGATCTCGTCGCAACATATAACGCGTTTCTTATGATGATTTCCACCTCAACTCGTGATAATTTCCGTGACTCTCTCTCCCCCCCTATAACGCGATCTTCCAAAACGAGCTGTCCTTCTTTGAACTTTCTCTAAATTGTCTGTCAGTCCTTCTTGGTGGGGATCCCACAATGCGCTGCAATACTCCAAAACAGTAAGCACAAGAGTAGTGTAGGCAGTTTCTTTAGTAGAACTGTTGCATCTTCTGAGTGTTCTGCCAACGAAACCTAGTTTTTGGTTCGCTTTCCCTACAATATTTTCTATGTGTTCTTTCCATTTTAAGTTGTTTGTAATGTTACTCCTAGACATTTTGCTGAATTTACGGCCTGTAGTTTTGACTGATTTATCGTGTAAATGAAGTTTAATGGGCTTATTTTAGTGATGGATCACTTCACACTTCTCATTATTAAGGTACAATTGCCAATTTTTGCAGATATCTTATCTAAATCATTTTGCAGTTGCTTTTGATCTTCTGTTGCCTTTACTAACCGATAAGTGACAGCATCATCCGCGAACAGTCTGAGGCTACTCAGATTGTCTGCTAAGTCGTTTATGAAAATAAGAAACAGTAGGGGCCCTGTAACACTTCCCCGGGGAACGCCAGATGTCACTCCAGTTCAATTCGATGATTTTCCGTCAATTACAATGTACTGTCTTGTCCGGCAGGAAATCACGAATCCAATCGCACAATTGAGACGGTATTGCATAAGCACGCAGTGCTTGAATAGAATGTATTCTGTGCGATACCGGGATGTAACGTGAAGCACATACTGGTTTTGTCCCTCCCTCCTTTTTTCATTTATTGTAATTCTCCATGAGTGTGACATTTTCTGCTGGATCATTTAGAACTATTAGTTACACGCTAAGTGCAGTGCGTTAATGAAATCTTAATTTTTATGCCAACAGGCAACAGTCTTATTTTGTAAGAAACAAAATTTTTGATCCTATTACTGATGTTTAACGGATCTTATCGATTCTTATTTGAACCATTGTAATATTTTGTTATGAATAATTTAATGTGTAGTTTTGCCTGCAAGGTAAATACAAGAGGCCTAATATGCAGTCTAAAATCAGGCACCTCAGTGCTCGAAAATCACAAGAGACATTTCTGCCGTATTGTTGCTGCCTGTCAATGCTGTAGTAATTTGCCATCCTAAGTGACCGTAGAAGACTGCAATTGTAATGGTGGAACCGGTTCTTGATTTGATTACTCATTTCTCGCGAAGTATCAATCGCGTATTGCGGAAGAAAACCTCTTCTTGCCTGCAAAAGATTCAGAACTTGACTTGGTCTTTCGATCGAAGCTATGTCAAGTGAACTGAATCCCTCTCTTTGATTTTTACTTGCGTCGTAAGTGAAAGTAAGCTTGTGAATCTTTGCTACCTGACTTCCCCTCTTTTTTTGTTAGTGGCGATGAAACTTCTGTGACAGTGTTATCAAGCGCTATTACTGCATTTTCCTCTAAATCAAGTCAGATTTAATACTAATTGAAATTGACGTCACCAATACTGCAAGAAGGGTCTGTAAAAAGTGATGAGGTACATCTGAACTGTAGCACGTTAAACGACCGAAATATGAGAGTAACAGAAGTAACAGATTAGTAAATAAATTTTATCGGGTAAACTAACTGCCGTTAAAGTCTTTTTTGCCGGCCGCGGTGGCCAAGTGGTCTGCGTCGCGTCAGTCACGGTCTGCACGGCCACTATGGTCGGGAGTTCGAATCTCCCCCCTCCCCTTGCGCATGGATATTTGTACCGTCCTTAGTATTGGCTAGTTCATAAGTAGTTTGTAAGTTTAGGGACTGATGACCCCGTAGTTAAGTCCTATAAGCTCTACAAACATTTGAACTTTTTTTTTAAGCCTTTTTTTTTTTCCCTATGACTACTTTCTTAACTGAACGAGGCCCATGGAGATGTCTGAGGCGAGTCGTACAAACGAACAGCCCAGCTCACAGAGCTCTGCGTGTCTTGGGAGTCACACAACCGGTATATCAGCCAGTGTATGTCATCTACAACGTCAGTTAAGGAGGCTGAGAAATACAAACTAGCTAAATTGGATTTTGAATGAATCTGTCATGTAGAAGTAATGATTCGCGAGGATGGTCGTTTTATTCTTAGTATTTCCGATTTTGAAGTCCCAACAGCACCCATGGTATAATCGTACAGAGCCTAACTTTTGTTATTTAATGTAAAAAAGCAAAGACTGTTTTAAAAGATATTTGGTACTTGTCATTAGTATATCCGAATTATATGGTATATACTTACAAGGGAACATCCCCATCGCACCCCCTCCGATTTAGTTGTAAGTTGGTGCCGTGGATAAGCCTTGAAAAATCGAACACACATCAATCGAGAAAACAAAAGTCGCGTGGAACTATGAAAAATTATAGAAATATAAAAAGCGAGCAGTCCATGCGAAAAATACCCAATGTCGAGCACATTATGACCACAGGTGCGCCGTGGGTTTGTGGCTAGCATGAGGAGCTGTTGAGCGAGAGGTCCTTGGTTTGAGCCTTCTCACAGGTGAAAATTTTCATGTTTTCATTTTCAGAAAATTATTACCTGCTGCGAGATAAATGCGCCGTAGTATGGGGACGTTACGCCTGAACAAACATACAAACACACGACGTCAGTCGACTACAGTGCACGGCGGAGAGTATTTGCTGATGAGGCTCCCTGGCTGGCAGTTGACTGTTCGTTACTTTGGAGAAGAGATTCCTGGCATACGGCACACATACCGCCACCCTTGTCGTATAGAACACATCAGACGCGTTGTCCTGTTGAGGAATCGGTTGACCTATCACCTTACGATCAAATGTTTTAGGTTCTCATTGGAGAGACACTTCCTTTCGTCTGCTAATCATACGGTCGCAAAACACTGACACTAAACTGATTATAGCGATCAGAGACGTCAATGAACGGACGGACAGATCATAATTTAGCGAAAATAAAAAAATTAAAATTTGCGTTTGTGGGAAGGCTTGAACCAAAGACCTCTCGCTCCGCAGCTCCTCACGCTAGTCACACCTACACTCACGCTCTGCTCGATGTTGTATGTCTTTCGCAGGGACCGTTCAGTTTTTATATTTTGCTTACTGTTTCATAGCTCCGCACAACTTCTTTCAGTTTTCTCAACTGACCTGTGTTCAGATTTTCACGGCCTATCCGCTGCGTCAATTTACAACTAAATCTGAGGGAGGGAGGTGCGATGGGGAGGTTCCCTTGTTAGGAACATTGTAAATAGTGAACCAAGCGAGAAGTACCGATGCGAAATTTGACATAAAGTTGGAAAATTCACTTTATTCAAAAATCAAGGCAAGTAAACAAGTACAGAGAGTACAACAGAAAACTAAAGCGCCACATTAGTAACGCGGTGAACCACCGTTTGCTGCAATACGTGCCGAAACTAATTAAACTGGTCCAGAAATCCTGTTTTTTGAACTCGTCGATCGATCGATCGATCGATCGATCGCTCGACCTGGCGGGCCCCACAGCGAGTCGATTAGCCTGGTATCCTCGTCGAGTTGCGATGTTATCGTCACGTGTACGACGCGTCCACTGTGTGCCGATGAAGCAGGGTCCCCTGCCCATTACAGCAGTCAGCACTGCTGCAGGTTCTTCGGCATGCGTATTGACACTGGACTTGTTATTCGCATATTGGACGTTAGTGTATTTAGGAAATTTTACGTTTGTATCTTTCTTCCCCCAGCCTATGCTGTTTTCGATGTTTTTGTGTGTTATCAAACCCCGTTCCTTCCCATGCCTATTACCATTCCATTCTCAAGTACTACACTTCAGTATGTACTGCCATTCGTCTGCTTAATAATCTTAAAGCCATTTCATAAAATGCATGTTTACATGTAGTTATTTGGGATTATTCTGACTAAACACGACATTTCTTATCATTGATTTATATTTACATGTTAGTTTTCGATTATTGTGTGCTGTGTTTTCACGCATTTCTAGTTTCACTGTAGGTTTCTGTATGCATAAGAGCCTAAATATTTCGTTATACTGACTCGTGACGTTTCAATTCTGACGTTAAAATTACTTAGTTTATTTGAATATCGCAGTAGGTCTAAATACTTTACTGGGTAATACGAGTCGGCCGCGGTGGCCGAAGGGACTGAGGCGCTCCAGTCACGGTCTGCACGGCCACTACGGTCGGGGGTTCGAATCCCCCCTCGGACATGGATATTTGTGCCGTCCTTAGTCTTAGCTAGTTCATAAGTAGTTTGTAAGCTTAGGGGCTGATGACCCCGTAGTTAAGTCCCATAAGTTCTACAAACATTTGAACATTTTGATAATACGAGGCGCTTCAAGACAGTATGTCTCCCTTTATATATATATATATATATATATATATTTTAACAAAGACAACAGAGCTATATGAGACATTTATAATACCGTAGAAGCAACTTGTGTATTCCTTTGACGTAGAAGTCTGCCCTCTGGTAATGGAACTAACGTCTTCATCTCTTCGTTGTCAAAACGTTTACCGGAGGATGTGAACCTCATGTGCTAGGAGCAAGATCAGGATTGTATGCTGACCAAACAGCTCCCAACAGGACTTGTGCGGAACAGTTCCTGTGAGCCTACGGGGATTAGCGTTGTCAAGTAGCAGCACAACGCCAGCAGTGAGCACTCCACGTTTCTCGTTCTGCATGGCAATGACGATCAGCTGAAGGCGACTGTCGAATATTGGTTCCACTCCCAGGCGACAAACCAAGGTGTCATAAGAATACGAAAGCTGATCACAATGTGACAAGTATGGCGACAGTCAAGAAATTGCTCAAACATTGCTGTACCTGTTTCCAATAACGTTTTTCAAGTAACTGTGTTGTCTTTGTTACAAAATTAAAAAACAACAACAAGGAAACTTACTTTCTGGATGCACCTCGTAAAACATGGTAGCAATCATCATTCCACTGAGAAGCAACTCACCCTCACAGGAAAAGTTTATAGTGAATGACCTCGAAACACACTTCATTCGACTCCGTTTTCCTACGTTAACTGCCAAACAAATCTTGGGACGAACTAGTTTGATGGAAATACGTGGGCTAATATGATGGCTTCCAGCTAAACTAAAATGAAAAAAAATACAAATTTTTGTAGACTTCTGTAGATTTTATCATATTTTCAATTTGTTTAAATAACTCAGCATTTGAAAATGCGAAGTTTCTTTGCGTTTTCATCCGACTTTGAACTGCAAGTCTTTCAACCGCCAGGCTGTTCATGTTCATTCATTCTCGAATAAGTTACGACTGGGAAGGAATTGTGTCGGTGCTGTATTTCAGACATACAGGTCCTCTGTATTCCTTGCACTCTCACGCCTTGTTTTGGAAAGAGTCAATGAGGCACGCGAGATTTCTGTATCATCAAGGTGTTAACGAATACTGTCGACATTCTTGAAATTTGTTGCTTCTGCTCCCTCTGTATTTAAAGTACGTGCCGAATTGTAAGGCCAACATATCAGATGGTTTTGTAGCTGTAGTTATTTGGTCATAGTAATTCTATGCTGATGAAACTCTTTGCGTGATGTCGGCGATAAAAGACTTCTAGAGCGCTGGTATTGGTCGTAACTGTCTTCTGCGAAGAGGAGCGGTATTACGTGTGACATTTCGGAGATTAATGATGCAAGATATAGGTGTTTTACGGTATTGTCACCCGGAATGATAAAACCGTCGCAGATTCAGAGGACTGCAGCGCATTGAGGAGATTTTGGCCCACTTTAGGTTACGGTAGTAACACTAAAAGTGGGCCTTTGCGATCGTATTTGACAGCTCGAAATTTAAATAAAAATAACGGCTTAACCATTCATCTGACACGAAAATTGAATAACTTAATTTGTAGAGGAGAAAATTCTCTACAACTTTGCTCTCTTATTTTATTTATTTATTTATTTATTTATTTATTTATTTATTCAGAGGAGATATGTGCAAAAATAACGACGATTTGACGATGTCTGTCTGCCTGTAAAGTGTTCCCACTTTTTAGGTCGAACCATTCAACCGATCGGCACAAAATTTTACAGACACAATTGTTGGCTACCAGAGACCAGAACCTCGTTTATTGATATATTTCGGACAAGAAATACGTTAGTAATACCATAAAAAAGCCGTTTGTAATGTAATTTTAATTGCAAATAAACCGTTCATCTGACGCGGAAATTGAATAAATTAATTTGTAGAGGGTAAAATTCTCTACAACTCTGTTTCCTTATGTTTTTTTCATATCTCGTATCGTTTCACACATATTTGCAAAAATAACGGAGTTTTGACACCCTCCATTGAATTAACGAAAACCAGCCGTTCGCAGATGCCACGTGACATACCTCGCCCAGAAATCTCTGACATACGCCATCTTGCGTTGCGTATTTGATTATTTCTTATTGTAACTTACACGTTGTCATTTCAAAGCAATGGCGCACTGAAGAATTAACAAAAACAAGTCGTTCTTCGTACGATAAATGATAATCTAGTGTCTACAAATGCCATATTAGCATCAGTTAACAACAGCCTTCAATATTATGAGATTTAAGTACACAACTCCTAACTGGTAGCCGTAGCGTAGTGGGAAATGTGTTGGACTGTGACGCTGAAGGTCACTGGGTCGAACCCCGCCACTAAGGATTTTTTTTTATTTAGATTATTATTTTGGTCCAAAATGTTTGCAAAAACTTATAAAACCACAAATCTCAAGTTCAAATGTTCAAATGTTTGTAGAACTTAACTACGGGGTCATCAGTCCCTAAGCTTACAAACTACTTAAGACTAAGGACGGCACAAATATCCATGCCCGAGGGGGGATTCGAACCCCCGACCGTAGTGGCCGTGCAGACCGTGACTGAAGCGCCTCAGTCTCCTCGGCCACCGCGGCCGGCAAATCTCAAGTGGGCCGTAAAACACACAGTTCAATTTTTTTCTCAAAATGTAGGTCACTTTTCTCTCTTAATACACTAAAATTTGTGGAAATAGCAACACCAAGAAGGAAACGCATGAATTCAATAAATTTAATAGCACTAGTTACGTATGTGACAAGTAACAAATGATTACATTTTCAAATCTGTACATGTATTTTATGTCCTACTATTCAGTTTGTCGTGTGGCCAACATGGCTGCAATTACAGATGCTATAACCCGTGGCATTGAGTCAGTAAGGTTCTGAATACGTTCCTGAGGGATGTCCTTCCATGCAGTTTGTATCCGGGCCCACAAATGCGCGACACTGGTTACTGGAGGACCGTGACAGACCAGGTGCCGAGCGACCAGACCCCAGAATGTTCGATGGGCGACATGTCTGTCGAACGTGCAGGCCACGAAAGCAGTCGCTCTTCGAAGGAGACCTGTACATTCCTCGCAATATGTGGTCGGGCATTGTCCTGTTGAAATGTGGCCTGAGGAGATGCCTCAAGCAGGGGTAGCACCGCGGCTCCACAGCCACCGTTAGGTACGGGTTACTGATAAAAGTGCCATAATATGTATGAGGCGAGATCGGGTGTTGTAACCAAAGGCGCCCCAAACCATCGCACCTGTTGTCTGTCCACTATGGCGCCCCACAGTGCAGCCCTCCAGGTTGCGCTCATCACAGTACCGCCGGACACACATGCGACCATCACTGTAGAACATCTTGAAGCGGGACTCGTCCGAAAAGATTACATTTTACCACTCAGCACCTCGCTGACGGTGTTCACATGCCCCTTGCAGTCGGAAAAGTTTGTGGTTTCTAGAAAATGGGAGCCGACTTAATGGCATGTGTATCCAGTCCAACCTGCAGCAGACTGCGACGAACCGTCGGTGCAGACTAGACTTGGGCATAATAGTTCGCGATCGGGAGCGCTCTTTTAGTTCGTCCGCTCCCAGTGACGGCTGAGCGGCGTGGTCTGCGCATGCAGGTGGAGGGAGACGCTGCCCCACCTATCTGCTTCATGCACTTGCTGCTTCAGCCGCTAACGATGTCACGCAAACCAAAAGAAACAGTTTGTGGATAATTTCTCGCGTTTACGTTTAGAGTTACCTCTATATCTTGGCATTATGGAATTTACTAGTCAGATATTTCAGAGTGCAGAATAGTTCAAAATAGAAATTTTGTAGCACTGAACTATGTGATCTAGCAGGCAGACGCTCACCTCGAAATGGCTCTCATCAGCGGAAGGCAAACACGTGATTTTTAATTCTGCTGCGCGCCCTCTCGCTATTGCCCGTCGGTCTTCGGAAAAGAATCCAACGAACTAAGAAGCGAGATACGTTTGGCATACCAGTTCGCGACCTATAACGCATGTTTTAGTTCGCGTCCGATTGCTCGTATTTTAGTTCGCGTCCGATTGCTCGTATTTTAGTTCGCGTCCGATTGCTCGTATTTTAGTTCGCGTCCGATTGCTCGTATTTTAGTTCGCGTCCGATTGCTCGTATTTTAGTTCGCGTCCGATTGCTCGTATTTTAGTTCGCGTCCGATTGCTCGTATTTTAGTTCGCGTCCGATTGCTCGTATTTTAGTTCGCGTCCGATTGCTCGTATTTTAGTTCGCGTCCGATTGCTCGTATTTTAGTTCGCGTCCGATTGCTCGTATTTTAGTTCGCGTCCGATTGCTCGTATTTTAGTTCGCGTCCGATCGCGCGTATTTTATTTCGCGACCGGTAGCTCTCCTTTTAGTTCGCAGCCCTGCCGCGAAGTAGGTCGCTCTATTTAGTTCGTCCGCTCGTTTTGGCTTTTGCTACCGCTACTAAAACTACAGCTGAGCTGCATCTCAGCTCGAAATGACGGCAACTGGCAGAAGGGAATCGCACGATTCTGCGCGCTCTCGCGTCCTCTCGCTGTTCCCCTTCAGTCTTCGGAAAAGGACCGGACGAACTAAGAGGCGAGGGATCTGCGAACTAGTTCGCGTAGTTCGCCTGTGGGAGCGCTCTTCCAAACTAGTTCGTTCGCGAACTATACAAGTTTAGTGCAGACAAGTTGTCGCAATGCTCCAGCGACGAGCCGACACTGTGGATGACACTGTACAGTCCGTTATGGCCATGCGGACTGGATGACGGTCATCCCGTGCTGTTTTGATGTTCCGTGGTCCAGTTCCCGCTCGTCGCTGTGTGACCAATCATTCTGCCCCGTTCCAATTAGCTCACATGCCGATAGGGCTTCCTTTGACGTCGACGAGGTATACTGGCACTCACTGTATTGTTTCCACCTTGTGAGACAGCTCTGCACCGACTACACTAGGCGCATACCGACCCTGTAGTACCGCCACTTCCACAGTATGTGGCGCTATTCGGATAACTCCGTCTCGAGGTTACATTTTCAAAAACGGCAGTGTAGTATTAGCCGATGACTAGGACTGTAATATCACAAATTCTGGATCAGTTGTAGACAGGTTAGTAACTAGAGTACTTAGAAAGTGAAGAAGGTATTAGGTATTAGAAACAACGTCTATTTCACATGTCAAGTCTACGGAATCGATTCGATGAAACTGCAAAACAGACGAAGTCGCCTTCTTGAATTAAAATCTAATTTATTTTCCATGTACACTTTTCGGACATGTATGTCAAAAAGAACGGACACCACAAAAAATGCTTGTAGAGTCTATGGGACTTAACTACGGGGTCATCAGTCCCTAAACTTACAAACTACTTATGAACTACTTACAACTAAGGACGGCACAAATATCCATGCCCGAGGGGGGATTCGAACCCCCGACCGTAGTGGCCATGCAGACCGTGACTGGAGCGCCTCAGTCCCCTCGGCCACAGCGGCCGGCCGGACACCACAAATACAAATTTTTGATAGCCAGGACAGGCCTAGTTGTTATTTCAGAGTCCCAACCCCTTGCCGGAATTGCGAAGAATGCCGTGAGAATAGTGTTAGTCGACACGTTGGAAGCGCCATATTCTATGGAAGTTTTGTTCGGACGGAAAGCCTGTCAGCCTGTCAGGTTCTCAGAATTGGCATGACACCACTCGTGGAAAGTGGCTGTTCGGATTTAAGTCCTTGTCCGGCACAATTCTTGATGTGTCGCGATACTGAAAATTCTGTTTAATTCATGAATATGTTCCTGTTTAAATCAAATATTTGGTGACTAGCAAACAAATCACATAGAGCTATAGTGAGAGAATAAGGTGGATGAAGAGTAATAACAATGCCCATCGCTGCTCCCTGGATATCTTGAGTACTGCTGTGTGCTAGTAAACGAACACTTTCTTCAGCGGAATTTCTGGTTTTCATCCTGCTTCCTGTTCAAATTACGCAGAAAAATAGTTGTTTCGAACAGGGGGACCAAATTGCTGTCATCAGTCCCTCGGTGGGGAGGGGAACGAGCGAGGATAGGAAAGGAGGGGAAGGGAAAGACAAGTGCAGTCCAGGGGGGGAGAAGGAACAAGGACTGCATTTGCTGGTTGCCCGTGGCTCGCCGTGCATGTACTCACGAAATGACCGCAAGCACAGAGTAACTACACAAAGGAGAAACCCCCCCCCCCCAACCATTGTCCTATGCTCTCGTCGTAGTTCCGTAAGATGCTAGCAGATGTCAGGCGGTTCCCCGGCTTAGTACCGGTAGACCACACTAGAGGCGCTTCTGAGGATGCCTCTCGCATGTCAGGGGAGGCTGAAGGGAGAGCTCATGCCGCCTGCCACGAGGCCACACATGACAGTAGCTTGTTATCAAAGGCGGACATCTGTCGTTTGCAAATAACTGAGATAAACGCCATTTTTAATTATGAAACTTGGAGTTAATTCGTATGCATGCTAGTTTGGTCATCATTTAGTTGAAAATGATCACCAAAGTAGCATGCATACGTATTAACCCCACGTTTCATAATAAAAAAAATGGCGTTTATCTTAGTTATTTGCAAACGACAGATGATGCGCCAAAGTTCCCAGATGAGCCAATTCAAAACAAGTAACTTCCAACAATTTACTGTGTATTTATTCGTAACACTATATCTTCAGGGCCCGAGAGAAGCCTTTTTTTCTGGAATGCCATGTGCGTTTGAACAGAATCTTCTAAATTAATTTGCGTAGGGTTGTGGTCAAACCCAGAAGGAATGTTCAAATATTCAAATGTTTGTATAGCTTATGGGACTTAACTACGGGGTCATCAGTCCCTAAACTTAAAAACTACTTATGAACTAGCTAAGACTAATGACGACACAAATATCCATGCCCGAGGGGGGATTCGAACCCCCGACCGTAGTGGCCGTGCAGACCGTAACTGGAGCGCCTCAGTCCCCTCGGCCACAGCGACCGGCAAACCCAGGAGAAGGCCACTATAAATGCCCCCCCCCCCCCCACAGGGGGCCCACAGTACTTTTGTGGGTACGTGTGTGGCGCGCACGGGGCCCCGAGCCGGAGCAGCCTTTCTTCTGCCCCAGGCTGCTTCACTTTCCCTCTCGGTTTATGCCTTTGCCCGTAGACGGGCATATTTCGTGAGCTACGGTGGTTCTTGTTGTCGTTTTTCTTCCTTCGTTCCTTCCTTTCTTACCCTCTGTTTCTGTCTTTCTCTCCTTGTACTCTCCTAGCCTTCTTCTCCTCCTCATTAGTCTCCGACTCGGCGTTTGAGACACTTCTTTCCTTCTTTCTCTTCGCTTCCTCTATTCTTCTTCTTTCCTCCCTGTGCGTGTCTGAAGGCCGACCCACGCATTATCATGCGTAGCAGGTGACGGGGTAGACATGTAGGGCACGTACGTACCCCCTGGTAAAGGCCAGGCCCAGGGAGGGGTGATTACCCGAGCTGGTACCTTCCGAACGTGCCGATTGGTCCCTCCGTCAGTTCTCGGGAGGTGTGACCTGAGGTGTGAACAATCACCAAAGGCGGGTAAGCCCTCGGAGAGGGCCCCCACTAGGAAGGAGCGCGCCATCGGAGACGCCGGTAATCACGGGGGACACTTCCGCGATGACTTCCCTCTCTTCTTTAGTGACGATGACCCAGAAACGTAAGATAGATTCGCCTCAGCACAAGAAAACTCTGCCTAATTTACCGAAATTTCTTGTTGTGTCTCGCACCGTCGGAAAAGATTTCAATTCTGTCAATCCTTTCGTTATACAGAAAGGTGTAGATGCAATTGCTGGCCCTGTTAAAACCTGTTCGTCAACGCAATGGCACATTGTTGCTGGAAGTGGACAGTGCTTTCCAAGCCTAGAAACTTATCCGGACTACGTTATTACACACGTTTCCAGTCAAGGTAGAAACGCACCGCACACTCAACTCGTCACGGGGGGTAGTCTTCACGAGATCCCTTGACGGGTTGTTTGATGACGACATCCAGTCCTATATGTCCGATCACGGTGTGACAGCCGTCCACAGGGTGATGAAGAAGGTAGATAACCAGTTGACACCGACTCGTACTGTGTTTTTGACATTCGACAGAGTTGACCTCCCGTCGAAGGTCAAAGCAGGGTACGAAGTTATCTCAGTCCGCCCTTATATTCCAAACCCAACGCGCTGCTACCAATGCCACAGGTACAACCATACCCGTGAATCTTAACCAAATGCAGCAAAATGTGTCACTTGTGGTAGGGACGCCCATGAGGGGGATTGCCCACCTCCGTCCCCTCACTGCCTTAACTGCAACGGCGACAATGCGGCTTCCTCTCGCGACTGCCCGGTATATAAGGATGAAAAAATCATTCAGCAAATTCGGGTTACGGATATCAACAACTGCCGCTCGAAAGTTGTTGGCGAGTCGAAAGCCCACTGTCCTCCCAGCGGGTACATATAGTAAGGTCCTCACCTCAACTCGGCCTACTAAGGATTCCAGTACACAGACTTGTGATTTCACTTTCGCTGACACAGTTGTGCGATCCGCCAGCCCTAAGATTGCCCGTTCCACGTCCCCGCTTCCTCCTGCTGCTTCAAAGGTACAGTCATCGTCAACCTTCTAGTAAACCGCGGGCACCTAAACAAGATGTCCGGACCCTGAAAAAGGAACCCGTCCGTGAGGATTTTCTGCGTTCTCAGGCTTCCCAACCGTCAACTGCCTCTTCCCGCCGGCACTCTTCCAGAAGAGCTGACAAGAAAAAGAGTTCCTCTCCTTCCCCGCCGAGGCGTGACCCATCCGTCACGTCGTCCAACAGTTGCCGGCCTCGGCCGTCTTCTGTTTCACCGGGTCGCTCCGTCTGCCGGGCACCCGGCCCTTTACCGGCGGTGGAAACTGCCCCTCCTGATCAACTCAGGGAGGTGGCAGGCGCGTCGGTCGAACCAATGGAACATGACCCTTTGCCCCGAGACAGCGATAGCAGTGCTTCCTCGTAATCCGGTCCTCAGCGGCCGTCGAGGTGACCCCGCTTGCTAGTTGGTTTTTATCCTTATTTCTTAGCTAATTTTTTATCATGGCGCTCCTTCAATGGAATATTCGCGGCATTCGTTCCAATCGGGAGGAGTTAAAACTACTCCTTCGGTTGCACTGCCCGCTTCTAGTCTGCCTCCAGGAAACTAAGTTGCGTCCACGTGATCGTGCAGACTTTCCACACTACACCTCTGTGCGGTTCGACCTGCCACCCGTGGAAGGTGTCCCAGCCCATGGAGGGGTTCTGATGCTCCTTCGAGACGATGTCTATTTCCATCCCATCTCCTTGCATACTCACCTACAGGCAGTTGCCGTTCGCATCACTTTATCCACATTTACCTTCTCCCTCTGTAATATTTATTCGCCCTCGTCATCTGCCCTTACTAGGGCAGATGTCCTACACCTTGTTGACCAGCTCCCTTCACCTTTCGTGTTGGTAGGCGACTTTAATGCCCACCACCCCCTATGGGGCTCTCCCGCACCTTGTCAGAGAGGCTCCCTTTTGGTGGACCTTCTCCAACACCTCGATCTTGTCTGCCTCAACACCGGTGCACCGACCTTCCTTTCAGACACAACACACACTTATTCCCATATAGACCTCGCAATATGCACTCCTCAGCTTGCCGGTCGGTTTGAGTGGTATTCACTTTCTGACACATACTCAAGTGACCATTTCCCTTGTATCATCCACTTCCTGCATCATTCCCCATCTCCTCGTCCCACCAGTTGGAACATTTCCAAAGCCAACTGGGGGCTTTATTCTTCCGTGGCTGTTTTTCACGATCAGAATTTTCCCAACTGTGACAGTCAGGTCGACTACCTCACAGAGGTTATTCTCACCGCTGCTGAACGATCCATACCTCGTACATCCTCTTCTCCGCCTCGTGTCCAGGTCCCTTGGTGGACTGCAGCCTGCCGCGACGTGCTTAGAGCCCGGTGCCGTGCTTTACGCGCCTTCCGCCGCCACCCGACTTCGGAGAATTGCATCAATTATAAACGTATGAGAGCGCAGTGCCGTCGTATCATAAACGACAGCAAGAAAGCTTGCTGGACTGCTTTTACTAATTCTTTTAACCGTTTTACTCCCTCCACGGTTGTTTGGGGTGGCCTACGCCGTTTATCCGGCATCAAGATCCACTCCCCGATTCCTGGCCTGACCGTGGAGAACGCAGTCCTCGTGGACCCCGCTGCTGTTTCCAACGCATTGGGCCGTTTCTTTGCGGAGGTTTCGAGCTCAGCCCATTACCACCCTGCCTTTCTCCCTCGCAAACAGGTAGAGGAGGCACGGCCGCCTTCTTTCCACTCTTTTAATCGTGAAGATTATAACGTCGCCTTCACCATGCAGGAGCTAGACCGTGCTCTCGCCCTGTCCCGATCTTCTGCTCACGGGCCCGATTCCATTCATATTGAGATGCTGAAGAACCTCTCTCCTGCGGGCAAGTGCTTTCTTCTTAGTACCTACAATCGCATATGGACTGAAGGTCATGTTCCCACAAGTTGGCGTGAAGCCATTGTCGTCCCCATCCCCAAACCAGGGAAGGACAAACACCTTCCTTCCAGTTATCGCCCCATTTCCCTGACGAGCTACGTATGTAAGGTGATGGAACTCATGGTTAACGCTCGGTTGGTCTGGCTCCTCGAATCTCGCCGCCTCCTGACTAATATCCAATGCGGTTTTCGTCGACACCGCTCTGCTGCTGATCACCTCATTACGTTGTCGACCTTCGTTATGAATAACTTTCTAAAGAAGCGTCAAACAGTAGCAGTGTTCTTCGACTTGGAGAAGGCATACGATACCTGTTGGAGAGCGGGCATTCTCCGCACATTGCACACATGGGGCCTTCGGGGCCGCCTCCCTCTTTTCATTCAAGGGTTTTTGGCGGATCGCAAGTTCCGGGTACGGGTGGGCTCTGTTCTGTCAGATACCTTTTGCCAGGAGAATGGGGTACCACAGGGCTCCGTCTTGTGTGGCGCTCTTTGCCATTGCAATCAATCCGATCGTAGATTGCCTTTCAGCCGACGTCTCCGGATCTCTTTTTGTTGACGATTTCGAAATTTATTGCAGCGCCCAGCGGACGTGTCTCTTGGAGCGTTCTCTTCAACGCTGTCTTGACCGTCTATATTCCTGGAGCATCGCAAACGGCTTCGGATTCTCCACTGAGAAAACAGTGTGTATAAACTTCTGGAGATACAAGGAATTTCTTCCACCTTCTCTACATCTCGGCCCTGTTGCTCTCCCTTTCGTGGAGACTACGAAATTCTTGGGACTCATGTTGGATCGGAAACTTTGCTGGTCCACACACGTGTCCTACCTGGCTGCCCGTTGTGCCCGATCCCTTAAGGTTCTTCGTATCCTCAGTGGCACGTCATGGGGAGCGGATCGTACCGTCCTGCTTCACCTTTACCAGGCCATTGTTCAGTCGAAGCTCGTCTATGGAAGCCTTGTATACTCTTCTGCACGGCCGTCGATTCTCCGCCGTCTCAACTCTATCCACCATCGGGGTTTACGTCTTGCGACCGGTGCATTTTCTACTAGCCCTGTTGAAAGTCTGTATGCCGAGGCTGCTGTATTACTCTTGACCACTCGGCGTGACATACTTTTGTCTCGGTACGCATGCCGCCTGCGGTCGATGCCCAACCATCCATCTTACCGATTATTTTTTGACGACTCACTCGATCGCCAATATCAGTTGTCTGCGATTGCCTTGCTTCCACCTGGAGTTCGGTTTCGCCGCCTACTACAGCGGCTCGATTTTACCCTTCCTTCCACCTTTCGGTTGAGCGAAAGCCCATTGCCAACGTGGCATCAGGCCCAGGTTCACACTCACCTCGAACTTAGTTCGCTCTCCAAGGAGAGCACTCCGGATTTGGTATACCGCTCGAGGCTTGTCGAACTCCGTTCGCGGTTCGATAATGCCATATTTATTTACACTGATGGTTGCAAGAGCACTGCCGGTGTCGGATCTGCCTTCGTCGTCGGGGACAACCGGTTCCAATACAAGCTCCCTGACCGGTGCTCAAATTTCACGGCTGAGCTTTTTGCCCTCCACCAGGCCGTTTTGTATACCTGCCGCCACCGCGAACCTTTCTATGCCGTATGTTCGGACTCCCTTAGTGCCCTGCAGAGTCTTAAGGACCCTTTCTCGAACCATCCTCTCGTGTATCGGATCCAACGCTCCCTCCAGTTGCTAGCTGATGACAGCTGTCACGTTTCTTTCCTGTGGGTCCCTGGCCACGTGGGAGTGCCCGGGAATGAGACCGCCGACATAGCAGCCAAGGCCGCAGCTCTTTTGCCTCGCATGGCTACCTTTTGCGTCCCATCGGACGATGTTCAACGGGCTCTTCGCCGGAGAATCGTGTCGTCATGGCACAGTGTGTGGCTTTCACTGTAAAACAATAAATTGCGAGCTTTAAAACCGATCCCGACCGCCTGGAGGACCTCCTCACGCCCCTCTCGGCGGGAGGAGGTCATCCTGGCCCGGTTGCGGATCGGTCACTGCCGTTTCAGCCACCGTCACTTGCTATCCGCTGACCCTGCACCGCTGTGCTCCTGCGGTGCACTGCTGACAGTGCGGCATGTTTTACTGACTTGGGTTAATTTTAATCATCTCCGTGTAGCCCTTCACTTTCCGTCTACTCTGGAGGAAATTTTAGCTGATGACACACGAGCAGCGGCTCGTGTTTTGCGTTTTATCAAATTGGCCAACTTATCGAAGGATATTTAACCCTTTTAATTGTCTTTTATCTTTCGTTTTTAGCCTCTTGTTGATGTTCTGACAGTCACCTTTTTTCTTTGAGATCATAGCGAATCTATGTTCTCGGCTAGGCGCTAATGGCCATAGAAGTTGTGCGCCCTAAAACCACAAAAAAAAAAAAACTATAAATGCAACCGTGGGCCAAACCTTGGTTGCTTTACTAACAGTCAGCTTTTTAAGACAACGCGGTACAGTAACTGTAAACTTTTAATACCCAACCGAACGTTAAAGCTTTGCAGCTCTATTTTCAGTTTTCAGGTGGGACGAGGTTTGCTAGATCTTAGACGTCAAAAAAGAGGACATTTCTAGACATATAGCCGGCCGCAGAGGCCGAGCGGTCTGCGGCGCGCCAGTCACATTCTGCACGGCCGCTGCGGTCGGGGATTCGAATCCCCCCTCGGACATGGATGTTTGTGTCGTCTTTAGTATAAGGTTGTTCATAAGTAGTTTGTAAGTTTAGGGACTGATGACCCCGAAGTTAAGAGACTTTAGCTTAACAAACATTTGAACTTTTTTTTTCCTAGACGCATACCAAAATTTGCCAAAGTGTTATAACTACGTGGCACATGCGAATAATTCGCGCATTTAGTGCCCAGTGACTTAAAGTGGAATATTTATCGTACATTCGCCCGCTTTTTTTTTAAAATTAATTTCATGAAGCATTTTCAAAATCAGTAGTTAATCCGTGCTGTTCTGCGTTAGAAGTTTGTATTATGAAGATTATAGTGATGATACTTCACAATGTAGCTCCATCCAAAACAATATTTCCTCTGCGTTGATCTTTAGCTTCAATTTGTAATTCACACTTTATGAACGATTTAAATTCTGATACATCTATGGGAGGTGACAGAACCCATTGTCTAGCATTTATACCACTCAAAGTGAAGTTGAATGTGGACTCATAACTTTTAGACTCAACCAGTTTAAGTATCCGGTAGTGTTATTAGGCATAAATAAATAAAAAAAATCCGTAACTTAATTACAACCGAAGATATCGTAAAACAAACAGATTACAATGTTTACAGCAAGGATATTAATTACATTATATGGAATAAAAATTATTAGAAGCCGAGTAATCGTGCATGCGTAATGCACGCCTCGCAGAACGTATTTCACGAATATTGCCATACCAGTTATTTCTTTTCTCTGAAACTGTTGGATCGGTTTGCGTTACATTCTTCGAATAAAGGTAAAATTCTTTAGAGTTTATGACTAGGGTGTTCAAAGTGCAGTATTTCCGCACTTTTAACTTGAAGCACTTGTATAACAAGAAAAAGACAATTCGGTATTTTGCTAAAAATCCGCCCGAGCCATTTTAAGAACCCCGAGTTTTAATTATGGACGTGCGTGTACTGGTAATAAATGACCTTTGCGTTAAATTTAATTGGGTTTCATTGGCGATATCTCTCTCTCTCTCTCTCTCTGTCTCTCTCTCTCTCTCTCTCTCTCTCTCTCTCTCTCTCTCTCTCTCTGTCGCGCGCGCGCGCGCGCGCGCGCGCGCGCGCGCGCGTTCACACACACCACAAAGTGCCCGTTGGGGTTCCATATATGAGCCCTTTCTCTTTGCGTCCAGGTGATTAATTTCTTGCAGGAATACAGATGTCACCATCCGTTGCTTATTGTGAAATTTTCATCCTTTATATATCCAATTTACTACGCGACCTACTCACTTGATCAAAATCAGAGTACATACTGGTACTCCGTGCATTCTTATGTACTTGAAAAATCTATTGTATCTTTTGGAGTGAAGTAACTGGTTTTGTTACTGAAGTATTTTCCGTTTACCTGAAGGAGAAAAACAACCAGTAGAAATGGGATTTGTTAAAAAATGTTCAAATGTTTCTTATTCTATGGGACCAAACTACGTTGGTCATCAGTCCCTAGTCTTACAAACAAACAAAGTCATACTAACCTAAGGACAACACACACATCCATGTCCGAGAGAGGATTCGAACCTCCGACGCGGGAGACCGCGTGATCCGTAACGTGGCGCTCCAGACCGCTCGGCTGCTCCCGCGTGGCTGAGGTTTGTCATTCATAGAAACAATACTGAGCAATTCAGCTGTCTGTACGGATTTCAGAAGTAAAGAATGACTGCTCAGACATGCTACGATTTCTTTAATTTTAATTTTTTTCTACAGTAACGGATTTCCATCGTATGAACTAAATCATTTTCAGGCTGTCTCTCTATATGTGGTTGTCAAGAGACGACGAGCAGACTATGAGTCGGTATCTGAAAACACTTGTAGGGCCTGCACGTGTAAAATGCCATCTGAAACTGTAAATGTTAAAAGTTTAAAGCTTTGACAAAGTGGATGATTGTGGACCCATACTGTCATTTGGCTGACAAGATACAAGCAAATCTTGGAAAATGAAATTTTAACTCGGCTTGTGTAGTTAATGCGAGCCCAGTGTTTACGTCAGTGGTTCACTTTGTGGTGCAGCCCTTCCAGTCTGACACATTATCCGCAGTGTGAAGGACAGTGGTGGTGTAGTAGTAGTGACAAGTAGTAGTGGTCACACTGCGAAGTGACTGCAGCGGTTGAGCCAGTCTTACCACTACTGCCGTTTGTGCGGAAGACCGTCCGTGGACCGCGGCGTGTCGCTCGGCGCACACAGCGCCAGTGCTTTCAGGCGGCCTCGTGTGGCAGCCCTGGTCGCCGGCCAGCGGAACACACTCGTTAATGTAATCTGGCGGCGCGCTACACGTTTTTACTCTCCCGGCGCCACAGCTCGGCGCGCGCTCGCCACTACACCACACTAGCCCAGGCCGGCCCGTGTCGTGTCAGCAGCGCTTGGCGTATCGCGGTGCGTTTAAAACGTCAGCCTCTCTACCGCGTCTTCAGTAACTGCCCCTGGTCCACGCCAGAGGGGCCACGAACAGCCTGCCCCCCCCCCCCCCGCCAAAAAAAAAAAAAAAAAAAAAAAAACACGCACCTTCAGAGTAGGGGTGAATGCTGTACAGCGCATCACTGTACTGATGGACTGCTGACACTGAAGGGTACTGCTAACGAGGTGAATAATAAGACTGCGTGCGGTGCAGTACCGTCCCATAAGAACCGACATTTTTCGACACCTTTTATCGGGCAAAGCAGCGCATTAGTTAGACAATGCACTTATTTTCCGGCCTGTCAGAAGTATATTTTGAACTAGCAAACCCGACAACCCTTCGCAGTTGCTAATATGTATGGGATATATACCGTAACCTGATCTCTTCTTCTCCCTATGTCTGTCCTCCCTCCCTCCTCTATTTCTCCATCGCCTCCTCCCCCTTCCTTTGTCCATCTCCCCCTTCCTTTGTCCATCTCCTCCTCCCTTTTTTCCATCACCTTCACACCACTCCCTCTTATCCCACACCATATCCTTGTCCTCCCTCTTCCTCTCTGCGTGTGTATGATTTCCCCTTTTCAAATCCATTTCTTTTCCCCACTCTCTATTTCCTCCTCCCCACATATTTTTACACCACAGCTTAGCGTGTTTTTTTTCGTAGCGAGCAGAATAGAAATGCTTTTTATAACATGTTAATATCTTCTTGAGGGTTCTTCAATTGAAAAGAAAATAATAGTAGATTGACCATACATTAATGATAAAAATTCAATATGAAACAAAACAATGAATTGAAATAAAAGAAGTGGAATGGAAATACAACGTTTAGAAAATCTTTGTGTTGCGTCCATTGTAACCCTTGTTGATGAACGATATGTTTGGCTTTTCGTCCGGAGAGAGAACGAACAGTGTAGATGGTTTACCAACTCTCGAACACGCCACATACAACTGCCCATTGGAAAAACACGGCGGTTCAAGATTTATTCCACAAACTTCCAGCGACTGGGCTTGCGCTTTATTAATCGTCATTGCAAATGCAAGGCGAACAGGAAAGTGGACACGCTTAAATTGAAACGGCAAGTCGGTTGGAATCAGTGGTATTCTTGGAATCCGTGATGGAGGCATTAAAAGAAAACTCGATCTGTACTCAACTTGTTTGGAACACTCAAATATACCACGAACTAACATCAATTCTTTCTTCCCAACGCTCTAAAGATATTGTCACGTTGCAATGGAAGTAGGCTTGGCTTCGAAGGCAACTAAACACAGCACTTATACTAAAAACACGTTTATTGCGAACTCAACATACACGCAGCACTGACTGCCTCTCGGGCAGAGTGCTCTGCTATTTATACACAGACAGAAGTTACCAGAAATTAGAAGAACAGTTAACATAAGAAACAATTAGAATTTACAAGTGAACATAAGAAAGATGTAGAACCTTCTGGAATTATTATTTACAAAGAAATAAACTTTTGCTGGTGGGCGGGATTGAACCGGCGATCTTCTGCTCCGCAGTCCCTGACGCTATCCCCTGCTCCACGCCGGCAGTTGGTGTTCGTGGTCTCTCGCGACATTGCTCCCTCTCCTGGAGAAACAGCGACCCGCTGTTATGATCCCTGTGGAGCCAGCTGCAATGTCGTGGATCTTCAGCGTGTCATGGGTCCTCTGTATGACAGTTCAAGAGAATCCTTCTCTTCTCCGCGATTATAAACGACAGACGTTCCTCTCGTGGCTTCATCAGGAACATTACCGTCCTTGAACAAGAAGCCATTGTCATCTACTTCTTCTTCAGATCGTAGTAAGGCTTCATGCGCAGGACGTGAACAATGTCTCTTCGTTTTTGTCGTTTCGACGACGGCTCATAATCCTCAACTTCGTATGTGACGTCTGACAGGCGGCGTATGACACGATACGGACCAAAGTATCGCTTCAATAACTTTTCTGACAGTCCAACCTTCCGTACAGGGGTAAAAATCCATACCAGATCTCCTGGGCTGTACACAACAGGTCGGTGCTTGTCGTTTTACCGCTGACGGTCCTTCTCCTGGGCGTCCAGTGTCCGTATGCGAGCGAGCTGTCTTGCTTCTTCGGACCCTGGTGATGAGCCTTTTAACATAGTCATCCTGAGTGTCGTCCGGTTGGAACGGGAGCAGTGTATCCATTGTCGTCTCAGCTTCACGGCCATGGAGCAGGAAAAACGGAGTGAAGCCTGTGGTGTCTTGTCTTGCGGTATTGTAAGCAAATGTCACGACTGGCAGAATTGTATCCCAATCCTTCTGCTCAACATCAACGTACATCGACAGCATGTCGGCTAACGTTTTGTTAAAACGTTCCGTAAGACCATTTGTCTGAGGATGGTATGCAGTTGTCATTCTGTGGACAATGTTGCATCGTGACATTACCTCTGATACTAGTTTTGACTGGAATACTTTTCCACGATCAGATATCATGACACGTGGTGCTCCATGCTTCAAAATAATGTCTTCTACAAGGAATTTTGCGATCTCTGGAGCTTCTGCAGTCGGCACAGGTTTGGTGACAGCGTAGCGTGTGAGGTAGTCAGTGCAGACTATTATCCAACGGTTACCGGTTGTCGACTTCGGGAACCTCCCTAAAAGATCGAGCCCAACTCGGTGGAATGGAGCTGCTGCCGACGGAATCGGTACGAGATGTCCTGGAGGTAATTGCGGCACATGCTTCCGTCGCTGGCACTCTTTACAGTGACTCACATAGTGCTTGACAGATCGGTAGAGACCTTTCCAGTAATACCTGCGTCTGATTCTGTCTAGGGTCTTCACGAATCCCAGATGACCAGATATTGGAGCATCATGGAAGTATTTGAGAATAGCTGGCTGGAGATGAGCTGGAACAACAAGTAGCCATTTGGGGCCCAGTGGATCGTAGTTGCTCTTGTACAATGTTCCGTTTATAAGTTGGAACTCCCCATTGGTCGGTTCTCCTTTCTCCAAGAAATTATTTGTGTAAAGGCTAGGCTTTCGAAAGATTCTCCTGTCGCTAGAAACCGCAATGTTATAGCGAACCTACAAAAAATAACAATTACAGGAAGTAACTGACGCATAACTTTAACAAAGCTGAAAATGTAATTCAAGAGTAAAAAGTACTTCGTACCTTAAACTTGGCGAAATTCTCTCTCTCTCTCTCTCTCTCTCTCTCTCTCTCTCTCTCTCTCTCTCTCTCTCACACACACACACACACACACACACACACACACACACACACACACACACACACACGCACGCAACCGCCGTATTTTTGTCCTGGGACGAACGAAAGTAACGTGGTGTAAAACACTCAGCAATTAATATTTGGAAAATAAAATCTGAATTCATTGAGATCCTGTGGTATGAGTTACTTTATTATTTTCATGCAGTACCCACCTCATTCTTCGTCTCTTCCTCTCAACCAAGGACACATTCAACTTATATTTCTTCTTCATGTGGAGTGTTCTAAATATTGCCACAGCTGCTGCAACCGCCGACAGTGTAAGCTTCTTAAGCTGAATATTATCAGCTATGACATGCATCCAAACGTGAACAATCCACGTATACAAACAGTAATAAGCCCGTATTTTCGCACATGAGCCGCTGTCAGAGGAAATCAGACGCAACTAAGCCTGTATGATCGCACGTCACCGGTACCGAGTTAGTACGCTTGGAGCGCTGCAGCAGACAGTTGTCTTCCTTGTGAACTTTCGATCGTCGTGTAAACTATGCGTAAGTCCCGCGGACAACATAGTGGTTAGCGCGACCGCTAGCAAAAAGCAGGAAATCCGGGTTCTAGTCACGGTCCGGCACAAATTTTCACGCGTCACCATTAAATAATACAGCTGATAGTAGTCGTTCCTTCAGACATGCATGTGTACCTCAAAGTCAGTTGCACTGATTCCATCATTAAACCCGGACGCCGTACATCGCACTACTGACGCCGTGCTTCAACTTCTTCAGTCTCTTCATTATACATGCACAGCATCCTCGTACTCTTACGGCAATCGGCGAAATGCCGCAAGTAATGAGAACAATATCGAGGGGCTCTGTGTCGGTAGTGTGTGCATAGACTGAATTTTTGATTCAGATCAGAGACGTACCGTGCCGGTGTGGTGACCGCCGTGTCCCTGTGGTTCGGTGGTCAGTACAACAGCCTAGTAGAGGAGACCCGTGTTGGAATCCCAGTTAGTCACAAAAAAAATCAACTTTCCCCTGTTAATGTACTTCAGTGGCACGTGCCAGGTATTGTCCTCAGTTCATTTGTGAATTGATTGATAATACGCCACATACAAATACTGCCGGAAATAGAAATTAGTACACCCTCTTAGACTGTACCAATTCACTTAAGATTTATACTTGAAACAGTGCATATTGAGTACATGAAACAATTAATTTTGCAGATCAATGACTCGAACGATACTGAGTTATCACTTATCGATCCATGTGGAATTACAATCAAGAACAACTTTAGTTGGAACTTTAGTTGATGGAAGACCAACCAAAGATCATGTCTCATTGGCAGAACACTTAGAAGATGCAACAGTACTTCTAAAGAAACTACCTACACTAATCTTGCCCTACTAATTTTGTAGTATTGCTGCGTATTATGGGAATACCACCATGTGGTACTGACGGAGGATATGAAGTAAGTTCAGAGAAGGGCAGCTTGTTTCGTATTGTCACGATGTACATAAGAGAGTGTCACGGAAATGACTCACGAGTTGGGATGGAAATCACTAAAAGAAGGGAGTTATTCGTTGCGGCGAGATTTGCGAAATATCTCTTACCAACTTCTTGTTCCAAATGCGAACAAATTTTGTTAGCACCCCCGATAGGGAGACATGAGCATCATGTTAAAAAAAAAATCTGATCGAAACGGCAAGACTCAAACCATCTTATCTGTGCTGTTGTATCCCTACTATACGACCTTCCCGCACGCTGTTCGAAATTGGAACGATAGAAAAATAGTATGGAAGTGATTCGATAAACCTTGTGCCGGGCACTTAAACGTGATTTGCAGAGTGAACATGTAGAAACACCAATATTTACACGATGAAGCCTTCACGGACGGGAATGCAAGCGCTTCTTCAGGTATCAATTTGATCATAAGATGGCCAATGCTGTCTTGGGACAC